>CAHIKZ030000594.1:357500-372500 GCA_903632075.3 Acanthosepion pharaonis | reverse complement strand
TATAATATATATATGGCCATATATACAGTAATACAGGAAGGAACAGTTTGGAAAGGGATTGTCAATGATGTTACAACCAACCTTCTGATAATGATGATGATGAAACTCATAGGTTAGCATAAGGTACTGTGTGTGTGTATATATATATATGTATACAATAGCTGGCCATTCGAAAATAATCTTCTACTAGGGCGGCTAGCCTATCCCTATTGCAGACGCTTTTTTTTGTTTGTTCAGCATCCCAGAAGCTAACCTGTTGTTTATACTGCAACTATGCTGAGCAGACCTTAGTTACAGCTTTTGGAAGAGAGCGTATTACTTAGAATGATCAACAATCTGAACAACACCTGCACTCTCAAAACCTCGGTCACAATGACTTGTGACTTTGTGCTAGATCAGCTAGTGTTCCATCTACACAATTTCCCTCACAATCCTTTGGTATGTTTTTCAGGCACTTTCCAAAGGTACCGCACGCTGGGATCGTCCCCACCCCTACCTGACAAATCGACCATGGTGAGATTCGAAACCGAGTATCATGGCCAGAAAGCGAACGTTCTAACCACACAGGAAAAAACATTTTTTTTAATATTACAATCCATGATAACAATTTAAAGAAAAAAGGTAAAAACGGGTTAGGTAACCGGTTTCGAACCTCGCTCAACTGAGCTATACCGACGTTAATAAATAGATATACATTATCAATTAAAGCAATGGAGAATGTAGGCAGGAGAAAACTTTCTACTATGGAACCTGTCTGGAAACAGATGCATTGTGTCCTTGGCATTCAGTTGGATTTCTTTTCATTTATTTATTTATTTTTCTTAATTTTTTTCTTATTTTTTTTTAAATCGGAAATAATAAGTAGAGCAATATTTATTGGCAAACATGCTCAATATATCTTGAAAAATATATCATAATGTGGGTAGACTGAATCATATACCTATATAGGCAGCATGGACCGCGAGTAAACTGCGTCGCTTCCCAGACTTTAGTCAATGGACAGGGGTTTTCCGATGATATTTCCAGCAACGTCTGCGTAACCAAGAACGAATCGCCCGTGTTTTAACCAGGAGAAAACAAATCTTGCTCCACTACGTCTATTTGCTCAAGACACGGGAAGCATGAATAAATACATCTCCGATTTCCAACTCAGATATTCTGAAGTGACTCCTCAGGTGTTCAGTTGAGCAACGACAAATCTTAAAACAGATATTGTCAAGACAAATATAACGAGAGTTGATATAAAAATAGTTTTTCTACAAATATATAATGAGCCCCGAGCAGTGATATTATATAAAAAAAATACTCTGCGCTTTCTACATCTTTCTGGGATGCTACAGGGAATGCAAAGGACGTTCCAAATATAAGCTGAAAACTTTTGCCGAAAGCTAGAGCCTATTTGATCAGTTTTTCAGTTAACCGATAATTTTACAAAGATTGCGCAACAACATCGTGTTGTGAGAAACCTTTGCCGATATTTGGGGTGTTCATCGACACTTCCTTTTTTTTTGTGAAATGATTCCTATAATGGATCTGAAGAGACGTCTATAGACACCACATAGAAGGGTAGAAGGTTTCAGAGGTTGGAGAGTTGCGGCTTTTCTTTGAGCTAACTTCGTCTCTACTATTTGCCTTCTGGTAGTTTTGTAGGATGTTGGACTGCTCTTCCTCAATTGGTTATTTAGAAACATTAATAACTAGCAGTAGAGCCCGGCATTGTCCGGCGATGTAACAGTAAGAGATAGATCAAGTATCGACCATCATAAAGACTGAAAAATCAAAATGACAAAGATTATTTTTTAAGGTTGATGGACACGCATGTCTTAATTAGTGTGTTTTTTTTTACTTTTACTAATTAGTCAAGCCCAAACTCAAACAAAACCATTGTTTTCAATCGTTATGAGTCTACAGATTGAATAGAATTTTATTATAAACAATTGTCTTGTGAATGGAATTTTTAAAGCATTCTGAATGTAAAAATAAAGAAAAAAGTATGCAAGACAATAAGAAACACTACCTGCCAAAAAAAAAAAGTGAAGTTTTGTGGAAATCGGTTGAAAAATGTAGGAAATCCGATCCCATATATAAACGAACACACACACAAACAAACAACCTGGGTTTTATAATAAGTATAACTCGATATGAGTTGTCCCCCTTTCATTTCCCCGATGTCTCTTAATCGTGTTTTCAAATTGATTTCGTGCAAAAACAATTGTGTTTTTTTCCAATTTTGATGATGTCGGAAGCACCGCAAGGTAATTTTACGTAGTCCTGTGAAGTTTTGTTGAAATCGGTTGAAAAATGTAGGAAATCCGATCCAATATATAAACGTACAGACACACACACACACAACCTGAGTTGTATAATAAGTATGATGTTACAAAGAATGTGCAACAAGATATCAAATAAGAAAAGGGATCTGAAGGGCTTATAGTATCCAATAATGAAAAAAGAATTTTCAAAAAAGTTTTTAGGAAAATCTATTTATTTTACATTGAACAGCATCACTTGATATGACATCAGAACTGTTGAAACAAAATGGCTATTTTTGTAGTGATTTTATAACATATTATATTCTAATTTTTGAATAAATTTTACACACACATACACACACACACACACACACATATATATATATATATATATATATATATATATATATATATATATATTTTTTGTCAAAGACGACTGACTGTGATTAAGCTTTTTGTTTACTTTTTCTTGTGTTCGTACAAGTATTTTCTTTTCTGGACAACAATATGCAAACATCCCTCCGTAACATATTAGTAGAAAATACGAGTATAATTGACTCATCTACAATAACGGAATCACTAATGATAAAAAGGAAAACACAACACTCACTAACATTAAATACGAACACGACCAGATTTTCCTGACAGTGTTTGGAATATAAAATTTCCTATATCTTTACACACATATATAAAAAGAAAACAAGCATTCAATTAAAAATGAAAAATAAAAACCGTCCTCGACAATGGATAATTGAATAACCGAAAGCGCTCGGATATGCAGAAATGTTTATACGTTTTTCCTCACTTTGGGCCCAGAAATGAAAACGCTTTTACGAATACAAGAAAAAATGCATATAAAATTTAATAAGGTACTTTGTCAGTCGTGTTTAAAGAAACTTGTATCAAAGTGAGATTGCCGCCAAAATATATATATATATATATATATATATATATATATATATATATATATATATATATATATATACTGTTTAACTGCTAAATGTATATGATACAAAGTAACACCAGTTAAAATCAGGTGAATGCCATATTGTTTCTATAGAAATTCCCGGTAAAGTGTGACTGACAAAAACTAAAACTGAAAATGAAACTTTTATGCCCACTCGACAAGTTCAACGTGTGACAAAAATGTTCGGTCAAGATGGAAATGACGAAAACAAATTCCTTGTCAGGAGTCGGAACCAAATGAACGCCAGCCGAAAAATCTGCTTTAACAGCAATAGTTAACATGAATGTGTCGCGGTCAGAATGGTTGGTTTGTGCATAGTATGGACACATCAACTACCCTCGTTATAACAACTCGAACTTCCTTCGATGGGATAAAATGCCAATTTTCAAACATAACAATTGAAGATTAACATATGATTACGTGAAAACGCATGAAAATTTCATTTGCAATAGGCCATTGTTAACCGATAATTTACACAGACACAAAAAAACACACACACACAATCTTAAAATCTTAAAATATATATATATATATATATATATATATATATATATATATATATTATATATATATATATATATATATATATATATATATATATATATGTATAATATATATATATATATATATATATATATATATGTATATATATATATATATATATATATATATATATATATATATATATATATATATATATATATATATATATATATATATATATATATATATATATATATATATATATATAATATATATTATATATATATAATATATATATAAATATATATATGTGTGTGTATATATATATATATTATATTATATATATATATATATATATATGTGTGTGTGTATGAGTGTGTGTGTGGGTGTGGTGGGGCGTAAAAGAACGAAGAGTAAGTTTTCAGCGTTCAAAACATTAATTTAAAGCAGGACTCAATATAAAAGTAGAGCAATTAATATTCATGTATGCAGTGTTTCATTAGAATATGCACATACACACTACAAATCTTTTTGTTTCAATGTTAAAAAATTCAACGTTTCATCAGGTTGAAAATAACGATGTTACTAAACCCTAAATTACTAAGGTTTAGTAGCGTCGTGATTTCCTAACGTTGAAGCAAGATATACAGTTTTTAGTGGATATGTACATGTTCTAATGTAACACTGCATATATATATATATATATATATATATATATATATATATATATGTGTGTGTGTGTGTGTGTGTGTGTGTGTGTGTGTGTGTGTGTGTGTGTGTGTAATAGTAATGGCAATATTAACCGTTTCATTATAAGAAAAATCGTCATTTATTGACTAGCAGCCAGTTCTGCTGTCGGTTGTAATCCATAAAATCCTTTCTCTTGACAACAAATTTCAGGAAGGGGTCTTCCTTACTAGCTTTTTGAGTGAAATCTTGTGGGATGTCAATGTCTCGATTTTGTCATTGTCTCTCACATCTGATATCCAATTTTCTTGCTGCTGTTGAAAATGATGTGGTTTCCTTTATTTGGAATTGTTCTCTGCGTGTGATTCTGTAGAGTTAGCCCGTAAAGTCTGAAGAAAGATGGTCTATGTTCTTTGCCAACATACACATGATCTACCGTTCAAAGCATGTTTTAACCATTACTCTTAGAAATTGATTGCATACAGATAACAATTTAGATATTTCTGGACAGTTCAGAAACATGCATGTCATCCATATGGCAGTCTCAAGGAACATGAGTCAAGGTTTCAGGTTGATCATTTAGTTTTTGCAGTCATTTTGAGTGTTGGGGATACGACCTATAGCGTAACTTATTCTATATTCAGTTTCCTTATCTATTATACTAATTTCCTGTGACTGATCAAGACATTAAAGGGGTTAGGCGATAAATTCAAATTTTCGAAATATATATATAATATTGTGGATAAACTGTCATGTATGTATATTATGTACAGTTTTACTCGAGCAATTGCGAATAACTTATATATTATCAAGAAATGGGCTTTGATAGTGTAGCCAACGTTTTATTGATTACATTCTGATTTTATATCTACTGTGTTTGAATTTTAATCAGCATATAAGTACAAAATAAGAATATGTATAAATAAATAGTGTGTGTTAAAATACTTTTAAACTCTTCTAGTGCGGTTTCCCTTCACAAAATCTCGAACAAAAGTCCATATAAACAAATATATTCAAATCTTTTAACTTTTTAACGGTCCTGGGTATATCGATAAACTTCATCCCCGTCCTGGGTTAGACGATAAACTACGTCCAACAGCAAGGCCTCTTATCAGGAGGCTGTGAGGAGCGTGGAACCACCTCTTAATTGCTGGTGTTCACAGTCCACGTTGACCCGGGGTGGTAGCACCTGTTAGGGTCCCAGCTATGGGCAAATAGTTAACCCCAAAACTTAGGTAAAAAGCATTATAAAAGTGTAAAAATAAGTTTTAATACCAGAAATACTTTGTAAAAAATTATTACCAGAAATAATTTTTTGAAGAAAAATATATACCCACAATACGTTTTTGAAAAAAAAAACAACAAAAAAACAAACTATTACCAGCAATACGTTTTTGAAAAAAATATTACCAGCTATACGTTTTTTGGAAAAATAATATTACAAGATATACCTTTTGGAAAAATATTAACAGCTATACATTTTTGAGGAAAAAAATATTAACAAAAATAGATTTTTGACAAAACAAAAATATTAACAGGAAAAAAAACTTCTCGTCATTAAATGACCCATTGAGGTTGATATGCCGAAAAGCAAAACAAACCGAACGAAAATTTCATTTCAAGTTTACGGTGGACGCTGCAAAATGTATAATTCGAGAAACAATACTAAAATACTTATTAACATAGTTTGCTTAACACGGATACTGGCTCAATAAAGTGACAATAAACAGCAGCGAAATTTGGATGACTCGGCTATCTTCGGTCTCGAAATCAAATCTCATACAGCCGTGCAGTCTCGTGTCCATTACCATTCGTGTGGCGGTATGTAATAATTATATCTGCCTGGTCACAATATGAAATGATATATCCTGCCCTTGTTAAAGGACGGGATATTCATTTCAAGGAACACTTCTCAGTTAACTTCAAAAGAACACTTCACCGTTAACTCACAACTACAAACGTTTTAATTGAAGACAAACTAGTCATAAATGTACATTTATGGCAAATATACCCCGATCCCTATTGCAACACGGTGTCATCTACCGTGAACCTTCTTTAACGTTTATAACTGAAAAACGAAGGATTTACGGACATATGTTAATGTGGATATTTGTCCTTGTTTTGGTGTGGATAACCCGCCCCCACAGTTTGTAAAATTACTTTGGATACACTCTGTATATACCAAATTCTCAAGTGCTGTCCAGCACTGTTACACCGTTACACTTGAAGTCATTTTGCTAAAAAAAACTGTAAAGCATCCTATACTGTTAAAATATTAATTGAAGGACGTAACGTTTGTATTACTTTACTTTTTTCATTATTTTTCCTAATCTATCTAAATAGTTTTATTATTTTTGTAAACTGCGTATAAAATTAAAGGGAAAAGAAAATTTCTTAAAGATTTTAATTCTATTATTTTTCCGCCATTTTCATGTTCCTTCGTGCAACGTCGTTCGCACCGTTTTAAGCTTCTTATCTATCGTCCGATTTTGTATCAAAAAATTTTATGATAGCCACGTTACTCTTAAATTTTTCATGAATATGTAATCAAGCAAGATTTTATGTTAGCCTACGGTGGTTTAAATCAAATGTTTGCACGACCAAAAGTTAACTTTCCACAGGAAATATTTCGTTAATCGTACAAAGCTCTCTAAATTAATACAGGACCATAAAGTTAGATCAACATATACCACAGTTGAATGGAAAATTTAAGGACTAATGGAAGCCTAAATAGCTGATTTCAGTAAAATCGGACCAGTTTTTATTTGAAGAATTGAAAATTAATATTTCTTCTGAACAAGACGACAACCTCAACAAAATATCAGATCATATTTAGCCATGAGAAAAGAGAATGTTTAGCGTAATGTAGCTCATAACAAAATGAAACAGGGTATGTTTTCCATCTCTTACGTGACAACTAAGAAATAAGAGACAATTTCAAATGTAGAAAATTAAACATGTTATTCGTAGTTCGAGCTGGAACTGTTGAATAAATATTTCTTCTATGTGGAGCTACAAAGAAGAAATCTTGCAGACATGATAGCCAACGTCTTGAAGGATGTCCCTTCAGGGCGTTAGTTAACATTTCCTGTTCTTTGTAAATGTTAATAGCTTTTATATTTTTGCCATCTTTCTCAAACAATACTCAGCAGTTCATTCATTCAAACTCAGCACATATGTTGCGCGTTGCTTCCGCTGGGCGCCTTACCTTCAAACATTCATGTGAGTATCACATTTTCTAAGCCCTCTTTCCTCATTATGTGCTCCCAAAAGTTCAAGTCTCTCTTCGTGATGTTACTTGTAAGTGTTCTTTTGCTTGTAATTGTTTACAGAACTGTGTATAGAACTTCGTTGTTGTTCCCATATTCAGTCCGCAGTGTTTTCAGCGTCCTTCAGTAGAAGCACATTTCTGGTGTTTCGAGTATCCTCTTCATCTGTGAAGGAGTTGTACAGAAATCACTGTCATAGAGGAAGACTGATACTACATAATATTTCAGTACTCTTTTCTTTGTTTCGAACGATATTTTTTTCTGTTTTTTAATACTTTGCTCAGCTTTTGAAAGGCATCTTTCGCAATGCGCCTTTGGATTTCCGTGTTTCACCTTCCGCCATCTGTTAACACGCTTCACAGATATCACAATTTTGGGAACTGTTTTACTTCGATATCTTTTACGGTATGTTTTATTCCGGTTTCTGAGGATCCAATTCATGGGGAATCTGTGTCTGAGATCATACAACCATTTTTTTTTTTTTAAATCTAACAAAATTTATCCATCGTTCAGGTTTTTTTTTTCGGATGTTCGGCATTAATGCGTTAAGGTAATGTGATAAAGATTAGTATATTTTTAAACTTTTTTTTTAAAGAATATTTCTAAAAATATTGAAAAAAGAAATAGCGTTTTAGAGAAATATTATTTGTAGCGGGGAAGATGTCTTTTTTCTTTTCTCTTTTCAGGCTTGTGTGTTTAGTAGCTACATCTCAGTTTCAGTCAGATTCATCGATCAACACCATAAAAATTACAGCGAAGAAAATATCGGTCTCGAGGCAGCGGCAAAATTTACTTTTAAATAGATCCCTGCTGTCAGTTCGTCCTGTTCGCAAATTTGCGCACCTAATAGAATTTAGCAGCACCGTTTTATTAGCCCCGATGGTGCCACAAGGGAATTGGTATCTGGCTAAGAAGAAAAAAGAAGATACAAACGTCATCTTCCCACCCATCCTTTTTTTTCCCAAAGATTCTATCTGAGCAACCGCAGATCGCCGGGAAATGGTTTTTGTCTACATCAGTTCTTCTTCCTCTTCGCCTTCCAACATTTTATGGAAATGACGGAATTCGATGCGAAATTCCCACAAGGGTTTATTATCAAATGGTATTGTTTTCATACTTTGTTTAGCGGTGTAATAGATAGCCCCTCTGCGGAATTTCACCATCAACAAACACACACACACACACACACACACACACACACACACACACACACACACACACATATATATATATATATATATATATATATATATATATATAATATTTTAATGTTATGCGATATTTAGGAGTAAAAAGTGCCCAACATCACGGAAAGAGCCTGTGTAAGTATAAAACTGGACCCTGGGATCAACGCAAGTGGCGAAAGACTCTTTCAACAAAGGCAGATGTCCTCCGCTTTCCTCTATATGCTGCCTAAGAGGGATGTTTATAGCGTGCGTATCTTTAATTTGTTGGAATAAGGTGTAATCTTAGCCTATTTAAGAAAAAAATAAATATCCTTCATTTAATAAACAAGAAAAATTATCCATGGTCATATGACGATTGATTTCAAATGAAGACGACACCCTCATTTTTAATTCCATTTCATTCTTTACCGTTAGTTGAATATATGGTTTTTGTATTAGGATATAAACACTAACTCGAATTAGTCATTCTATATTTATTTATATGTATATTCAATTTTTCTAATAACAATTTTGTAATGCCGTTTGGCATTCACGTGATGCCTTTTGAACTGACATATTTAAACCTCCAACTGAAAATTTCGTCACTGAGGTTTCTTCCTGGTTCAATGCCGGCATGGACGCTTTCATCCCTTCTCGGAAATACCAAGTGAGACGTCAATCATTTCTATGGATTGCACAAGCATACAGGGACCTCTTTTTTCGGCTACACCAGCCTGACGGCTCTCGCCGCAACAGTCACTAATTCGTTGCTGCATGCAATAAATATAAGCGAGTCATCGAAGGATCAAAGTCCCTGTTTGCTGAGCAAATGAGGCACCGCATAGCCTCTAACAAATTTGACTCTCGCTATTACTGGCGGCACACTAACAGGACATTACATAAGTGTAAGGTCTCTATTTCCACCTCTTCAATCAATATGAAGTGTTGTACTTTGCTGATAATGCTAAATGTTTTATTCCTATATTCTCCTCCCACTCTACCCTAGAATTAGCCAGAGTATTCCTGCCTAACTTCCTTCTTATAACTGAATCTGTTTCAAGTGATATGACCCCTTCTATTTTTTCTGCTATTATCTCTAACCTAAATCCCCACAAATATGTGGAACCGATTGTAACCATATAATAGTCCTTAAGAATTGTGCTCTCGAACACGATCCTGTTCTTTCTAAACTGTATAATAAATTCCTTGATAACTCCTGCCTTCCTGTCTGTTAGATGTCATCATCTGTGGTTGCAGTTTTTAAGAACTCTGGTGAGCAATCCAACCCTTTCAACTATCGGCCCGTTAGCCTTTTACCTCTTTTCGGGAAACTCCTAGAGGCTGAAATGGTTCATCATGTCTCATTGCAGGGCCTTTTCTCAGACAAGAAATATGACTTTCTTTTCTCCAGCTCAACTGCCGATGTATTGACAATATCTGCGGAAAGAATTGTTCATGCACACGATAAAAAACAAAACAAAAAAAAAAAAAAACGGTAAAGCCCGGGCTGTAGCACTGGAATGCCTTTGAGGGGGTTTGACATTCAGGTCTTCTCCACAAGCTGAAAAATCACGTTATCACTTTTTTGAATTGATCCAGTCTTTCCTGTCATATCGTGAAATGAGAGTTACCCTGAACGGCCACTCGTCTAGATCATTTCGTACTAACGCAGGAGTCTTTAAAGTTTCCATCTTTGGTCCAACTCTATTTTTAATTTTCTTCATGATGACACCAGCTCTCAACTTGGTATCTACGCTGAAGACACAAAAATTTGCTCTTGCATCGATAGTAAGCATATCAGTCTGTGAATATCATCTGTGACTCTCTGGATTAGCAAACCTGATTCTACTTCCATCCGTCAAACTTAATATTCTGTGGAAATTACTACACGCCTGCACAATTAAAATCTCCTTCTCCGAAAATATCGGCAAAATCTTGCCAAAAGTAACGGTGTTATCATGGCAAATCCATTAGACCGTGATTGTCTACCTACTACGTGTCTCATGTTGAAAATAAGGTATATAAAAATGTACAAAACCTAAAATATAAAACCACTGTGTAAATTATATTTTTATTTTAACTGAAGAGAAAAAAGAAAATCATAATCTGAAAACTACATTAAAAAATGATCTGCTTATCCCCCATACTTTGACGTTCTTGCAAAAACTTGTAATATCACATTTACTACATCGTTTCACAAAAAAAAAAGAACAAGTAGAAACTCTTGCCACTTTAATTTTACTGGTGAATTTCCAGATAGATATAAAATAGTCGTTGTAAACGATTTTCTCAGGATAGCGCACGAGAATGTATTTTCTTGTCTGCTTTTCTTTAAAGAACACAACAATGTGAAACAGACGTTAATTAATAATGGTTTTCCGAATTACACAATAGATCATGAAATTATTCTATTTCTTTCGGTAGTAAACAATAGCAATATTGGACATATTGATAATAACAATAGCATTAACATTTTCTTTAAAAAACACATCATGGTCATTGGCGGAATTGTTGTTGAGTTTTGGAGTTTTTATCGACATATCCTTCTGTGTGAAATAAGTCCTGTGTCGGATCTGAAGAGACGTTCAGAGCTACCACATAGTAGTATAGGAGGGTTAAGGCGATGGGGAGCTCTGGTTTTTCTTTAGGCTCTCTTTATCTCTACTATTTGTTTTCTTTTTTCCTTCGAGAAATATAAATAAACGTTAACTATAAGCAGGATGCATTTTACCTTAGAAACATTATAAAGAATACGTAAGCAGAACAACAACAACAACAAAAAATCTCCTATAAAAAAAATTAAAACGACTAACATTATGGTCAACAATAAGAACAACTCACCTCCAAAATCCAAATTGGAAAGAACCAATATTATTTAGAAATTCACATTTTCCATGAGGAAATTTGTTGCTTATAAATATAAATTCATAAATAATTATATTTGACATACCACTACATACCTATTAAGAAGAATCACTATACGCTCTCTGACCATAGCTGTATTAGGACACCTTTCAAACACACTGAGAATCCTACCTAACGTCATCTGCAACATACTCGTAAAATATACAGCTATAATAGCCCCAGTCGCATGTAAAAAAGTCTAAAAATAATGAAAGTATTAATAATAAATGAGAAAAAAGCGAACACTCAATAACACAAACCATGGTCACGTCAACACTGAGGTTGCCGTTTGTGAAAAGAAATTCCTATATCTATAGATACATACTTAAAACAAATCACACATTCAGTTAAAAATAAAAATTAAACCATCCTTCATAATTGCTGGAAGAATAGCAGAAAGCGCAAGGAAATACAGAAGATTCCCACAATTTTTATATACTTCATGTCCAGAAGAAAAATAAGAAGAAAAGTAATAAATTAGATTAAAAAAATAATTGTAGTACATTGTTCGTCGTCTAATGAAACATATATATGAAAATAAAGATGCCATCTCATTTTATCAGATATATTTACAACTATTACACAGAAATATCTTGGAATACTAAAGAGTAAATTCATTCAATAAAATCTCCATTAACTTCAACCACAACCTCCAGACAACTACGGGATCTCCTGCAACTCTTCTGGACGATCTCCTTGTTTAAGTTGGTGAATGCAGCAATAACCCTGTCGTCAGTTCATCTTTTATGTTACCAGGAGTTTTGAAGGTCTTTCTCCCCACACATAATAATCAAGAAGGTTGTAATCTGGAGAGTTAGGCGGCCAGATGTAAAGTTTGATGTGGTCGCAGAAATTATCTGATGGCCAGATTGCTTGTGTGTCCTTTTGCCAGACATAGGGCCTTCCTTCTTGAGCTAGGGCAGCACTACCTCTTCAAGGCCCTTGATGTAGGATTCCGTGTTGTGTCTGAGGCCTTGTGTTATTGTGCGACCATTATATCTCCAACTTCCGAAAAAGCAACGATATCTGCAAATTGAGGGAAAGTAGTAATTATCGAAGGGTATTCACAGATCATTTCCATTATACTAAGTCCAATAGTTAGTCGCTGTGAACTTAATAAAGAACTATTTTGTCTCTTGACCCTCAAGGAAGATCATCCCACAAACATGTAAGTTATGCTAAATCATAATTGGCGATAGCATTCCTGTAGATTTGAGCCAAAGTAAAATATGATTAGAGACAATTCTCTGGTTAAAATTGAGAATTGTTCAATTCATAGGCGCATCTAAAATTCAACAAATCATAGGCTGCACTTGAAGCGATGAATACATATATTTGCTATTTTAAGCAAATTTATCGAAATCTTTGACATGGATGTTTTCAGCAATATACCCCGAAACATGAGATCCGCGGGAATTTCGAAATTCTTTTTCTTTACAAGTGTTATATATATATATATATATATATATATATATATATATATATATATATATATATATATGTGTGTGTGTGTGTGTGAGCGTGCATGTATAAATAACATCAATTGGTAATTGTAAGGAATAATTCCAACGAGGACATTAATCCAAAGACATCCCAATGTAATATATTAATAATAACTAGAAAAAAAAAAATACTTAAAATTCCTACTCGGTTATAATTTATTGCGTGAATATATTTAAATATTCATTTCTTTAGACTGAATGTATTTTTTTTAGAAATAAAATCAATGCGGGCAGACGATAGAAAAACAGAAGAGGAAAAAAGAAAGAAAAGACAAAAGAATTGACATTACATTAAAAGAAAAGGAAGAAACAAATTTTAAAAAATCAGTATAACAAAAAATAATAATATGGTGGATGAGAGAAAGAGAGGGTGAGAGAGAGAGAGTAAAAAAAAAGGAAAAAGAAGAAATATTAGAATGATGACATAGAAAAAAAATTTCCCTTAAAGGGCTGAACAAGTTAATATACTGGGTAAGTGAAAGGTGATAAGAATTAAAATAGTTACAGTATTATATATGATACTCATGTCATTTCAGACAGCAAAACTCATCACCGAATTTTAATGATCACCACATTTAGAAAACGCACACAAATTATATATATATATATATATATATATATATATATATATATATATATTATGTATTTGGTCTGAAATGTCTGTCTCTCCCCCCCCTATCTCTCTCTTTATTTCTTTCCCCATTTTTTTAATGTTATATTGAATTTTTTATTTTTATTAATATAAAAACTTTTTCTTTGTCCTATTTTTTCTTCTGACTTTTTAATCGTCTGGACGGATTGATTTCATTTCTAAAAAAATATTCGACCTGAAGGGGTGAATATTTAAATATATTCATAAAATAAATTGTAACTAAGATGGATTTTAATGATTCTTCTTTATACACACACACACCCACACTCCCCCCCACACACATATATATATATGTATATATATATATATGTGTGTGTGTGTGTGTGTGTAAACGATGTGCTGACCGTGTTTGTAAAATTAAACATTCTTCTAGATACATATATTAAAAATCCATACATTCAGTTAAAATTCAAAATAAAATCATCCTTAGTAAAGATGAAACTATATACGAATGTGCTGCTGTGACATACAGAACATTCGAAAACTTCATACATAGTTTACGTCAGGAAAAGAAAAAATATATATGAACACAAGAAAAATTAATTAAAAAAAATTAACCGCAGTACCTTGTCAGACGTTTCTAACGAAACATTTATGGATGAATTTTTTCCCAAATACAATATATATATATATATATATATATATATATATATATATATATGAAAATTTCTCTGATTTAACTAGTAGAGAAGACAATATTTATGAATATAAATGACAATAGGAAAACTGGTAATGCACTAGTGATACATAAATATAAATTCAACCATAATTTTGAATTTAAAAATGCTACACTCATAAAAAACTCACTCAGAAGGAAAGTGCCGCCATAGAAAATTACCCAAATATTAATCTACGCCCAGGTTTTTTCCCCATATCACCTTTCTTAACAAAATGACTGCTCTTACAAACAAATATATACAACAGATTCATAAAATCAAAAGAAAATGGTTGAATACATCAACACAGTTATAATGATAATATTCTCAACACGTGACAAATACTGACGTTATTTTTCAGTTAGAAATATGAAAATAGCATTTCTCTACATTCCAGTTGCTAGGTACATTCTCTTTTTTGTTTTAATAGTTAATTTGTTCAATTAATTTCATTTTCGTATT
>CAHIKZ030000594.1:315000-352500 GCA_903632075.3 Acanthosepion pharaonis | reverse complement strand
TGCAAAATCAATGGTGCTTCGAGATAATTAATATTTTTCTTTTGTATGTCAGAAGGCGGGAAGTATTTTGTAGTCTTTGGTAGAGCAGCGTCGTTTACATCGATGTCCTTTCCACGGTATCAATACAGACAGTCTGTTATGTGCCATGCGTGATATACGCTTAGGCGATCATATATCTTTCGATGCATGACTGACGAGGCAAATGTTTCCCACAGTAGTTTGGCAACTGGTCTTTCTGCGGCAGACCAGTTGCCATCCAAGGCTATAGAACCCGGTCTCTCCTGCTATTTCCCCATAGTTGTGGGGAAGAAGAGGATTAATATTTTTTCCAAGTTTATTAGTACGTAAATGAATGTAATGGATTCGACTGGTATGCGTACTCGTCTCTCGGATACCTCTATATGTTAACAATACGGCTGAGGGATAAACTCCCTTACAATAGGTAAGATCAATTTGAGTAGGTCTACTTTTTGTTGAAATTTGACTAATGCATGGAATAATAATGCAACACAAAATGTACTTAGAACAAAATGTATTGAAACAAGAAAGTGTACACAATATTTACATATAGTCTTTTGTATATTCCTGGTAAGACCGTTCCTGGAGAATGTGTTGACTGAGTCGCAGTCGGGCAGAGTCTCTGGTTGAATCTCTTGATCCCTCCCTCTCTTCCCGGTACCAACCATATTTAGATGGTCGGTACTCCACTATGCAAATTAGGTGGATCCTACCACAACAATTTTGTTTGACTGTGTTTGAGAAATTTCCAGATTTCTAAGTCTAACTTCACTTTCCATGAAAATATATGTTATCATTTTTTCGGTTAGTATTAATTAGCATGGGAAAGTATTATTATTTCCCTATAATTTTATAACTCTCAATACTTTTCATAAAGTATCGTTAATACCTCAAGCTCTTATCTCGTTCGGAACAAACTAATTGTAAAACGCGATAAATTTCACAGAGTAAAAGATTATTCAGTCGGTTTGGATGCGTGGACAAGTTATCTTCCTTCCTATAGTTAAGATCCCCTTCACTAAATATATTTTTTGTGCTTTTTTGAGGAATTTTCAGAGTTCTCTGTTTGACTTCCCTTTCCACCAAAACTATATATATATATTATTACTTATTCTCTCTTCTGTCAGTATTAATTAGTCTTCTCGTTGGCTAGATGTCATCAGTAATAAACATCCAGTATTTACCTTGAAAAAAATTTCACACACGTATTTTCAAAAATATATTTCTAGCACTTCGGTTGTAAAATTGGAGTCAAAATATAGCAAGTATAACAGCAAAATAGTCCAAATATTTAATATCTAGAAAGAACACTTAACTAACTGAGATATTTTTGTCCAGGTTTTCGAATATGACGTTTAGCCATCTTGACACCATTAGTCGTAAGAATCACTGAAAAACAATTTTTCAGTTAGAAAGAGAACAGGTTAAAATCGTTTTGTTTCAGCCCCACTATATATTCCCAACTACGGAATGCTGAGAGGAATGAAATCATTCAATCTGCCAGTAACGGCAACAAAATTCATACTCTGTCTTCCATCTTCAAAGTCCATTCAAGATGCATCAAGAGCAAGGTGAATAAGTTTTAAAAAGAGGGAACAAAGAGAGAAAAACTGGATCAGGAGGTCAGAAGAGGAAGAGAGATAATTATTTCAAGCTAAAGCTAAAAGAGATCAATTAGGAAAGATCCAACTCAATTCATGAAATGTTTTGCACGTGAGAGAGGAGTTTCAGCTATGACAGTCCAAAGAGCAGTGAAAAAGACTTCAAAATGAAATCGTAAGTGAAACGTGTTAGGCAGCTTGCTACTCAAGGACAGAAAGCTAAAGCGTTAGAGAGGACGAAGATCATCTCGAATAAATTGGAAAATGATCTTGGAATATATATATATATATATATATATATATATATATATATATATATATATGAATCTTATTTCAATCCTTCATGAGCTTCTAGCTATTATTAATTAATTAATGACGAACATGTCATTTTCATTTATGATTGATTTCATCACGATTCTTCAGTTAGGCTTGGAAATTAATTATATATTGTTATTGCTCAAAGTAGAGCCAAATAGTTTTATAAAAAACCTCGGAGAATTACAGTAAGATATATTTCACTGCTAAGATACAACGATTCAAATCTTAATCTAAGATTGGGACAATTTTGCTGATACATGATTTGGACAATTTAGCTGTTACACACGTTATATCAACTAATACATGGCTCTATAAATTTATTTATATTATGATAATCTATTCTTTACTGCTCAAACAAGAATACAAATATCGTTTGCTTTTATAATAATATATAGACCGTGATACTTTCCGTTTTTTTAAACGTTTCTGTCTTTCTACATCGTAATCTTCTTGGCGTGTTCAAACCGTACCGTTTATATCCATTTCACTATTGTTTTCATTTGAGTCACAATTTCGTTTCGAAATATTCCAAAAAGTTGACGACTATATCACGTTGAAGCTACCTGTTCCCGTACAGTTACCGAAGTTAAACAACATTGAACTTTGTTAATTTCCAGATGGGTGACCACTAGAGGTGCTGGATGGTGAAATGGATACTGGTATGAAATTGTCAATAATCGGAGGGCCGTGTTTTAATTCGAGTTTGGTTCGTTATATTCACTTATGCCCAAATACCCCTGGGTAACTTATGAATGTACCTCTTCTCATATCAGCATTGGGTTAATTAGTAAGATTTGTACCACTAAACCACTAATATCTATAATAAAAAAAAAACGATATAATGTATTCTGTGGCTTTGAATAATCCGCAAAGGGTCAATAAGACTTAGAAAACGAATCATTTAAGTCAAATCTTCCCCAAAGAATGAAAGGCGAAGTGAGAACAATTTAACTCCATCTACTGAATATAGTGTTTGGGTCTAAATTTAAAGAACTCACCGTGTACAAAAAAAAAAAACAAAAAAACAACCGGAAGTAGACCGGAGGTATAGCAGCGAAATCCTTCTGTGCATACTAAACACCGTATAAAATAATGGCAATTCCTCGTCTCATATATTCAGACAAGATACATAATAACACATTGGAAAGCACCAAACGACAAGACTTTTTTTCTAAAACGTGTGTGAAACGTTCTGCTTAATACTATTATTTAATAACGAAGTTATGGAAAGGTCTTTCCAAACTTCATGGCGTATCGGCTTGGCCGCCACAATTTCTTTCATGTTGATTAATTCGAACTGTGTGAAAAAATATTAATGATAAAAATCGCTGACTTTCGACGTTGTCCGGCCATTGGTTTTCGATTTACCGCCATTAGAATTTGGGGAGAAAAAAAAAAGCTGTCGTCTGATTAATTCAAAAGATATGTTAACATTTGTCATTTTTAGCTAATTAAGAAAATGAAAGATTGTGACCTGGCAGACATTAATGACAATATTATTTGCGTGAAGATTTTTGATTCGCTAATTGCAAAGTTGAGCAAAGATATTTGAAAAGAGAATTTGGTAATAGCCATTGGTTTAAATACTGGCGGATGCCATCATGAACACTGTGACACTGCTTAAAGCATGCGGGAAAAAACGGACTGGTTTCTCGAAGCTTAATTATTCATTATTAAATTTAGAGCAGTCCAGAAAAAATATGCTTCTCTTATGTAGCCTAATACTGTTTGATATGAAACGATATTTACCACACGTTGGCGCCTAAAGCAAGTGTTGCCTAAAAGTGTTATTATAGTGAGAATAATTGAACTTATAACTTCTAGGACTCTTACGAATAAAATTGGTCCCTGTGTCGTGTTAGACTATCTTTCTCTTCAGAATCTATCGTACATATTTCCATGTCTACTATTCCTCCATGCTTTGAATATTACAGATACGTACGGCCTGGTGCTACTGCTATATGTTTAGACATCCAATGAAGAATCCGAAATATTATTAATTCTGACCAAACATCTCGATTTCAGTCTCTTTCTCGCCAACCTAATATATCTTGCTTGCACCTTTTCTATAAGTACTTTTAAGGTAATTTTTCTGATGTACTTTCCTCTATGTTTGTAAATATTAATTGGGATTTAAATTTTAAAAATTTATTATTTCTATTCCCCACCACCAGCACCACACAGACAAATTGTATATATGACAAGTAATTAGGACTTCATAGAGACTTTGAGGTATGATGGTGACTGTAGTAATAATGGTAAGTAATAATGTGTTGTTTTGGAGTAATGAATATTGGGGTGTGTCTGGGTCAGTAATTGTGGCTAGCTAATTTTAAGTCATATTGAACACCAGCATTCCTCTATCTTCTCTTTTGGCCTTGTGACATAGTTTTATTTTTGTTTTAAGAATGAATATTAATTTCTGCTACTTTACCAGGACTTTATGAATTTAAGCGCAGTACGAGATTGGCAACACGGTCTCATGGTATTGGCTAGATATAACTTTAATTTGCATAATAACAGCTTCTTACTTATGTAATTCTCTTTTGGATTTATGCATTACGACTACCTTTGACCTTCCAAAATTTAAATGCAGTGTTAATCGTTATCTACTCTCTACTTTATTACTCTTCTATTACTCTCGCTTCTTGATAATGTTTCTGCTTTTTCTTACTCTTTCACACTCAGTAGCTCCTTGTGTCTTAGTGATTTGACTGCTTTGCTTGGGTGTGAAATGATTTTTTTTTTAAAAATCCTCGAGGGATCTCTTATGTATTCCTTGTGGCGGTGATTACAGGATGCAAAATTTAAATGCAATGTTTTCGTCTTTATGGAATTCTCCATACTTGCCTGTCACCCCTTACAGGAAGATGCACGCTTCCCAAAATTAACCTTTAACCTATCATCACTTCACTATCCAAACCCAACTTCCCATTGATTAAAATGATACAAAAATGTAGCAAGTTGAGACAAATCCTTTTTTTCCGTGCAGCTGTCTGGAGCCTATTTGAAAACCCGAAAATTTATAAAAAAAATAGAATTGCCGAACTTAATTCAAGTCAGTCAGACACTGTATTTCGAGAAATGCCAGCAGACTCTACGCGTTCCAACACACTGGCTCAATAACACTACCAGCCTCTCAATAACTCAACACAATTCGCACTACTATTGCCGGGAGAAGAATCTTAACTTGCAATTTACTAAAAAAGTGACATTATCACTACGAAATATTAATGGTACATTTAATCAATTTTAGCATATAAGTCAAAGGCACACAACTCTTCCTAAATTGAATCAACACTTAAAATTGTCACACACATACACACTAATATTTGAATTCAAACAATTGACATTTTACCTTGCAGAAATCAAACTGTTTTAATCTCACAAACAAACTTAAACCATCAACATTCATTCACCAAAACTGCATGGACACTCTTTGCAAACTTATCTCATTTGCCGCATTTAACAAGTAACCTATTATCATTTTGTGTATGTCAAATATATATATATATATATATATATATATATATATATATATATAAATTCATGTTATTGTTGAAATCTATAACTACGTTTTTCTTCTTGATTTCTTCAAGTTGCCTTGTCTTCAAATGATCGTTTAATTAATTTGTTGTGGATAAATGCTTAATGTACATGCAAATATTAGGATTTTACACAATTTCACCTTCTTAGCATAAATTCTGCAACATTTTCCTGACTAACATTCTTTTATTGTTCATCACGCCATAATAAAATTTCGTCTTTTTTAATTCTTTCCAATTCAATAATGACTAATGGCTTAGAGGCTTTTCTGTCTTCCTTAAGATTAAATGATTAAGAAAAAGTATTAATTGGATGAACTGGGAACAATGAAAGAATAGTATAGTGGAGGATATTATTAGAAAATATAATCATCATTTTCTCTAAATAGGTAATGTTCCTAGCGTTGAAGGACATCATGTCATCGTGATGCCACTTGTATTTCGTATGTAAGAGTAGTGATTAATTTTAGTGCATTCCTTTTTGTCTTCTCATGAACTTGAAATCTTACAACACATCTTATTTTTGACGACTATGAAAAAAACGAATTCAAACCTCAATATGTTAATTTGAATATACTAGTGGTTCCTTTTTAGCGCATGTCCTTTTTTAGGGTTAGAACACAGAGTGCCAAAATAAGGAAACAAGTTTGGATTCACTTAATATATACCTATCATGTCATTTAGCTAATATGGATTTATAAAAATGATTTATTAAACTTACATGAACATCAGTGTAAGAACACAAATTATGCTCGTAGGCTCAATGTTATATCCAGGACAGGGTATATACCTAGCCAAATGGTACAATTCTAGGTGTATAAGCCAGTTTTTATAAACTGGAATATGAAATGCACTAGACAAGAATATACACCCAGAGTAGAATATACTGATATTCCTCCATTACATTACTCAATAATATATATATATATATATATATATATATATATATATATATATATATATATATATATATATATATATTCAAGAAGGAAATTCGGATATATATAAAAATAAAATATATATATATTCGGAAATATATATATATATATATATATATTCAAGAAGGAAATTCGGATTACCAACACACAAACAGAGAATGTCTCATATCGAGAATATTTAACATTGAACATGAGGAAAAATTAATTATTTTTAATAATATGTGGAAATCTCCACTTTTACCTGAAGACGGTCGCGAGACCAGAAACACGTGTCGTAAAATTATGTAAAACAAAGCATAATATTTTTTCTAAATAAATCCACATTACAACCTAAAACGTTTGCGGCACCTCTCTTCTCTTCTTTATAATATATATATATATATATATATATATATATATATATATATATATATATATATATATATATATATTTTTTTCACTTGGATGATTGATGTCATGTTCAGCAGATCGATTCTGGAGCTTCACAGATGAATATTTCTGCAATCGTTCCATTATCACGTTAGAAGGTTTCCATAGGTGACTGCAGATTTTCGCATTTTCGATATTTTTTATATAATGTTGTCAATTAATTCATACTATATATATATATATACATATATATATATATATATATATATATATATATATATATATATATATATATATAATGAATATATATCATTTTGTATCAATTTATATATCAAAAACAGTATTCAGAAAAATAGTATGACAAATTGGAAAAAATAAATAATATAGTTTTAAGTTAAAACTGTGTATGTAAATATAAGATTATTGTATCCATAGATTATAGACCTGGATACTATGGATCATACTGTTTCACAGGTCCGCACACATATCATAAGTACATTCAATGTTATTCCGTCTTCTTGGTTTACACATTAGCCGGCAAGGTTTCTGGATGATAATTAAATTTTATTACGATTAGTTCTTTCCTTTTTATTTTTAATAAGATTAGTTTTTTTTTATAAGATTAGTTCTTTCTCTTTTTTTTTTTTAATAAGATCAGTTCTTTCTTTTTTATAACGCAAGTCCTTATACTTTTTTAATAAGATTACTTCTTCCTCTTTTTTAATATCATTTGTTCTTTCTCATTTTTAATCAGATTATTCCTTCCCCTTTTTTGTTAAAAATACTTTCTCTTTTTTAATTACATTAGTTCTTTCTCTTTTTAATAAGAATACTTCTTTCTCCTTTTTAACCTTACTTTCTCTTTTTTAATAAAATTAGTTCTTTTTTTTTTCTTTTTTTTTTAAAAAAAGGATTTGTTCTTTCTTTTCTTTTTTTTTTTTAGAAGTATGGGCACTTTCTTACTGTTGAGTCAGTTCCTATCAACCATTATTACCAGATTGTAGCCGGGATTCATCCCAGAATATTCTAAGTTAAGAGACGTATTCCTTAATACTGAAAGTAAAAGCGAATATAAAATGGACGACGGAGGTATATGTTAAGACCAGGGTGGTATGGTTTACCACTACTTTCCTTAGCTTAGTGGCCGGTGCAGAGCGCTGTTAAAACGCTATAAAAACGGGACACTATTTCTTTCCCTCCGTTTTTAGCTCTTTTTATTCTAGCAGGCGGTAGTGCTGCAGCAACCTGAACATTTTCACGGGCATCGGGATATCTTTTCTTTTAATGATCACACACACAATTTATAATTTCTATTCATTCTCGTGTAGTTTTCTCTTTTAATACTAACTTATTTAAAAACAAAAATAAATAAAAAAAAATAGCCTATTACTTTTCACCGATGCAATGAATGACATCTCGTCATACGCGTGTGTAAATTTTGTATGCGACTGATTTTAGTCAAACTAAGAGCATTCTAGGAACGCTGATTTATGCATCACGGTAATAGGAAGTTGGCTAGATACATAGATAACTCCGGCGTTATTCTGAACTGGATTAAAAGGGTATATTCTGCGATTGGGTTAATCTAGGCAGCTACACCGTATATAGAAAATAAATATAGGATTATTGTGTTCTCTTTATGTTTAAAATGCCTGCTTTGAAATCTTGAATTATACCTGAAATCGAACAATGACCAGTGAGATAATACCGTAATATTCATCTAATTTATTTTTCAAGCTGCTTAGTAGCACAGCAGTTTGTCATATTATTTAAAAAAAAATGAATCGATTAGTCTTGTTCTGTTTAAACATCAAAATGTATGAAATACTGAATTGACTTTACCGCAGGAAATAAATATCCAAATAATACAGGCTAATAATTTTCTTTAAATTAGTAAAAAGTCACAGGTCCGCACACATATCATAAGTACATTCTGCAGACATCAATGTTAATTCGACTTCTTGGTTTACACATTAGCCGGCTAGGTTTCTGGATGCTTATTAAATTTTAATACACTTAGTTTTTTTCTTTTTATTTTTAATAAGATTAGTTTAGTTTATTTTCACGGGCATCGGGATATCTTTTCCTTTAATGATCAACACACACAATTTATAATTTCTATTCATTTTCGTGTAGTTTTCTCTTTTATTACAACTTATTTATAAACAAAAATAAATTAAAAAAATATAGCCCATTACTTTTCACCGATGCACTAAGGATCCTCACGAGGATTTTAATGATTCAGTCCCTTTATGATAAATATATTTTATTATTATCATTATCATCATCATGATTTTTATAATCGTAGTGAGGGGATCTGAATGCAGAAGACACACTGAATCGTCTTCACAACGGTGTATCAATGGCAGGTATCAGCAGTTCTGTTACAGACATACCTTTCCATTGTTTTGATATTGCCCACCCAGTTTTTGCGTTGTCATCTCCTACGTCCACCTTCAACGGTGACTTGCATGATGGTCTTGCACAGACTGTACTGCCTTATAACGTTATAACCACGCCATTTTTCTTCGTTTGACAGTGCCGAGAGGATGTTCCTTGTAGCACACAAAGTTTTCAAGCTCTTTCGGCAAAAACTCATTGGTTTTATGTTTACAATAGAAGATGCCAATAGTTTTTACGGTTTACATCAATATAGGAAAATGGGGACAACCAGCGATTTGTACGTATTCATTATTGCAGAAAATCCTCATATTCTCTGTATAATAATATGGGCCGATCTTTTTGAAAAGATCTTTTAATTTTTAATCTATTCTATTCTTAAATTCTATTCTATTCTGAAATTCTATTCTATTCTTAAATCTATTCTATTCTTAAATCTATTCTATTCTGAAATTCTATTCTATTTTTTAAATCTATTCTATTCTTAAATCTATTTTATTCTGAAATTCTATTCTATTCTTAAATCTATTCTATTCTTAAATCTATTATATTCTGAAATTCTATTCTATTCTTAAATCTATTCTATTCAAAATCTATTCTATTCTTAAAATCTATTCTATTCTTAAATTCTATTCTTAATTCTATCCTATTCTTAAATCTGTTCTATTCTTAAATAGTATTCTATTCTTAAATCTATTCTATCCTTAAATTCTATTCTATATTAAATCAATTCTATTCTTAAATCTATTCTATTCTTAAATTCTCCGCTTTGTTCATTTTTCCCAGCATCCGTCTGTTGAACCAGCTCTCTCTTACAATAAGAGATACATTTATAAAATTAAATTTTAGAAAATTAGATTGGAACGAAATAAATCGCTAGCTTAAAAAATGTTTAAAAATACGGTATCGGACTAAAATATTCATTCTTTTAAATGTAGATGATATAATTGTTTTAGTTAAAAACGTAGAAGTAATGGAACTCAAAAAAATTTAAAAAAAAGAAAAAAACGCAAACTCTGTCTTCAAGTTCACATCCGAAATTAACAAAGAAAACAAAATCCCTTTCCGTGACATTTTAATAGACACAAATAACAACATATTTAGTACCACTCCGTATATATAAAAAATAAATAAATAAATCAACCAGGAAAAACTCTTGCACTCTCAACTCTAAGAGTGAATGTCCAGATTACTACAAAATAGCACTTATATAGAATTTAATTAACCGAGCACAAATTAATTCCTCCACAAAAAAAGAGATTTTCTACAATGAAGTAAAAAATATTAAGCAAATTCTCATTAATAATGACTTTCCAAATCACATTGTAGATGAACAAATAAGTCGATATATAAAAAACCTCAACACGCGTCAAATAGAATATATTACTTCACAAAAAGACACAAAATATATCAGTTCCAGGCATGTTTAAATAGCATAGTGGATCCTTTGTTTAACTGGTAGTTAGACAAAGAAGAGATGAATTAATGGCTTTTCCTTAAGTTATCGTTTTACGATTTGCAACAATGGTTCTCGTGCGGGCATTGAAGTTATGCCAGATCATTACAAAGATGGGTGATCGCTTGGGACTTCCATTTACTCTAAGCTTGGAGCTGCATGTATCGTAATAGATAAAGGCTCGGAATGGGAGATCGGAGAGCCGAGTTCAAATTCCAGTCTGGTGCATTTACGCATAAGTACCCTTAGAAAAGGTATGAATTCATCTCTTCACCCAGCTATAGGTTAATTAGCAGGACGTTTATTAGTAAATAATAATTACCTCCAATAATATAGTACTATCTAAAAATAGACATATCTGACTTAAAGCATGTTAGTAAATTGTTTGCTCTAAATAAAAACTGAATTATTGATTGAAAAACTTGATACTTTTAAGTAATGTTATAATCATGGTTACTTTTGAGATTAATTATCTTTGAAATAAAGAAATTTTCATTGAAATCATTACTATAAAACTTGGAGTAAAATTCTTTAAAATAATTTATAACTTGCATTACATTGTTCACCGGCGAGCCAACAAATTTTATCAAAGAATATTTCAATGAAATCACTACTATTTTTAAATTATGTAGAATCTATTAAATTAATCAACGATAAATTATATTAAATCGGTCCCAAGATCATCCAACTGTTTTTGCCAAGGAATAATTCCTTGGTATCAATTCTTTCTTCTTTTTATATGCCTTGTCCTTTCAGGATATAGGTGATCATGGCTCTCCACCTGCCTCTGCCCCTTGCAACTCTCAACAAGTTCCTTCCCTCTGAATCCTTCACCAAACCACGTTCTGTCATCCACTTGCTTAAAACCGCCAGGTATGTCACAAGTTGTTTACCCTTGTCTATCTTTCCCTTTATTGTGAGTATCAGATTCTCCAATCCCTCCTGCTTCATTATATATCCCGGGAAGTTCAGCTGTCTCTTCCATTTTTTAAGCATAAGCCTCCTCCTTGTTTGAAATCTTTCTAAAATCTCACCGTTGCTCACTCGATCGGTCGATGATATCCTTAGCATCCTTCTGTAGAACCACATCTCTGTTGCCTCGAGGCTCTTCTCCATCTTTGAGGAAGTCGTCGAATATTCGCTACTGCAAAGAAGGACAGATGCCACGTAACAGTTCAGTATTCTTTTTCTTGGTTTGATATCATTAATATTACCAAATTAAGTTAAATTCTTTAAAATAATGTATAATTAACATTACATTGCTCCTCAGACAGCCAACAGTTTTTATCGAATAATATTTATTTGAAACCATTAATATTTCCGAATTAAATAAAATTCTTAACAAAGAATTTATGACTTATATTAAATTTATTGTCGTGCAGCTAAGTTTTTCTGTCGATATTTCAGTCATCATTTACCTTCTACTTTTTGGAGTGAGGCTGTAACTTCAGAAATATTAGAAAACACCTTGCGAGAAGATTACCTAGAAATACACACAATAATATATAATGTATTAGGCAGAGCTCTCGGAAGGAGAGTGTTCGGTTCGGAGGGAACCCATTTTATGCATCTGAGGGTTAAAAGGAGGTTGGAATCCTCGAGGTAACTTTACAAAACTTATTCTTATTTTAAATTCCAACTAGATAAAATATTTGTGATTCATCCTGATATACCTGGGAGATTCTTCAACGTCAGCTTCAATACTTAATATTATCTAAAATGGGGAGTATAGAAAATAAATATTTTTCCTGAAAATCTTTTCATTTTTACTAGTGCTTCAGTTAACATTCCAATGGTCTGTCACTGAAGAAAAACGATATCAGTTATTTTGATTAAACTATTGTGAGTGCTTCAGAAAGAGACGATTCTCATTAGAAACAAAGAGAATAATACTGAAGTGTAATATCAGTATAATATCGTAATATCAGTCCCCCTAAATAGCAGTGAATGCTGGGCAATCTCCTCACATACGGAGAAGAATATTGAAGCAAGAGAAATCTGGTTTTAAAGAAGCTATTCCGAGAATACAATAGACAAAAAATGTGAGCGACCACGAAAATCTTGTCAACAAAAAGATACTTATATTACCACTAGTTAGTTGAACATTCTTACGCACATAATGTGGAAAGAGGGCTTGGAGAATCTGAATCGCGCAGGGCAGATTGAAGGTAAGAGGCACAGATAAAAACAATGCATGGCCTACCTGGTGAACTTCAGTGAAAGAATGGCGGATAATGTTTTTGGGCGAGATAGCAAATATACAAAATAATAAATTAAAGAGTTACAATAGATTAAAAAGTTACAAAGGACAGGACATTATGTTGAGCTCTAATTGCAAATTTTCTGTAGGGACACGGCACATAGAAGAAGAAATGGAGGTGCTAGTTAGAAAGGAATATTCCCCGTTTGTGTTTCCCAATTATGTGCATTAACTAGCAGTATAATCCGTCACCGGCCGGGTCTTTCATTACTGGGAATTTTTACCGTTCAATTGGGGCAGTTTAAATGTAAAGTCAGCCCACCCGAAAATAAATATTAGTAACAACAATTGGATGCAACTGAGGCACATCCCCAAATGAGGGCTTAACAATTTCAATGTCGGATGTCCCTGAAAAAGGGCCGTTTTCGTGTTCTCAATCTTGTGTCTGCCTCACTCGCAGCAGATTATCATTATCAGCCTCGCGCGCAGAAGCGTTCAGATGAAATCTGTGGAAACGCATAAAGAACATCCGATCAGACACACACTCGCACACACACACATATACACACATACATACATACACACGCACATTTTGAAATTTATAGATATAGATAATATTATTGTAATGATTTAAACTATTTATTTTTATTCAAGTTTTTATGAAAGATATACATCCAAGAACAGATAGTAAATAGTAAAACGTTGCTGAGATTTATAATGGACAGGAAGTAGTGGAGAGCCATTGTCGCCAACAATTTGGACTCAAAACCCACAATGAAAAATGATCTATCAAACAAAAACAAAATTAATCGAAATCGGATGAAAACTGTGGAAATGTATAAACAACATCTGATCACACACACAAACACACATTTTGAGAAGTATACATATAGATTAACACAAATTTCTCCCATACAAAGAAACTATGACATATACATTCAACAAAGTGTGTGAATCGGGCGAAAAAAGAAAGGATCTTAATTGTAATCTTTCCAAGCAGGAAAAGTGGCAGCTCGATATTATCTTTAATGTCTTTGATGAAACTCTGTAGATTCCTCTGTATATGCTACATGGGGTTTTTACGCCCGTCTTCACCACGGGCTGTTATTCATCATGACGGTCGTCTTCGAGTATAGAATCCAGCGGTTAGCAGTGAATATTTCGAAGACAGTAGGGAAGCGTTGTTCAGGTTTTAGCAGTGGATATTTTGGTAAAAGTAGCAGAGCGTAGTTCGTCTTTCTGTTTCTCTTCGCCTGACAAGCTGGACTGGACATTCGGGTAGAGTGAACAAAAATGGCCGCCTTTATACACGACGAATAGAATGTTCTAGTTAACCTTCTATTGGTGGACTATAAAGTGAGTTAAGGCATTTGGACTAACTCACTAGTACATATATATATACACAAAAAACTACAACACGGGCTGCCTAGCGACTGGCATAGACAAGCAGGTCTTGCCTCTAGAGCGTGATAAATAGCTACTTAACTGGGCAAACAAGTGTGGCACCTTGCATTATTAGAAATATTCATAGAAATATGATTTAATTTTTCTTTTACTCGGTTTATTAAAGAGGTTGTTAATTTTTCTTAGACGAAGAATAATTGAGTTGAAAATAATTCACTAAGTTGTACTTAGACGATCCTAAGGGAAGAAGAAGGAAAAAAGAAAAGAGGAAGAGAAGAAAAAAAAAAGGAAGAGAGGTGGATGATGCATGACCCGGTCATAAGCGGAAACAGGTGTCAGAAAGATATCTTGGCCAACATGTTGGCCGAATTTTAAAAGACAATAGGGAATTGTTATTTGAAATGAAAAGTCATTTAGAGAGAGAAAAGGACCAGGCTTGATGACAGCGTATTGGTGTTTGATAAGAATGTCGGTCAAAGCATCTGGCCTACTTTTGCGTAGAAAGACTCATTATCAATTTGGAGAAAGGGAAATTTTTTTTAGAACAATAGAAACGAAATTTTTTAATCGGAGAAAAAGTGTCTTTTGGGTTGAGGGGGTGACCGGTGGAACTGTATACAGATTCTGACCTGTTAAGAATTGGAAACCCACGATAATAAAGTGGAGACATTTTCAATGTAGATAATTAAGATTTTTGACTATCAGGTCTGACCGAAAAAAAACAAAGAGGTGAAGAAGGCGGATGTCTCGGCTCACAGATAGCGCCAATATTCTTTCCTGAAGTCACATCTAATTAACGGCAGGCTGTTTTGACAGAACCCAGGTGAGAAAAAGCCAAGATTATCATTTTTTGTACGTGCGAAAAAGGCAAAATTAGATTTTGTTTTTTTTTAGAACAAGAACGATGTAAACCACGCCCGATTACAGGAGAACGCCCAACCAGAATCTCATTAGCCGAAAACGGTCACGTGGCTGCGGAAAAGAGGAGAAAGAAATGCTCGATCAGGAACCATGGGTCGAAAACGGTCACCTGACATGCGGGAGACCGGGAGAGATGGGTGTGCGCCTCCCCACCAAAGGCACTGTGAGGAAGTAGGGGGGGAAATAATAGCGATAATGGGAAGACAGGAATAATGCGGCTATTGGAATTATCGAGAAACCCCTGACGCCGACAAACCCACCCCGTTTTGTTGCGGCGTCAATAAAAGCAGGACCCCAGTCGACAGAAATGAGTTGCAGCTGGACCGCGGGCAGGGAAAGAGCCTGAACGCGGGCATCAGGCCCGATTCACTCGCCCCTTTGCGGGCAAAAGAATCCTCAGACAAGAAATCCTTCCAGCACAAGTCGAAGACAAGAGAAGTTCCAGCCTAAGGCGACGAAGAAGAAGATTGCTTGAAGGACGCCAAGAGTTCAGCCCCGGACGGCAGCGAGAAGAGATCACCTCGGACGACAGAGAGTTGCGGCTGAGTTGCGGCAAGAAATCCTTCCAGCCCAAGTCGAAAACAAGAAATCCTTCCAGCCCAAGTCGAAGACAAGAGAAGTTCCATCTAAGTCGACGAAGAAGAAGATTACTCGAAAGCCGCAGAGAAGTTGCAGCCGAGTCAAAGACAGGCCGAAGAGTTGCAGGCCAGACAAGAAGTAAAGTTGCAGACCAAACAAGCAAATCAGTTCCACCTCAGTCGACAGAAAAGAGTTGCTGGACGGAAGAAGAAGAAGTTGAAATCAAGCCAAGCCCGAGATCAGAATTCGACCAAACCAGATCGAAGTGAAGAAATACAACTCAAGTCGAAGAGAAGAATCAACTGCGAATGATTGACAGAAATTAGCCCCAGTGTCGAACTAGACCACACTCCGACATACATAATTCTAAAGAGTAGGCAATTCGAAATCTTTAAGTTGTATGATAGAAGCTTGGTGCCATAGTCCACAGAGCGGGTCGGGAAATAAGAACAATTTTTCTTTATGTAACGGACATTAGATATAAAAGGTTGTCACCCTTTTTTTTTTATCAGTAATTTTTTGTCTCGTGAGTTTTTTTTTTCTTTTACTTGTGTTTTGCCACCCCCGTCGGACTCAACTTGTATCGGCCCCAATCCCTGCTGGTCCCGTCTGTCTAAGATCTAAACACAACGTGGGTAGACAGACCGGAGATCAGTACAGTTGCTTTAGCAACCAGGTATTGGAAGCGGGTTGGGAAAGGTGAGGCTGGTGATCATCTAACCAAGGGGTTGGAGCGGCACGCTTGGAACCAGGAGGAGCGACCAGGAGGAGCGACGTCACAGTTGGCGCCGTAACCAAAGGATTCGACCCTGGGCCAGGTGTAGACCCGTCACACAAGTCTTCGACACTATGAACTAAAGTCACTCTCTCACTGACCCTCCTGACTTCGTCTCAGCCAAAGGGAGATTCCCAGAAACTGCAAACCTTGTTTATTAGTATAGGCAACGTGCGATAGTAATTATAACGTATATGTATTGAATAATATGCATACATTTTACTAGTCTAAAGTAATTATCCTTTACATCTATTTACTAACGTATGTGCAGAATGTATTCTGCGATGAAGCTCTGAATTACTCATCCTAGTGTCTATATTTAGTTTCGTTGATTAAAATATTCAATAAGTATGTATGTATGTATGTATGGCCATTATGCTGAACGGACCGTAGTGAGAATTTCTGGGAGAGAGCGCCTTATCTACCGTGATCAGCAGTCTGAACAAGGCCACACGCTGAAACCTTCGTTCACGATGACTTGTAACTTCGCGCTAGCACAAATATCGACGGCTCTAAAAGGGTTTTGTCAACCCAATTTCAGTCGCATGGCTTGGTTCAACTCGTAGTATGAATTTTAAGCACTTTCTAAAGAGGCCACCCGCTGATATCTCCTCCTCCAGACTAATCAAATAGACCATGGTGTGATTCGATCACGGCTCTCATGGTCAGAAAGCGAATGTTCTAAGCACTTTGATCATTCAATAAGTATACTCACCGATAAAAATGTCAAAATTTTCAAAGTGATTATTTTGACTCAATATCATTTAAGTAATTGAAGAAGCCAATGATTCTCTGAAGTGATGACTGTGAAAAGGCATGAAATTTCTACAACTTCTTAATATGCAAAATCGGAGATATTATAGTACAAATAGGTTAATATCGGTCGGCATTTAAGCTATCCTCTGTGGAGCGGTCTTTATTGGGACATCGGCTTGTCATTGCATATTCTCAGTATTAGAAGCACAATTTTTTACCGTTTGATTTCGGTTTTAATTTGCAGAGGACGTTCTTTTCCTCGCTGCATCCTTGTCTGCTTTGATTGCAATCCGGTCCTTTGCTGGCGGATTTTTTTTTTCTGCGAGGAATCCTGATGTCCTATGCGATAGGCAACGATAAACTACAGCAGGACTCAAAATTGTTCGCTGCATTTATGTATTGCATTAATATTTAACATTTTCTTTTAAAAGTTCAATGATAATTCTTGTGCAACTTAATTTAAAAACAATTTGATGTAAGTATGTCATTACTTTCAGTACAAACAATTATTTATTTTTATTTTCATGTGTGACTGTCGTTGCATTTCACAATTATTTTCGATTATTCCCAAATTTATTTCGAAGTTATAAAAACTGTTGTCGTACAGAAAATATCGTCGAAAAAAAAACACGTTAAAAAATCGCAGTAATGAAAAAATGTGAATCCCAAATTTCTGTAACATGAGCTATTTAAAGTTTGAGAGTTATGTCCCTTTACCTGAAAAGGTGTGACACAGTGACACACTGACATTCCCATTTATTATAAGAAGCAACCAAGTAATTATCAATCCATAGAAAAAGAACCTCTCAATGGATTATTTCATGACTAAAGTAGTAATACTAATAAGGGTTCCTGACTAAGAATTACAGAAAATGGTTCTTGACTAAGTCAAGAAATTTCATACCAGTATAAGACTTAATCAGTAATATCAATAAAGTTTCATAATCAAATGAATACTGGTTCTTGATGCAATCAATAATATTAAGACATCATGAATTAGTAATAATAATATATGTTCATGTCTAAGTCAATAATATTAAAACGGTTATTGTCTAATAAAAATATTATTTCAGTTCCTGACCGAGGTAATTGTAATGGAATTGGCAAATAGAATTTTAACTATTTACATATGTCGCTTAAAGAAGAGATTATAGCGTAAAGACTCAGACAGGAGGAAAGTTGACTTCTGATCACGTGTCGTAGTACAGCATTATGCATCAGTAATAAAGATAATAGCGCTTCAGAAATAATTTATGTTTATTAATGACGTTTTATGAGTAAGTAACATATATAATTAATATATCTTTTTGATCAAATCGATTTTACTAAAAAACGGCTCATAACTGCGTCGATAATATTTAAGAAAATTCAAGTTTCAGTCAATTATAATAACAAAGATTAGAGCTAATTTGAATTATCTGCAAGGAAAAACATCTAATTTGGCTTGTTATCTATAAGAAAAAATATCTACACCGTACAAATTTTATTTTGGAATCATATCTACATAGTAAAACATGAAAAATTTCTGAGTTAATCTGTAGAAAAAGACAATGTGTATAAAGGTAAAAAACAATAGGAAACCTATATTATTAGCCGACAATTTCGTCTAATATGGACACTTTCAAGGCGAAATCGAAGTAAATTTATTAAAAACAAAGTAAGTATTCACAACAAACAAAATGTCCTTAGCAATGAGAAGAATTTAGAAAAATCTCTTGTATTCATATTGTCAACTGAATATTACGTCAAGTACTTCCACGTATAGAAATTTTGTTCTTATTGTTGTGTTGACGGATTCAACGACTTTCTTTTGATTTCTTGGAGAGTAGTAATTGTCTTAGGAATTATATTATATATATTAGAAAATATTGTAGAAAGAAGCAGAAATTTAAAAAAAAACAACCCACATCTATGAGCACAAAACTGACCTCACAAATCACATCTTAACTAATTCGCTAGTCATACATAGAAGTAAATTCAAGAACAATTTTATTTTTCAAAATGTTACACTCATAAAAAAGAAAATACCACACTCAGAAGGAAAATCCTCGAGAGTGCCGCCATTGAATATTATCCAAATATTAGCGTACACCCAAGTTTTTTTTTCCCAATATAACTTTTCCTAACAGAATTACTATTATTATGGTTCATGATATAAGTATTACTAATTAATCTATAGCTGATTTAAGGATACGGGTATTACTAATTAATCTATAGTTGGAAGGAATAGGTGGTTTCATACCTTTCCCAAGGTTATTTCCTAATAAGTGAATATAACAAACGCAAGTGGAATTGGAACCCAACTTTCCTATTATCAATTCCGGGCCAGTATGGATTTCGCCAACCGCACACCCAACCTTCCAAACCTGGTATCCGCAAGCGGTCATTCATCTAGGTACTAACATAATTCGACGTTGATTAATTTCCATGACCGTGCGGAAACCGGTGTTTCAAAGCGATGTGGCCGTAAATCTTGTCTAAGTCAATAAAATTAATAATAAATTATGTGTATTAAAAGGGATCTCTGCGAAGTTTTAACTAGTATAATGATAGCAAGTCTTTTTCTTTACATCTACATGCTCTCATTTACGAAGTAATATTCGCTGTATATCATTTCAGGCAAAATATCCTTATAATTAATGAAAAACAGGTTGACCTTTCCCCTTGAACATTCTGGAAAAGATCCATCAAGGACATATTTTTATAATGATGTTCACCCGGTACAATGCCCGAGAGCCACTCGATATGGACGGTTGCAGTTTAAGAGGCACAGTTTATGCGGGTATGTTGGGAAGATATCTGTTAACGCTAGATTTGAACAGGTTAAGATTGTAGTGATCGGGGAAAGCATTCTCTTGGGAGTAGTTTCGACAAAGCAGCGGTTTGTTGGAAGAAATTGCTGGAGTGGACATTACATCTCAGTAATGGAATACGAAGAGAATGTGGGTGGCTCGCTACAATGGGCGTGGCATGGTGACTAGTGAAAGTTAGAACAGGTGGAACTAACGAACGTAGCGGGTCTAAACACTTACCATGGGAATAGCGATAGAGCATCGAGAAGCTTGCAACGTTTGGTCTATGAGAAAGGTGTTGCATGGCGGGAAATATTTCCACACTTTTGGACTCTATCGAGACTGAAGAGTGAAGATTTAGCACCTCTTCGTTATATAGGTCAACAACAATCTATGTTGGATTCTTCTGAGTTAGCACTGTTCAGTTATTGCTTGCTCTTTTTCTACCGAGTCTTAGACTTCTACAATATGTTGTGAGAATGATGTAAGGTGGAAGTAATTCATCACCCACAAAAACGCGAAGACGCTTTTGGACTCTATCGAGAGTGGAAACTGAAGCCTGGGCAGGTACTCACCATAAAGAGCAGCAATAAACCTTTTTTTTTTTTTACTAAACTGTCTCTGAAATAACTCGAGCATGCAGCGATCCATGTAGGTCTCTATTGCAACGGTAGTAAGACTTAATATATCAAAACCTCTTCTGAACCATTCGAGTTGAAGTCACTAAATAATATATCCATCAAAAGAGTAGAGGACTTCAAATATCTTGAATCTCACATAATAGATTCCCCAAAAATCCGCAAAGCTCTTGCATGGGGTGCGTGCAACAAACTTCACAATATTTGGCGCTTGAAGCTTCCATCCTCCTTAAAATTCCTTTCGAACCCTGATTGAAAGAGATTTACTGTATGGATCAAAAGATTGGACATTAACTCTTCGTCTTGAAAGGCAATGAGAGGAAACATATACAAATCTACTTAGAAAAATTCAGAACATAAGTTGGATGGCCCATGCAACGCTGAACACAGTATACGGAGGACTGAGATCAATCTCTCTTAAGCACGAAGAAAAACGATTACTATTTGCCCGTCACTGCCACAGAACAAACAGAGAAATCGTTTCATCCTTAGTTTTTTTTAGTATCCTTCTGGAAGTGTCTTCTCACGAATATTTACAATGGAGTTCCGACAAACCATCAGTAGGTCAAAGGATGATGATGATGATGATGATGATGATGATGATGATGATGATGAAAAGTACAGGAGAGCATAAGGTGTCAGCTAATTACTGAAGCAGTATCGGGGTGGATATAACCGTATCACTATATCTCTTCACTTGAGATCTGATTGTATATGTACCGTAATGGTAACATTAGTGGTTTTGGTTTGGAAATGTAAGGCGTTCCTTGACCAAAGAGCAAATGTTTATTTTTATTATACAGGGTAACCCCAAAAAACGGGAACTTTTAACAATTCAATACAACCAAGAGTGATGGAAGAAAAATATTTTATTCATAGTAATTGAAACCTTAAAACATGCCATTTAAGAAACAATGATGGAATTTTCATTTTTTTTAAAATTACGTCCTGTAGATGGCGTCCTCCTGTACGAATGCATTCTTGAAATCTGCTGTTAAGATTCCTCACTGACTGGTGCAACATCTCAACTGGGATACTGTGAATTTCATCTTGAATTCTAAATGGCGAAATGTTTACTTGCTCAAGGTCACTGTCTCGCAGTGTTGTCATATGACCATGTCTGGCAATACGCACTTCAACAATTCCCGTTTTTTGGGTCACCCTATATATATATATATATATATATATATATATATATATATATATATATATATATATATATATATAACTGTACTATTTGTCCATATACGGTCCGGTGCTCCTACTCTCTATCTAGATCTCCTTGATAAATTCCTAAGAAGAATTAGCAATATTACTGGCCCTGATCTGGCGTCTCGGCTTTAGACACTTTCCCACCGCTGCAAGGTTGCTACCCCTTACCTCTTCTTCTTACTTCTTATTGCCACATGCTCATGTCTGGCAATACGCACTTCAAAAATTACCGATTTGTGGGGGTTACCCTATATATAACCATATAACACTCTTTTTTTAACATTTAACTGCCTTAATTCTTTGTGGAATGGTATATGCTGAATTCGTTAAGAGTCAACATCTTTTTCCAGACTTCCAGCATTTCTTTAATTCGCGAAAAAGCTTATCTTCTATTTTATCTTTCTTATTACGGGCACGCATATTCATTATCGCCCAAAGGTTTTCAATTGGCTTAACGTCAGGATTCTGACTAGGCCACCGGAAGAGTTGCAATTTACCCTCGTCGGCCTTCCTCTCTAGATAACATTTATTCTTTAAGGCAGTATGCTTAGGATCTTTATTTTTTAAGGCAGTATACATAGGATCTTTTTTATTTAAGGCAGTATGCTTAGGATCGTTATTCTTTAAGGCAGTATGCTTAGGACCTTTATTCTTCAAGGCAGTATACATAGGATCTTTTTTATTTAAGGCAGTATGCTTAGGATCGTTATTCTTTAAGGCAGTATGCTTAGGACCTTTATTCTTCAAGGCAGTATACTTAGGATCTTTATTCTTTAAGGCAGTTTGCTTAGGATCGTTATTCTTTAAGGCAGTATGCTTAGGATCTTTATCGTGTTGGAACGTGAAGCATTGACATGGGGATAAAGTTGTTCTACCAGAATGCCATATTTGATTAACATGAATTTTGTGGTATGTTACTGGTACATCTTTCCCATGATTTTTTTTTTTTACAAATTATCAAATCCTCCTGTTAAAAATACAGAAGTTTACTTTCTATGTGTGCGTCAATTTTTTGGTAACTCGTACTATATATATATATATATATATATATATATATATATATATATATATATATATATATATATATATATATATATATATATATATATAAGATAACTAGACTCGTTTCTTTTTTTAAACCTTTTTTTCCCTCGAGATTGATTTGATTAGCAAATCAAAAATTCGAGGGTTTTTCGAAACGAGTCTAGTTATCTATATTTATATGTATAAAGCTCTAGGTTATCCTATCGAGCACTGTTTTAAATCGACTAATATGGAACGCGTAGACATAGGATATTCACTTAAGAACATACCCATACCTGACCGTCACTCATACGAGTTATGTTTATTAAGAAAAATAGAAAAATTTATAATAAATATGAGCTGGCGTGCATATTTTTGTTTAAATAATAAACCTAATAGAAAAAACCAACGAGATTTATGGATTTAAGACCAATGCCCATCCTCTGTATGTTAAGGAACTCAGTAACTTCGAATCGGAGTTAATCGGTATTATCAAAAAATTAAAATATAGAAAAATAAGGAATAATAACGTGCAACAACAAATTGCTAAAATATAAAAGAAATAAAGGAAGACAAGAATATTTACGTAAAAGCTGATAAATCTAAATTCTTATACAAAATGAGCCCCAATAATTACAAAAAATACTACATAAGGAGGTAATAAAACATTATATAAAAGCTCCTAATAACATAGAGACTCAAATTAACAATGAGGCTAGCATTCTAATTAATAAATTTGAATTAGGAAATCGAGTTGAAAAAATAAACCTAAACACTTGCTTTATCACCATAAAATATCATAAAAGTAACTTTATTAATAATCCGGAATATAGACTTATAAACCCGTACTAAGACGGAATTAGGCAAAATAAGTAAAATAGTTCTGCAGGATATATGTAAATCCCTTAGAACTTTCTTTAATATTAACCAATGGCAATCTACTAAGGATTGCATTAAATGGTTTGAAAATTACAATAAAAATAAAAAGTGCTCATTTATTAGGTATGATATTAAGGAGTATTATCCGTCTATTTCAGAGAAAACGCTAAACGAAGCCCTTAGCTTAGCTAAAGAATACATCCAAATTTCTGATGATAAAATAAATCTAATTAGACATTGTAGAAATACATTGCTATTTCACGATAATACTTTATGGATAAAAAAAGAGAATATTAACGGTTTTGACAACCCTATGGGAGCGTTTGATGGGGCAGAGGTGTGCGAGATAGTAGGGTGCCTGCTGCTCCATAGGCTTAATGAATATATAGACTTTAATAACCATGGGTTGTACCGCGACGTGGTTTAATCATAGTGGACAATAGTAACCCTCAAAAATGTGACAACATTCGTAAAAAACTGCACTGGTTTTTAAATAATTCGTATTTTATCTCGATATAGAAACCAATTTGAAAATTACCAACTATCTAGATATTACGTTGAATTTACAAAATGGCACAATATCCCCGTATAAAAAAGAAAATCAAGAAACCCAGTATTTACACATAAAATCAAATCACCCAGCCCATATTATAAGGCATATTTCTAAAAATATTGGGTATAGACTTTCTACTAATTCCTCCAATAGGGACATTTTGAGGCCAACAAAATAAGTTATGAGCAAGCCCTAATTAAGAGTGGACATAAAATAAATTAGAATATATAGACAACCACAACATTACTCGGAATAAACATAATAGGCAAAGAAAGATTTTGTGGTTTAATCCCCCTTTCAATTTAGCAGTAAAAACTAAAATTGGTAAGATATTTTTAATTTAATGGAGCAACATTTCCCAAAAAAAACTGAGTTACATAAAATATTTAACAAAAACAATGTAAAACTTAGTTATTGTTGTATGCCGAACGTAGGGACTATTATAAATGGATTGAATAAGAAAAAAACTAGGAATGATCCACGTAGTAATCCTCCTACTTGTAATTGTAGAAACAAAAACATCTGTCCATTACAGGGAAAATGCCAGCAAGAATGCGTGGTGTATCAAGTGAAAATTTACAAAAATACTGGGGATACTAACCCTAAAACATACATAGGTGCTACTCAGGATAAATTTTAAAAAAGATATTATAACTACACGAGTAGTTTTAAGAATGCAAAAATTAAACATAGTACCACGCTATCTACCTACGTATGGAAAACCAAACAAGAAGAAAATATAGACCCCATCCTGAAATGGGAAATATTAAAAAAAATGGCTAAAATATAAAGCAGGCCATAAATTTTGCAAATTATGTGCTGAGGAGAAATTAGCCATAGCTTTATATGATCAACCCAACCAATTATTAAACTCTAAAACTGAAATTCTCAATGTATGTAGACATAAAAAATCTTGGCTACTAAATTAGACGTTTTCCCGTTATTGACTTTCCACTGAGGATTTATTTATTTTTTTATTTGAATAAATATTTACCCCCCCCAATTAGGTTGTTTTTTGTTTTTGTCACGTGGTATGATTTTAGCTATCACCGATAAATATGTGTTTTTCTCTTTGACTCGTTAGCCAGACTTTCCCTGACGATCCGTCTAGGTGAAACCTAGGTAGGTTTGTCTGGCTCACTAGGTGTATATATATATATATATATATATATATATATATATATATATATATATATATATATATATATACTCGTTTAGAAAAACGTTCAATTTCGAATTTTGATTTGCCATTTATCAAATCAATCTCAGAGGAAAAAAGGTTTTAAAAAAAGAAAGAACAAGAAACATGAAAGTCTGTCGATAAGAATCGCACAGACACAGGTATAAAGCCCAAAGGAAAAAACCCCGACACGAGTAAACAACTAACTAAAAGAGCTCAATACAACCGTAGAGCAGACCTAGATAAACCTACTGAACCAGACAAACCTACCCAGGTTTCACCTAAGCTCATCGTCAGGGAAAGCTGGTTAAAGAGGCAAAAGAGAAACAGCATATTTATAGGCGATAATCAAAATCATACGACGTCAGCTTTCCCGAACGATCCGCTTAGGTGAAACCAGGGTAGGTTTGTCTGGCTAACTAGGTATATATTTATATATATATATATATATATATATATATATATATATATATATATATATATATATATATATATTCTTAAAACATTTTTCATTTTTTCTGGAAAATAGGTCTCTGAAGTTCATTTATTTTTTATTGCTGTTTCCAGTATTGATGGGGATTTTCTTCTCTATCCTTTCGTTTGAAGTTATATGGTAAGTCACCATTATTTTCTCCTCTAGTTACATGTACTATGTTAATTGTTGCTGCTGTTGGTATTCCTCAATCGTGTTTTTTTTTATTTTTTTTTTGTTATTAGATATAGTTCATTGTTAGTGATTCTGTAGCGTCTGGCTGTAACTTTTGAAGAAGAATTATACTTGTATATGCCACCAGTGTCTAAACCTTCACAGATATAAAAATCGCAATTATTTGTAAAGTTTTGAAGTATCAGTTTTCTTACATCCTCATAGAAATAATTGAAAATAATCGAATTCTGACTTGGTAATAGTTTTACCAGCTTCAACACCTGTTTAAAAATTAAAAATTTAAACAATTCATACTATATCTGTCCTCTGACCATCTCATGGCACACAGATATATTGAGTTTTCCAGTATGGTTATAAATAAAGACATCTTTAGAGCTTCTGAGTGTTAGGAATCCTATAAAAATAATTCCCATAAGCAAAACAATATTTCTCAATACGCTGTATGGTAAATATCAGTGTTTTTGCCCTGTGGAATTTAGTGATAAACGTGGCAAAGATTAAGTGCAATAGAAACTGATGCTTGTTAAATCGAAAGGGCAAAACTTTTGCTGTGTTGAATTCGATGGATAATTGGTTCCTCTCCAGTGAAAATTGTAGCCAATATGACTTTTAGTTTACGCTTCTTAACTATAGACATGGTTGATAAATTTTACGTGGCATCACAAGGGAGAAAATTACTTTCAATTCTTTTGCGAAGAAACAATAAAAATAAATATTCATAGAAATACAAACGGAAAATAGAAAATAAAAAAAAAATCATTTTGATTTAAAGGTTACAGGGAATGGAACGTGTCTGCAAGTTAATAAAGGATTCATACATATTCATGATGCATAACGGAGTTCCAATTCCAGTTGGGTTCCTTATATTCACGTACGCACAAATAACTTTGGAAATGTATGAATGTATCTTTATTCTCCTAAGCTACGTGTTCAATATTAGTTCTTGTATCAGAAAAATGTCACTCTTGTCTTTAAAAAAAATGAAAAAAATTCATTGGCAAAATAATGAGAAATATTCCTACATATTCATAAAATATATTTCTGCTTTCGAGAGAAGGAAACGGTAGAATAGAACTTACGGTTAAATTTTTCAATTACACCGGTAAAAGGATGAGACCTAAATGACAATCGAGTAGTGCGCAGAAATTCGTTTAGACGAGGTGATCTTCAGAACTGCTCTCATGAATATATAGAATAATAGCAGGTGATTTTCTTATGCTAAAGGTTATAAAGATGTATTCACTGCTTAAATCGGGGTTTATAATATATGTATCAGATTTACAGTATGCTTGAATCGTAAATTTCATCTACAAATAAAAGGAATTCACATTGACTAAATCATGAAGCATCACACTCTCACTGGTATAGTCATCTTTCGACTACCGATACTTTATTCCAACATGAGCCTAACGGAAGCGGAAAGCTTTCACAAAAATTATCAAGGATAGTCTTCTTTTAGATATCCTGTTTTTTTATTACTTCTCAAAAAAAACATCACGCTACTCAAAGCAACACAAAAATTATATCTTCTTCTATGCGTCGTCTTCAATTAAAGACCGAGGCGATCATGTCTCTTCACGATTTCCTGTCCTTCGTAGCTATTAATAAACTTTAGCATCATCTTTGTCGTCATATTTATCACAAGGTTTCGGCCGTTGTACGCTCCGGCATTCTTCAGTTTGTTGGAATGACGAACTGAAGCCTTTATTTCGCGCACTGGTGTAGACTGTTCTGGTTCCACGTGCCATGTCCTCAAGGCACAGTGGAAAAGGGGTTAGTTAGATCCAGTGACAGGACCCAAAGAGTGTGAGTTCAATACCTGGTTAATGCGGTGGAGAACTTGGAGGGGGGAATTAACAAGAGATAAATGATGACTGACATCCATTAGACATGGCAGGTGGAACTAGAACAGTCTACCCCACTGAGCGGAATAAAGGATACATTTCGGCATTCCAATCACCTAAAGAAGGCCGGAGCTTGCAACGGCCGAAACTTTGTGATAAATATGGCGACAAAGACGAGGACAATAGTGCGAATAATGTAAATAGTGTACGTAATACCTCATCTCAGAAATACAGACAGGACCTTCGGCAATTTTTTTTTTTTTTTTGTTTTTCCTAAAACTTGATCTGTCATCCGTTTACTCCAACTCACTAAGTAGTTTATGGGTTGTTTTCCTCTATCTGCCTTGCATTCAATCTGTCCTTTGGGTATCAAATTTCCCAAAACATCTTTCCTCGTTATATTCCCTAGATATTTCAATTGTCTTTTCATGGTGTTAATTATAAGTTTTCATTTTGTTTCCATTTTATCGCAAACTTACTTCTCTCACATGTTCAGTTCAATTTTATCTCAGCTTCCTTCTTTAAAACCAAATTTCTTCAAGTCTCTTCTTCATCTCTGTAGGGAACTATCCAACATTTATTGACATATACGGGGGCTTTTATCACGTAACAGTTCAGGATATTAAATTTGTTTCTAAAGAATTTCCCTCTTTCTTAATATTCTGCTTATCTCTTGGAATTCATAATTAGCTATCCCCAATGCGCCTTCGGCTTTCGGTGTTACCTTTTCTATCACCGTCAAAATAGAGAGTCAGCCATTAGAAAACTCTTTGTAGGTAAACAATACTTACGCGGTCTTCAGTATAACCGTAAAATAGACATAGCATAGATGACGGTACAGTTCGACTTGCAGTAATGTTTAGCATGGTTGTATAGCAATTAAAAGTACGATCGAATAGTGATTTCGATCTTCTATGGATGTGCCATAATTTCAGCCTTGTGTCACATCTAAGCTGCGCTTAGAAAATCACTATAGTATACATGAACATAGAGGGGAAACATTGCATACCAGAGACAATTCGATGTGTCATGTTTAACCCTGTGAACCCTGACTAGTGCTTTGCTGGTGGTAGAGAAAAATGACGTAATGCCAAGCCACCAGTTGAACAGTGGTAGAGAAAAATGAATTAACACCCAACTACCGGTTGAACAGTAGGTATACACATGTAACTATTTTTAAATCTATCGTGAAACGTTACATACCAATTGTTTGCTAATTTTGACTCAGTGGCCCATGCAGAAGAGTGACACTGTTCGGGAACGCATGGCTCAAAGGGTTAAGACATGTTTGATACAAATATTATTACTAGAATAAATAGCGGACAAGAATACTTTATAAACTTTACCAAATATTAGCAAGACCAGAAAGTCGTGACTCTCTTAGGAAGCGGAAAGAAAGCAACTAAAATCTATGGAGTAATACCTAAATGTATATTTCAAGATAAAGGCCGTCATTATAGACGATAGTTTGCCTGTGATAAACCAGCATCCGAATCACTCCCAGACACAAGTCAGCTAGCTTAGAAGCAAAAATCCGCAAGCTTCTTTCACTTCATCAAAAGTGTCTAATCTCTAGTCGAGGAGAAAGCGTGCCATTGAGCGGAGTAGGCCATAGTGACACGAATCAACATCGAGACGGAATGGTAGATGTTGTAGAATCTTAACACCGTCCATCTGTTTGAACTTCGCCTTAGGCAACCTGGTAGTGTGTAGCCTCGTATTGCGTACCTGAAACAAAACCAGACCTCAATTGAGCAAAGCATGATACACCTACTTTAGGTTGTTATGCACGCGGTCTACCTTTTGGCAATACAGTTTAGCCTTGATAGAGCGACCGTGTGGAACAAGCTTAAAATGCTCTTTAGACATTTTACCAGACAGAGATCATGATTTTCTGTTTACTTGTTAAGTTAGTCAGGACTTTCTGGCCAAACCTATTAACAAACCTTCCATAAAATTATTCTGTAAATATTTTCATGATAACCTGTAGAAAAAGTGAAGAGTAACATCCACTTATGAGCTTGAAATCATCAGAAATTTACCATAGTTTAAAATGACCTGCGACCATTTAAGACAGTGCCAAACGGCAGGGTTTAAATGACGAAACTACAAGATACCGCTATTCATATTGTTAATAGCTCGTAGGAATCTATAATCAACTTTAAATCGAATTAAGGTAAGCCAGTGAAAATACTGACATTGTTCTACAATATCATTTAAAAACGTCATTGTGCCGTCAGAATGCATTTCATAATTAATAACTTCGTTCACAATCGTCATTATAATCGGGAAATGCATGAGACAGAATAATCACTTGTGGAAAGTTTGTAAAAAGCCGATCCAAAATCTTACGTTAGAGAGTTGGATTGCAAATGGAACGGATATAGTCTTTCCGCTGGAAGATTTAAAGAAAATGCCCCGAACTCTATTCGACATGCTGCGCGAATAACTGAACCGGCAGCCAGAATTTGCAGAAATTGTTTTTCAAGAAACCTGAGGCTTGTCTGTTTTGGAGATTAAACATTTTTCAGCACTATTCTAAAGCCTACCAGGCAGTCTTTCAAACTAATTTTGTGTAACCAAAGCTGACAGCAAGATTGCGTATTGAGAAAGACTTCCATTGCTTTTAGGTTATGGAATTAGATGGTTACGGTTGGAAGTTCCAGGATTGCTTGAAACCATTTGATAAGTTTTGCTACTTTAGATCAGTTTTATAATTTTGAGTCATAACATGTTTATTATACGCCGCTAAGAAACATAAAATTAAAATTATGTTCTGTTATCCACCCTCTGTCTTTTGTTTTATAAGTACTATTCTAATGATATGATAATGGTACTGATGAAAATGACTGTTTCCCTCGAATAGATATTCAGTATTCATTAACGGAACAATTGGCGTTTGACCAATTAGGTTGAAACCAAGCTGACCTAACAATTAGAGTTCAACAGTTAAGATGAAATTAATAATATCTTTTTATCATAACAATTTTTCGAGGAATTAAGATTCATGCGTAGACACTGAAAGATAGTCACTTAAATCACACTTTTCTTTTGCTGTAGTTCCATCTCTCATCCGCAAAATTTGGATCCTAAAAATTCTGTTATTCGATTATATTTTCTTTCCTCTTTATAGCATTATCATCAGAAGAAAGAATAACAGACGTTCATATTCATGCCTTTCCAAAGTCATTAGAACAAAAGATCGTCACAGAAGATTAGGCTAGAATTTTGAACTCGATTAACCGATTCAAGTGCCAATAACCGTTATGCAAATATTGCTTTAAAAACTAGGTTAGTTAAACTGATTCCACTACTTTGAAATTTGGAAAACCTGAATTTCTCTGTTGAGACAATTAGAATATGATTAACAGTATAAAATTAAGATAAACCACATAAATATTTATTTTTGTGTCCTTCTTTTTATTTATTTATTTTCTGAATCCCCTTCTCTAAGAGATTACATTATTAAAATGATTTTTATCATTGAGCTTCCTGCTTAAGTTCCATTTGTTGCAATTAGAAATATGTTTGACTTTAATTTTGGAATTACTCAAAAATATTTGTCCACGACTCATCGTATTTATCGATGCATTTTTCCTGGCTACATTGACCTTGGCCAAAACAGTTAGAGAAACTTAAAAAGAAAGAAGCAGAGACGTATAAGAAACAGGGATGGGCCAATAAAAGAAAGTCAGAGATGGACGCGGTATGGTGATGGAGCGATATAGAGAGTGACGGATAAGAAAGAAACAGAGAGGGATGTATATGAGATGGATAGAGAGGGATGCATAAGGGAGAGAGGGATATAAAAGTGTGGCAGAGAAGGAAGCATCAGAGCGATATAGAAAGTAACGCATTAGAAAGACACAGAGATGAACATATAAGAGAGAGACAGAGAGGGAGGCATAAGAGAGAGACAGAGAGGGAGGTTTCAAGAGAGAAATAGAGGGACGCATATAGAGAGTGACGTATAAAGGAGAGACAAACAGGGACGCCTAAATGAGTGACGGCGAGGGACACATGAGAGAAACCAGAAAGGGCGCATAGGAGCGATATAGAGAGTGACGAATAAGATAGAAGCAGAGAGAGGCCTGTAAGAGAGAGACAGAGAAGGACTCATAAACGAGAGAGAGAGAAGGACTCATGAACGAGAGACAGAGAAGAGCGCCTAAGTGAGAGATAGAGAGAGAGGCATAACAGAGACACAGAGAGTGAAGCATACGCCTACTGGCAAATATATACTTGTAGAATGCCTGAGAAGTCTGAGACCAAGGCATTCAGAACGCTAAGCTTCGCTGCTGTATTCCATAGCAACCATTTCTTTGTTAGCCTGTTTCCTAACCGATTTTGAATTTCTCCTAGACTGCTTACAAACCACAGCTAAAGACCCTGGTTTATTCTTCTGTTTAAGACTAGCAATATAGCCCGGCGTTGCCCGGGGATGTAACAGTAAGAGATAGATCAATTATCGACTATCATAAAGACTGAAAAATAAAATTGACAAAGATTATTGTTTAAGGTTGACAGACATGCTTGTCTTAATTAGTTTTATTTTTTTTGTTTTGTTTTTGTTTTTTTTACGAATTGGTCAAACCCAAACTCAAACAAAAGCATTGTTTACAATCGTTATGAGTCTACCGATTGAATAGAATTTTATTATAAACAATTGTCTTGTAAATGGAATTTTTAAAGCATTCTGAATGTAAAAATAAAGAAAAAAGTGTGCAAGACAATAAGAAACACTACCTGCCAAAAAAAGTGAAGTTTTGTTGAAATCGGTTTAAAAATGTAGGAAATCCGATCCCATATATAAACGAACACACACACACACACACACACACACACACACAACCAACCAACAAACCTGGGTTTTATAAGTATAACTCGATAACAAGATATTAATAAGTATAACGCGATATGAGTTGTCCCCCTTTCATTAATGCCATAATCGTGTTTTCAAATTGATTTCGTGCAAAAACGATTGTGTTTTTCCAATGTTGGGCGCTGTCAGAACCACCGCAAGGTAATTTTACGTAGTCCTGTGAAGTTTTGTTGAAATCGGTTGAAAAATGTAGGAAATCCGATCCAATATATAAACGTACAGACACACACACACACACACACACACACAATCTGCGTTTTATAATAAGTAAGATATAGATGGGAGAAGGGTTGAATTCATGCTTTTCCCAAGTCTGCTCTACACTTTTTCATTCCGACCTTTTACATATTCCATAAAAAAGAAAAAAAATCGGTCTCTTATAATTTAAACGCATTGCTAATGCATTTTTGCTTTTCCTATAAAAAAAAATTGTAAAGAATTTTAATAATGAAATTCAACGATAACCATTTTATTAAATGCATGCGTCTTAGTGTCATGTCAAACTGAATTTGCGTTGAGTATCACCACAAGGCCTTCAAAGGTGTCAGGTTTAGGGTTGACCTGTAGTATCCACCCAGCGAGCAAGTGCAGAATCATGTGTGATCACGGCTGCATATGTTTTGAAAGCGTGTGAAAAAGCTGTGTAACAGATGTTGATATATAAACACTTCGGAGCGGTGGGAGGGTAGTATCTCAGACAATGTAGAATAGAATGTAAGGTCCAGCTTCCAAGAAGATTTCCAGAGCCGTTCACTCGCTCTCAAACACAGATACACTGCACACCTGCATACCCGTACACATGATTCTCGAGAGTAATTAACTTAGTCGAGAATTGATGAAAATGTAATGGTGAATATGAGAGATCGAGGTCAGCTCTTAATCAGTTTTCTGCACGTCATCTTTTCTTTGCATCCCCAGTTAATTATACACTTATATGATTTGTCTTTAAATAACGCATACATCTTCTATAAACCGTAAAAATCATTAAAATTGATCTTTGCACACTGAATATATATTTGTTACAACTAGAAGTAATATATTTTCATCTATTTTTGCTCTGAATTTATTAATATTGTCTCCGGAAACAATGTATAGTTTCATTATCGGCAAAATCCCGACACGACTGAAAACTGTTTAAATTGTTCAGACTGCAGTCCTCATCTTTATTGCCCTATTCAAGACGTTTCAGGTGACTGAAATTTCAAACTGAACCCTTTATTTCGTCCACCGGGGTAGATCTCCCTTAAACTCAACTCTCTAAGTTTTTGTTAACCAATGCAGTAGCCAGGTATTGAAATCACAACGCTTTAGAGCATGCGTCCTTGAGGACATCAGTGTATAAATTTTGGGGTCATATAAAATTGATGTCTCAGTATTCATTTTACCTGAGCTCATATTGCAATTTTGTTGTTATTACTGCTTGTCTGAAGCACCCCATCTTACTTGTTCATATATTTTTAATTTTTTTTTACCTGAGCTCATATTGCAATTTTGCTGTTATTACTGCTTTTCTGAAGCACTCCGTCTTACTGGTTCCTATATTGTATTAGTTTCTATACTTGTTCGCCTCAGGAGATTTTTGTGTAAAACAGCCGAAACATTGTGGATATGGCAATAATGATGAGGACAACAGCCCGAAGAAGGTAAATAATGTAAATAATTAAAATGTCTCATCTCAGAGATATAGACAAACGAATGAAAACCATTTCAAATGAAAACGATATACACGTGAAGCACACCTTCTGCTAGAGTTCCGTTACTTATAGGTAAGATTTAGATAGTTAAATTCTGATATGGTACTATCTCATTTTCTCTCTTCATAATCATATCAGCAGAAGATCAGGTAAGCAATTTTTTCATGTCTTTCCAAAAAGGTGTGAATACTTAGATTAGCAACAGATTAGACCTTAATTTTACTTAGATGGCCGATCCTAATTTGTACATCAATATGTTAGGATACTCGTTCATTAAAAAAAAAAAAGGTTCCATGTTAACAGTTTCTACTCTCGCGATTCTCGCATCTCCTGATTTCTTTATTTCCAGTTATTTATATTCTTGAAAAATGTAAAATGTAAATTAGCTTCAGTCTTCTTAATCCTTGATCTTTTATTATCCTCTCTCGTTAATAGTATTTTTTTCTTTTTCCCATATCCTGTCAGTTTTAGTAACACGTTACGTTTTAGTGCTTTTATCGCCTTGCTGGTGGTAAAATAATTTAAAAAAAATATATTTGGTTATCTGACTCTTGTATATTGAACTCTGCAAAAAAGCTGTAGCTTTTCATCAAAACATGAAGATATCGTTGTACCAAGAATTGAGGCAAACCTTACTGGTATATCCTTCGTCGATGTACCATGTCTCTTCAAGACATAGAGCTCTCAACAATTTCCCGTTCGTTCTAGATCTTATTAAATTGTGTCTTTTTGCTATCTCTCGTAAACCTTGCTTAAACTTACTAAATATATTATGCATCGCTTTCTTCCGATCTTCTTCCATTCAATCTGTCCTGTTCGTGTCAGATTTTCCAAGCCGTTTTCCTCATTATGTGTCCTAGAGATTTTAATTTTCACTTACTGAAGTTAAGTATAAGTTTCCTTTCTGTTTCTATTTTCTATAATATTTTGTCGTTACTAAACTGTCCACAATACTCTCGGCATTCTTCTGTAGAACTATATTTTAATTCTTTTAATTTTTTTCTTTTTGTGAAGAGTTGGTTTAGCATTCATTGACATATAGAAGGACTGATATTACGTTTGACTTCAGTACTATTTTTTTTCTTTCTAACGTTATTTATATGTTTCTAAATAATCTGCTTGCCATTTGAGGGTCATCTTCGTCTCTCCCATTGCATCTTCGTATTTCAGTGTCGCACTTTCTGTCCCCTTTTAAAACACTTAAAAATCTGATAAAGTGGGGACCAATAATTAAGTTATGGCTCACTGACAAAGGTCTCATTCTTTCTTATATGCCGTGCCTCTTCGTATCTTTTTTTTTTTAGCTCTAGGCAAACATAGAAGTTATATTTGGCAGTGTCCCCTTGTCGCTCTTGCCTTCGATAAATCCAGTGTGTTTACAATTCTACATTCCTTCAGTCTTTATTATACGTCCCAGAAATGTCAACTATCATTCTCGGATTGTACAAGAAGTAGGGTCCTTACAACTGGAATGCACTGCCTACGGTCTTTCACAACTAAAGGGAATAGTTTTAAAGAGTTTCTCTGTTACAATTCAAACATAATCATATTATAAAATAATGGCATTGAAAAAACAAGAATTCCAGATCAACATTTACAATGACACAGATCACTGACAGAATAAGTTTAGTAGAAGTATAACTGTAAATTGTTTTAGATATTGAGGTGTAACATTTCCCGTAGGTACAAAATCAATCAAATTTATGTAATTCATTACCTATTTCCACCTGTACCTGTTGCCTTCAATATATACTGTAAATGTTGTCCTGCTGGTCGTCTTGCTGTTGACTATATTCGCCATAGTCTATGAATATAGAATACAGCGCAGTACCTAATCTGTTTAATGAAACAAAGTTAAAGATTAACACTAACGAGTCAGATACTCTACTAAATTCGCCTATATCGCCAACACCACCAGCAGCTGTTCCGTAATTCTTCAGTCTTCGCTATCAAAGGTTGACATTGCGAATTCGGGAAAAACATGGCCGCCTTTATACACGTCGCATTGAATATTTTGTGCCTTCTGATTGGTTAACCCTTCTATTGGTGAACTATAAAATGAGTCAGATCATTTTGGCTCGCTCACTAGTACCGGGGTACCCCAAAATTCCAACACACTTGCCACATTAAATGTTCAATAGATGTAATCGTGCAAGACCCTAGCTAGTCGTTCAAGACTTCCAATACCGCGGCTGGTTGCTAAAGTGACCGCTTCAATCCAGAGCTATCCTATCCCACGTTGTGATTTTTAGATCATAAGGCAGCCAAGATAGAATCGCCGCAGGTATATTCGTGTTGGTCTTGTTCAAGCAGGTCGATGATTTACAGAGAAAGAAAAATAACACACGTGTAAATTGAACAAAAGTAAATACTGTTTTTATATCAGTCCTGCGTCCTTGGTTGTATTAGAGTTCGCATGCAATTAAATGTCAGCACTGACCGCATCTAAATCGAAAGTCATACTATCGTCGACCTGGCAAAAATCTGGTATATTGGTAGAGTTTGGGACAAGCCTGAAGTCGGAGGCTTTCGTCAGCAGATAATCACGTGGTTTTCTTTTCTCTCTTCTATCTCTGTCTCTTTTTCCGTGAGTCGTGTCTCTTCTGCCGCATTTGTATTTATTGACATAATTTGTGGGAAATCTCTTCTCCTTAATCTCTCATACCATGATCTCTCTCTAAGCCACCTCAATGAGCGTGGGTGGCTTATCCACCACAGCTCACCTGTTTCGAATCACTGTCGACCAGGAAAATCAACTTCAAATTCGTTGTTTACGAAAATGAATTTTCGTTTTACAGTTTCCATTTGCAGCTGTGTATCAATCAACAATGCCCCGTAAGTCTGGGTCACTCTTCC
>CAHIKZ030000594.1:302500-310000 GCA_903632075.3 Acanthosepion pharaonis | reverse complement strand
TCTATCTCTTACTGTTACACCCCCGGGCAACGCCGGGCTCTACTGTTAGTAAGCTAATAGAAGAAAAAACAATCAAAAAACAGAGATCTAATAGAAGTGTTTTAAATTTTAAAGTTCAAGAGATTGTTACACTTCAATATAAAAAAAGAACAATTGCCTGGCCGTAACATTTGTTATCCCTTCATGTAAACATAGAACATACATTCCTAATTTTTCACTCATTCTAACTTGAATTCACCGTAAAAAGGAGAAATATATTGTCTGAGATAACTTACCTATTTTGTTTAATTATCTACACTTAACAATCTCAATCAAAATTAATATATTTTCTTCTTACCAGTGATTTCATTAAATGATTTTACCGCATGCAACACAGTAATATCACTAACACACTGAACGTGAAAGTGTGAGACAAAAGAGAAACGTTGTGATAGTGATAACAATAGACGATTAATTAAAATGACAGTAGATAACGATTGACGTGCTATTTAAATTTTTGAAAGTCAAACTTAGCTAGAAAGCTTGGAGACGGAAGAGAATCCTACAAGCGAGAAAAGCAAGAAAATAAACTATCAGCAAAGAAACTACAGTTACCTCTAGCCAATTCAAATATGAATTGATGAGAACCTTCAGCTAATCTACTACTGCGCTTAAATCAATAACTTCTAGGTGCCATAGTGGAGAGTTCGTCCGAAAAATTACAAGGAAACCATTTATAGAAAAGGAAAATGGAAGCTACATTCCGGCGGTGGGAAATTGAGTGCTTGTGAGACGCCATGGCAGATTATTCTTTGGATTACAGCAATAATGTCTAAATATCAAGTCGGAGCACTGGACTATGGCATCAATATTTAAATCAAGGCCGAATAGAATGCATAAATATGCAAGATATATTCTGCAGAGAAAAATGTCTAGCACAACACTGTGATCTAACATTCTTAGCAGCCTATCAAGCAGTGGAATGAGTAAAATCAGAGAAGAATATTAGTGTGACACTATTAGTTACTGTTAATCATAAGAATATTTTTTAATAGGAGTGATATAGTGACAGAACCCTTATAAAAAAAAAGAATGGTTAATGAATAAACCCCTTGAAATAAAAACAAGATTTCAATTCTAGACAGCCATCTGAATTGTGCGTCGGGGATTTGAATAATGAAGCACATACGGTTAACAAGTATTTGAAATGCGACGGGTCAAATGGCAACAATGATTGACTACGCACACAGCTAAACATACAGGCTAAGAATGGGAACCTTTTCTGCATAAACAACAAAAATCTGTAGTGGTCTGAGGTAGCGGGCACAGATAAATCACCAAGGAAAGTTGAGGAGTCACCTACGCCCTCTGAGGAGGATTAATGGGAAATGATAATAAGAGAAAGTGGTTTTTATGGAGTGAAGTAATGACAGTAACTATCACCCGTGGAATTCCCGGAAATTATGCAGGACCCAATGGGGATGACAGTCAGGGGGAAACACCGAATTCCCCAACTGCATCGTCTCCGCACCGGTTTAAGCAAACATCAATAAATACGAATGCCCTGAAGTGAGACGAGAGAGATAGAGATAGATAGATAGAGAGAGAGAAAGAGAGAGAGAGAGAGAGTTCCAGCCACCGGACGCGACACACCCCACGTAAGTATCTGCCGATGAGAACTTCGGATATTAGCCTTGTGAAGAATTTTATCAAATCAGTAAAACAAACTTTACCAAGTCAACAAAAGTGTCAAGACCGAGTTCGAGTTCCGAGTTTGTTGGGCCAAAAATTGTTTGTATGCGAACTCGTGGATTTAACAACAAATAACCAATTACTGTACGAAGTACTTGATATAAAAATAGTATTTGACAGTACATTGTTTTCTACCTATGCCCAAAATGGAAGTTATTTTAAAACATGATTATAGATAGGAAAAGTGAAGTTAACTTCATAAAGGTTTCCCACCAACTTTTAGATAGGTTATGGTTTCTTCTCATAAAAGCATATATATATATATATATATATATATATTTGAAAATTCCAACTAATAATTTGAAATTAATTGTTGAACCTTGGGCGATATTTTTAATTCAGGTCTTTAATAATGAATGAAGTTTCGTCTTGAAAAGTTATCTTTAAAAACATGAAACATTTTCATTATTACCATTTCCAGTAATACGGAAAAACAAGAGGCAGAACGGAAGCTTGATTTGTAGCATATTGTTGGTCTCTTTTTTATATTTTCCAGGTTTTTTTATAGTAAAGTTCACTCAGTAAAGGCAGCAGATTCATTCAAGAGATATTACGCAACGTGATGATAGACATCTATGCGGACGATCTTACTATTTTCTTCTGCCTCAAAAGCAAATCTAGTGTCACCGACAAAACTAGCATGGCTGTTTGTCTCGAAAAATGTCCTCAATAGGTTGGGGACTGCCTCAAAACCAAAACTGCTCTCTATTACTCCCCACAGAGAACCACCCCTGCCTCCCGAGAGCACCACATTGCGACTGCTCTGTCACACATTGTCTGCTGATCTGAGATGGAACAATTACTTCGTACACCGCAAGAAAAGTTGGCTGCCTGTGACACCCCAGGAAATTTTTCTCGCCGGAGTCAATCCTTCAAATCTACAAATCAACCATTCGTCCTTGCATGGAATATTGCTACCATATATGGTCTGGAGTCCCTTCTGTGTGTTTCATGTTCCTTGATAAAATCCAAAGAGGATATGCAATGTAACTGGCTTTGACCTGGCATCTCGTCTACAGTCGCTCTCTCAGAGACGTCCCTCCCAATTTCTTGTTTCCTTGATAGATACAATTTCCAACTATTCAAATGTAATGTCAATCGACTTATCTAGATGACTTGAACTATCCCCTATCCTTCTCTTCATCCTTTCTTCTATCACTCCTCTTTGCTCTGGCCCCAAATCTCTGTGGAGCTTATATATATATATATATATATATATATATATATATATATATATATATATATATATATATATGTGTGTGTGTGTGAGAAGTGGATGTATGAAATGATAGATTGTGATTATCCTTGAATAAAGGAGGTTAGGATTGTAGTGTCTAGAAAAGTATTCCCGTAAAATTTGATTTCAATTAATGCTGACTTCCACTCAAAACTCAAGTGTGGACGAGATTTATATTCATGTCGCTAACTGTACCATTCTCGTATCAATAGTGGGTACATAAGTTCGATTAAAACAAAATCATGCGTGTATATATAGCAATACAGTGTATCTTATCTAATTTTAAAATGAAAAAAAAAAGATTCATCCATGTACATTTTATGGAAATGTGATTTAATGCGAGAGAAAAATTTAGTAAAAAATGCATAACAAGAAAGCCATTTTCAATGAACTATTTATAGGAAATTACATTTGTTTGCAAGTTAACAAAAAAATATCATTTCCTTAAAAGCAAATAAAGTCAGTTTTGGTTTTAGATCGAAAATGTGTTGTTTTTTTTTTTTTTTTTTTTTTTTAATCTTCCTCACAACGAATAAGGCATATTGAATTATATCAAATCTTCTATATTTATTTGTTGTTGAAAAACAAACTCAAGGTTAATCTGTGTCGACCGGTCTCTAAAGAATCATTGAAAATGGAGAAACACATCCGAAAATCAAGATTATGCTGGTCAAAAAATCAGCTTTTAACCTTGCAAAACGTGCTGCCATGCATCTTGGCAGTCAAAAATTCGAATCTTCAGCTCACATTTGACGGACATGTCATACATAAGATTAACCATGGAAGACTCTTGCTAGTAATTATGACCTCTGTTCTCAAACCTTCACCTCACTGCAGCTATATTTAAATATAAAGCCCATCACCTAATAAAAACACAACGAACTTCTACAATACAACGTAGAGAAACATATATAAATACATATTTACCGCTAGTCCTTGTAATATCCGTCAATACTTGCTGTTTGTTGTCGTCTTACAATTACATTATGAATGGTTAATAAAAAAATCATTAATAATTTCTCGCCGGTCCAGGACGTTAACGAAGTTAGTTAAAATTCAGTATTGTACTAATTCCCAGGATAGACACACCCTTCATATATATTGAATTGAGGCAAGATACACTTAATTCGTGCCATCTGATATTTAAACTAGGTAAATATCAATTCTTCTCTTGGTTGAATATTCTCTTCTTCTCACTGATGTCTGCATGTATAGAACAGGGTACATGTAAATATTAGGGTAAAGACCTATTTCAATTAATATATCAGAGTAGGAAAATTACGTTTTTCTACTTTTCTTGATTTTTAGCGAAAACCTGACCTGGTTAAATTACGAAAATCCTTATACACCAAGATATCGCTTTAAATCGTCGTCGATATAAAAATATAATTCCCATCGACGTTAGGTTTTATTTGACGTATACAGTTAAAAATATTCTAAACGCAGTGTTAAAATAGGCTAGGCGATTCATATATATATATATATATATTCGATATATATATATATATATATATATATAATATAAAAAACATACGGAAAAAAACAAACAAAAATCCTTATTTACAATTATGCTGTTTTAATGTTAATATATATATATATGTGTGTGTGTGTGTGTGTGTGTGTGTGTGTGTGTGTGCACATGTGTGTGTAATTAGATATATTTTATATACATAATTATGTCTCTCTATCTCTGTCTGTATGTAGACACACAGACACAGGCACAGACACACACACACACACACACATATATTAATAAAAAGAAAGATCAGTAAGATATATAATCCGATTTTCTTATAGATATTTTTATTTTTACAAAATAGTGTTCAATGTAAATTTACAGAGCATTAATATTATAAATTAACCGATTTAAAATAAGTTTTTTTCGCTACACAGTTCTAACCATGTTTCAAAAATGGAAGCTGAAAGCTTCGAATTTAATTTTGTAATTTTTAAAATCCGCTTGAGGATGAAATGGAACTAATGTCTTTAATTTAATTACAAAATTAAATTCAAGCTTTTATCATACATTTTTGAAAAAAACATGGTTAGAACTGTGTAGCGAAAAAACATATTTTAAATCAGTTAATTTATTATATATATATATATATATATATATATATATATATATATATATATATATATATATATATATATATATATTCACCATTTTTACAAATATAACATTTGTCACTGACTGATGTTATATTCCGCACATCTACTCCAGAATTTTGTAGACATACCTTTCTGTAATCCTTCGGCCCATTGTTCAGGAGTTATCAGCCATTGATTTTCATTTTCGTTATTTTTATACATTTCAGTATAAAAAAAAATAATGCACTTTTTTAATGGCGTTTGATTGATTCTTTCTGCTTCTTCGTGTACGCGTGTTAGCACGTATATGTGTGCACACATGTATGTGTGTGTAAGAGCACATGTTATGATGTGGTCGCACACACACACACACACACACACACACACACACATATATATATATATATATATATATATATATATAATGGTTTGGACTTAATATATAAGTATATCTGTCCCTGTACCATTTAATGCTTTTCGTGGTGGATTAGAGCAATGCATTCTTCTAGTGCTCGTTTCCTCTAACTTCTTCCGGTGCTGGTTTAAGCCTCCGTAAATTTTCATTTTTTTATGCTGTAAATTCTTCTGATCACGACTTCTTATTTCATTTTACAGCTTTTTTTTTATATATATTTTCCGCCTTTATACTATACTCTTATTCGACTGTAGTATAGTTCGCTTTTGTATGTTGAGAAAACATTCGGAAAATCGTTGCCTGCTCTACAAAACAATGGAAGCATCTGTTGTTAGCAACCCCACGTAACTCTTCGACTTCTTCGATATCAGTAATTTAATAAAAAAAAAAAAGCTTCTATTCAATAAGTGAATATAATTGAACATTTGCTTACGTACTAACCAAAATAATCGGTATGTATGTCATTTCGAACTTTCTAAACAGGTTCCACTTTAGGGATATTTGCCAAAAGATTGATCGGTTTCCTTGAAACCGCAATCGTGATACTGAAGATTGAAGAGACAATACATTCCCATATAGATGACTGGTATTAAAGCCACTAACTCTCAAGGATTATCAAAGGAAGCAGGCGAACCAGTTATTGCGTTCTTTTATTAAGCCATTAGCGCTATTACAAGCTACGCCCTGCTAATGATCGAATTACATGCTGCAGTTTAGAATATATAATCGTGTATAAGCCAACATCATGTATAGTCCTAAACATGCATTTATTTGCATACATTTTATCCCCTTAATTTTTGTACCTATAAATATTTATATGGAAATAATTATTAGAGGTGATGATGATATTTATGTTGTAGTTTTGTTGACGTTATATTTCTGAATAATATTCGATTTAAGAAATTATCGGATATTGTATGACTTAATATCATAAAAGTTTTCTTTCATGTTAGTTGTTTGGCTGGTTTTGTTTGGCGGTATATTAACGTCTAGGGATCATTTAATGCCGAAATTTAGATAATTTGAACACAATTTTATGGCTTCAATTAAATATATTTATAAATATAAAAGATATTGCTGGTCATTCAGCTTTAAAAAATGTTTTGTTGGTCATTTTTTATATAAAAAATCTATCGCTGGTATTTTTACTATAAAAACGTATTTTCATACTTCCGTAGTTTTTTGGGGCGGGGATTTATTATTTGCCCATATCTGGGAATTTATTACTTTTTGGGTCAGGACGGGTCTTGAAAAAATAGCAATTAATAGGCGGTCCAGGTTACTCAAAACATCCAATCTCCTGGTCAGAAGTCTTGCTGCTGGATGTAATTCATCGTCATACCCAGGACTACCCTTCAAAAAAAAATATACTGTTTATAATACAACTGTTCTGCGAAAAAGCAGGATTTTAATCTTTTCAAAAATAAAACATTACCTGTGTATACTGAAACAGTCGTATATTTGCGTAAAATATATCTTATCATAAAATACTTGCAAAATATACTAAATATCTACGTTTTTTTTTAAATTTTTCATACATATAGAGAAATGACAGAAACTTGGTCCTACAGAGAGATGCTGGGAATAACACGGGTTGAATATGTGAACAACTAGGAGGATTTAAAGAAAACATGGGCTTACAAGACAGCTAGAATTACAATCAGGAAAAGGCAATTGAGACATTTTTGGGGAAACATCACGAGGAAAATAGTCTTGGAGAATTTAATACTCAGTTGCTATTTTGTGGACAAGACAGATAGGCAGCGTATAACATATTTAATTGCGGGTATTTATTGCAGATCCAGATCGCAAATAAAGTAAAATTACAAAAGTTACTTATAGATCCAAGGAACTGAAAATTTTGGGGAGCCATTAATCGTCCATGTCTTGATTGTATATGACAGAAAGACGAAGAAGATATATGTAATTAATACTAACTTAACAACAAATTATGCTAATAAAAAGAGCCTTTCAAAGTAATATGAAATAATGCCGGGAAAATTGTATATATGCCCGTACAATAATT
>CAHIKZ030000594.1:192500-297500 GCA_903632075.3 Acanthosepion pharaonis | reverse complement strand
CGGAATCCACAACAATTTGTATAACTTAAATTCATATATATTTTTATTTAGATCGTAAACCCGCCATATGAATATATATATATATATATATATATATATATATATATATATATATATATATATATATAATTTTTTATAGCTGACAATTCATTTAGATATCCTGTGTCATATTTTTCAACATGTTATATATTTTTCATGTTATATTATCCGCCCTATTCTGATTTGAATTATCAATCCACCATTTAACCTAAGCTCCATTTCACACCAATCGTATCTTCTCTTTTCGAATAGAGAATATATTCAATACTTATGTTTATATGTATATTAAATAAATATTCAATAGAGAATATAACGAATGCATAATATATGGTGGATATTACAAAGTTTCCGATAAATGAACTCAAATGTATGATTTTTATCTGTAATGATAACAAAAGAATGAGGTAAATTATGCCATGTCGTATTGACGTTGCCTGTAATTTATTGGGAAAAAGAAAGTAAACTGTCAATATGTATAAAATAAGTTTCGATCTTTGATATGTTTGCTGTTGTCTGTACTTAGAAGGGATATTTATGTATTTTCTTTTGTTTTTTTTTTTTGTTCTTGTAGTAAACTGAAAGCAAAATACAAAGGAAATATCAACTAGTGATGTTTTTAGAAGGGGAACCCAAAATATTATAGACTGTATATAAATAAGAATAATTCTAAAAAAAAAAATATGTCGGGATAATGTGAATAAGTCTACAAAATTCTAAAGAATATGGGGGAGGAAGAAAAATAGTGAATCTTATAGGGGGGGGCACAATTTAGAAATGTAACGAACAAAAATAGATATAAATAATACAGCAAGCGTGTAAGAGCGTAAACCGGCGAAAAAATAATAGCTAAAAATGTTGGGGGACGCAAAATAAGGACGCGACGGAATAAAGTAAAACGTCATAGGATGAGGAATGAAAATAAATTATATGGAGGGGGGAGGGAGGAGGAAGGTAGAGGATGCTTAACGAAATAAAAACTGGAAAAATGAAAGTTTTAGGAGGGATAGAAGATGGGTAAAATAATAAAAAGAATTGTTCATGGGGACAAATTAAAATAAACAGAAAATCATAAAGGAGAAGGAGGACTATAAGGACGACATCAGACATGTAGTAAAGAGAAGCAGAGATAAGAAGAAGGTCTATGCGGTGGGGAAGCAGAAATACTCGGAGAGAAAAGAGATAAAGGTTTCCCAAATTATTACTAAAATTTGTTCCGCCCAATGAAAAATATGTAAAATCATCCTCAGCAGCAGCAGCAGTAGGAGAAAAAATTGAGGAAACGCAGTAAAAATTAGTTATATAGAGAAGAAGACGGAGATGAATAATAAGAAGAGATAAAGGAATGCATTAAAACAGCAATAGAGGGAAGAAAAAAGAAAAAAAGAAAAAAGAGGCAAATGTAGTGAAATAGAACTGTTGAGAAGAAAAAGAAGATGAAAAAGAACAAGAAGAAAAGAGGGAAATGTAGGCAAGTAACAAGAAGAAAAAGGACAATAATATTAAGAACAACAATTAGTTAAGTAGAAATACCGAGAAGAAGAAGAAAGAAAGAAATAAAGAAAGAAAGAAATATATCGAAATCTTAATACAAAGATGATGATGACGAACAAGAAAAACAAAAAAATATAGTGAAATAGAAATATCGAGAAGAAGAAGAAGAAGAACAACAACAACAACAGCAACAACAACAAAAAGAACAACAACAACAAGAAGAAGAAGAAGAAAGAGGAGGAGGGATATTGCAGTAAAATAGAATTACAGAGAGGACGAACTGAAACAAGGAAATGCCGTGACATAAAATACAAAATGGGGAGGAGAAAAGAGGAAGAAGGAAGACAAGAAAATTTAGAGAAATAGAAATGCCGAGAATAAGTAGGATGGGAAACATGAGAAGAAGGAGGAGGACATGAAGAATCAAGTTAATGCAGTAAAAATAAAAAATAAGAAATAAATAAAAAAATATAGAGAAGAAGAAAAAAAAGGGTAGCAGTCGTAGTAGAAGAAGAAGAAGAAGTAGGAGAAGAAGTAGTAGAAGAAGTAGTAGAAGAAGAAGAAGAAAAAGTAGTAGAAGGAAGAAAAAGTAGTAGCAGAAGAAGAAAAAGAAGAAAAAGAAGAAAAGGTAGTAGAAGAAGAAGAAGAAGAAGAAAAAGTAGTAGTAGTAGTAGAAGAAGAAGAAGAAGAAGAAAAAGAAGAAACGGTAGAAGAAGAAGAAGAAAAGAAGAAGAAGAAGAAGAAAAGAAGAAAAAGTAGTGGTAGTAGAAGAAGAAGAAGAAGAAGAAGAAACGGTAGTAGAAGAAGAAGAAAAGAAGAAGAAGAAGAAGAAGAAGAAAAAAGAAACGGTAGTAGAAGAAGAAGAAAAGAAGAAGAAGAAGAAGAAAAAGAAGAAACGGTAGTAGAAGAAGAAAAGAAGAAGAAGAAGAAAAGGTAGTAGAAGAAGAAGAAGAAAAAGAAGAAAAAGTAGTAGTAGTAGTAGAAGAAGAAGAAGAAGAAAAGGAAGAAACGGTAGTAGTAGAAGAAGAAAAAGTAGAAGAAGAAGAAGAAGAAAAGAAAACGTAGTAGAAGAAGAAGAAGAAGAAAAAGTAGTAGTAGTAGAAGAAGAAGAAAAAGATGAAGAAGAAGAAAAAGAAGAAACGGTAGTGGAAGAAGAAGAAAAAGTAGTAGTAGTAGTAGAAGAAGAAGAAGAAGAAGAAAAAGAAGAAAAGGTAGTAGAAGAAGAAGAAGAAGAAAAAGTAGTAGTAGTAGAAGAAGAAGAAGAAGAAGAAAAAGAAGAAACGGTAGTAGAAGATGAAGAAAAAATAGTAGTAGTAGAAGAAGAAGAAGAAGAAGAAGAAGAAGAAGAAGAAGAAGAAGAAGAAAAGGTAGTAGTAGAAGAAGAAGAAGAAGAAGGAGAAGAAAAAGAAGAAACGGTAGTAGAAGAAGAAGAAAAAGTAGTAGTAGTAGAAGAAGAAGAAGAAGAAGAAAAAGAAGAAAAGGTAGTAGAAGAAAAAGAAGAAAAGGTAGTAGAAGAAGAAGAAGAAGAAAAAGTAGTAGTAGAAGAAGAAGAAGAAGAAGAAGAAGAAGAAAAAGAAGAAAAGGTAGTAGAAGAAGAAGAAAAAGTAGTAGTAGTAGTAGAAGAAGAAGAAGAAGAAAAAGAAGAAAAGGTAGTAGAAGAAGAAGAAAAAGTAGTAGTAGTAGAAGAAGAAGAAGAAGAAGAAGAAGAAGAAAAAGAAGAAACAGTAGTAGAAGAAGAAGAAAGGAAGAAGAAGAAGAAGAAAAAGAAAAAGAAGAAACGGTAGTAGAAGAAGAATGAAAGAAGAAGAAGAAGAAGAAAAAGAATGAACGGTAGTAGAAGAAGAGAAGAAGAAGAAGAAGAAGAAAAAGAAGAAAATGTAGTAGAAGAAGAAGAAGAAGAAAAAGTAGGAGTAGTAGAAGAAGAAGAAGAAGAAGAAGAAGAAGAAAAAGAAGAAACGGTAGTAGAAGAAGAAGAAAAAGTAGTAGTAGTAGTAGAAGAAGAAGAAAAAGAAGGAAAGGTAGTAGAAGAAGAAGAAGAAGACAAAGTAGTAGTAGAAGAAGAAGAAGAAGTAGTAGTAGTAGAAGAAGAAGAAGAAGAAGAAGAAGAAGAAAAGAAGAAAAGGTAGTAGAAGAAGAAGAAGAAGAAGAAGAAGAAGAAGATTATAAGAAGTAATAGTAGTAGAAGAAGAAGAAGATTATAAGAAGTAATAGGAGTAGAAGAAGAAGAAGATTATAAGAAGTAATAGTAGTAGAAGAAGAAGAAGTAATAGGAGTAGAAGAAGAAGAAGAAGAAGAAAAAAAAAGAAAAGATAGTAGAAGAAGAAGAAGAAAAAATAGTAGTAGTAGAAGAAGAAGAAGAAGAAGAAAAAAGAAGAAAAGGTAGAAGAAGAAGAAGAAAAGTAGTAGTAGAAGAAGAAGAAGTAAAAGAAGAAAAGGTAGTAGAAAAAGAAGAAAAAGTAGTAGTAGTAGAAGAAGAAGAAGAAGAAGAAAAAGAAGAAAAGGTAGTAGAAGAAGAAGAAGAAAAAGTAGTAGTAGAAGAAGAAGAAGAAGAAGAAAAAGAAGAAAAGGTAGTAGAAAAAGAAGAAAAAGTAGTAGTAGTAGTAGAAGAAGAAGAAAAAAAAGAACAAAAGGTAGTAGAAGAAGAAGAAAAAGTAGTAGAAGAAGAAGAAGAAGAAGAAAAAGAAGAAATGGTAGTAGAAGAAGAAGAAAAGAAGAAGAAGAAGAAGAAGAAGAAGAAAAAGAAAAAGAAAAAGAAGAAACGGTAGTAGAAGAAGAAGAAAAGAAGAAGAAGAAGAAGAAAAAGAAGAAACGGTAGTAGAAGAAGAAGAAGAAGAAAAAGTAGTAGTAGTAGAAGAAGAAGAAGAAGAAAAAGAAGAAAAGGTAGTAGAAGAAGAAGAAGAAGAAAAAGTAGTAGTAGAAGAAGAAGAAGAAAAAGAAGAAAAGGTAGTAGAAAAAGAAGAAAAAGTAGTAGTAGTAGTAGAAGAAGAAGAAGAATAAAAAGAAGAAAAGGTAGTAGAAGAAGAAGAAAAGTAGAGTAGAAGAAGAAGAAGAAGAAGAAAAGAAGAAAAGGTAGTAGAAAAGAAGAAAAGTAGTAGTAGTAGAAGAAGTAGAAAAAAAAGAACAAAAAGTAGTAGAAGAAGAAGAAAAGTAGTAGAAGAAGAAGAAGAAGAAGAAAAGAAGAAATGGTAGTAGAAGAAGAAGAAAAAGAAGAAGAAGAAGAAGAAGAAGAAAAGAAGAAAAGGTAGAAAAAAGAAGAAAAGTAGTAGTAGTAGTAGAAGAAGAAGAAAAAAAGAACAAAAGGTAGTAGAAGAAGAAGAAAAAGTAGTAGAAGAAGAAGAAGAAGAAAAAGAAGAAATGGTAGTAGAAGAAGAAGAAAAGAAGAAGAAGAAGAAGAAGAAGAAGAAGAAAAAGAAGAAACGGTAGTAGAAGAAGAGAAGAAGAAGAAGAAGAAGAAGAAAAAGAAGAAAAGGTAGTAGAAGAAGAAGAAGAAGAAAAAGTAGTAGTAGTAGTAGAAGAAGAAGAAGAAGAAGAAGAAGAAAAAGAAGAAACGGTAGTAGAAGAAGAAAAGAAGAAGAAGCGGAAAAAGAAGAAGAAGAAGAAGAAGAAGAAACAAGAAAAAGTAAGAAACAAGAAAGAAGAAACAAAGTAAAAGTAAAATAGAAATATAAACAGGAAGGCGACAAACAAGGAAATGTAGTACAATAGAAATACTGAGAATAAGAAAAGAAAGATCACCGAAGATAAGTAAAGATGAACCTGTTCCATATCTAGACAGGCGGTGACCTCCTGGGAATAACAGGTACTGTAAACTTATGTGCGGGTGGTGTAATGGATAACGGCTCGGAATCGGAGAGCGTGGTCCAAATTGATGTTCGGTTTGTTATATTTCCTTACATGAATAATACCGCTGACAAATATATCTTCTCTCACGAAATATGGGTTAATTAGCACGACTTTATTCACAAACAATTATCATATCTAAAAAGTAAATTAACAATTTAAAAATATTTCTGGCTTTAAATAAACAGCAAAGAAAAAACGTAGAAAATGAACACGTTCCCCAAAATAATAATAAAATAAAATAATGTTATATATTTTACATCAAACAAGTGTTATATTTTTATGAACCGCTCTGAAGAACTGAAAGTATTTAATAGGTTTAAGATTTGGGATTAAACTTACTCATAAAGAACATAAGGATTAAACACCAAATTCCCATGCTGCAAAATAGAGATTAAAAACGATGTTAAACCTGGAAAAGAGACAATTATCTGATCACTAATCGTACAAGTGAGCCGTCTAATCATCTTAAATTAAAACCTTACTTTGAGTGTTCACTTTGTACTTAACAGTACATTAAGAATTACAAGGTGAATGTCTTATATAAGGACACTCAGAAGAAAAATAGATTCAATTTAAATTGTTTAGAAAATAGAATTATAATTCCTATCGCGTAAGATAAAAACAAAATCTGAAATAAAAGCCGTTTACTTTGTTCAAACCGCAGGCAATCAATAATCTGACTTGGGTGTTATTATCAATCTAGTCTACAGTATTTAAATAATTGCTGTTTACACGGCTGGTAGATAAGGGCTAATTACACAACTACTTTCTTTCATACAGACATATCAATATCTATTGTCATTAGCAACTATGGAAACGCGATATTAATATGCGATATTTTGAAGAATGTCTTAACAGATTATCAACCTCGTTTTAGATATAAGCGTAGTTGTATTTTTAAATGATTCATATTGTAGCCGTAGCTCTGCATTCAAAACAAATACAAACCAACTATTTTTCATTTCACCCCAAACAAGGTGATAATGCGACTAAGACGTAAGGGTGACTGGCAATAAGAAAGAATGAGAAGACTTTAATGAGGAGTAAGTAGAATAAAAGATCAAGAAAACAGTTGTAGATTGGCGTTGCATTTCAACTTTTTTCAGATTGTAGTTTGCAGGGAAGCAAGAAAACTGAAGATAGTTCAACAGGCTATGAAACATTCGGTTACATTTCAGTAGAAATCAGTGAGACCTAATTGACAATCTAGTAGTAGGCTTCAATTCATGAAGTCCCGGTACCAAGGAGGAAAGCCCATCAGAACAATTACCATTTGAAATATTGGTAGAAAAGACAGAGGGAAACAAATTTAAGGCGGTCGTAAAGTGACTAAAATAGAGATGCCAGGATTGATCAATTTAGTGACCCTTCTTTGGATTTTGTCAAAAATATTGTGGTGTATAATAAGTACACCGGACCAAATAGAGCAGGAATATTTTATAGACAGAAAAATGGTAGATTTATAAATCTTTCAGATGTATTGCAACGAAAGAGATTATCAGGTTCGACACAGTGAACCAACTTATTTAATTTCTTCTATGTATCTAGAGATTCTTGATAAAATACCAAAAACAAAGTCTGTCTATATTTCTGAGGTGAGGTATTATGTACATTATTTACATTATTCGCACTAGTGTCCTCATCTTTGTCGCCATATTTATCACAACCTTTCGGCCGTTGTACGCTCCGGCACATGGCACGTGGAACTAGAACAGTCTACCCCAGTGAGCGAAATAAAGGGTTCAGTTCGACATTCCAACCAAATGAGAAAGGCGGAAGCGTACAACGGCCGAAGCGTTGTGATAAATATGGCGACAAAGATGAGGACAATAGTCCGAACAATGTAAATAATGTACCAAAATCAAACTGTAATTTTATCCGTCCTGGCCTAGCGTCACTCTTTAAATGACTTTTTCACCGCCGTAATGTAGCTTTACTTTATTTTCCTGCTAATTGTTGTGATGAGCGTTCTTCCTTGGTTCCTGAGTTTCATGAATTTATACGTAATAATGGATTGGCGCTAAGGATTCATTGTTCGGCTGTTGAAATTGGTAAATGTTAGTAATATACTAATCTCGTACTTCTTGCCCATTCTGTCGCTTTCCTTCCTGTCTCCTAAGATATCCAAAAAAATTTTTCGTTTAACGCCATGCCAACTCCGTATGGGTCATTCAATGCCGAAATTGAATTTTCTTGGTAGTTTTCATTGAATAAGGACATGATATATGTCATTCTACGTTCACGATTGAATACACTGTAGATGTTACTCAGCTTTTGTGCTTATACATTGTTATACCTGACGTACCTATTCTATTATTAATAGACTCTCCCTCACATAATAAGTAGTAGTAGTAGTAGCGCTCGCCAGTGGGGCTTAGTGGTGTTGAGCGAGTCAGTCGGTGTCGGACATTGGAGTATCAACCATCACAACTAGATTGCTGCGTCATTAACTAATTATTGCAAGTTCCTAACTGTTGGGGCGCACCCACCTTCTAACTAGTAATGGACTGGTCCCTCTTATATAAGTCAGCTCTGGTGAGAGAGTGGGAGAGCGTCAGAGACAGAGAGAGAGTCAGCGTGAGCAGTCCAGATAAGCTTACCCGGTACATACCGTTGGACTATAGACTTTGGATATTGTTTCGTACTAACCAACCTTCGTTCTACTAATCACTCTATTGTTAATTGCTTTTATGAATATACCAGTATTTTCCTCTACAACTGTGTTTGTCTTGATTCATACACCGACACGCGGGAAACTCACAACATCTCACTAACGTTTTGTACGTCGGACCCTTTTTAGAACGACTTAGTGAAGTACAAGCCTCCAATGTGAAAACTACTCTACAACATACATGTTTGTGTGGATATAATTATTTGAGGCGGGAATATGTGTCTTATGTTGCAGTTTTGTGGAAATTATATTTTGGAATACAGTTTGATTTCTTTAAAAGATTGTATGATTTTATATGGATTAATGTCCCGAAAGAGTTATTTACATATTAGTTGTCTGGTTGGTTGATTTTGATTAGCGGCATATCAATCACTATGGGTTAATTAATACCGAAATCTAAATATTTTAAACAATTTTATTGCTTCAAATAAATGTAAATTGAACGCAATTGTCTGCGTTTAAATACAGACAAAATTTATTGCGAGTAATTTTTCAAAAAATGTGTTGCTATTTCTACTGAAAATATGCATTATTGGCCATTTAGCTTTAAAAAATATATTGTTGATAACTGCACTATAAATATGTAGTTATTTTTATTTTATATTAAATGTATTTCTGTTATTTTTACTATGTGTAATTTTATATTTTCATGTTTCTTTGGGCGTTCACTATTTACATATAGCTTTGACCCGACTCACGGGAACAAAAACAATTATGGATATTTTCTAAGCGTAGTTTAGATGTGGCCTAAGGCCAAAATTATGGAGCACCTAGTGAGGATCGAACTTATCAGTCTTAACTGATCTAGCGAAACAAGCTTGCTAACCTTCACACCACGCCAAGGAGCCCAAACAAAAGCAATTCATGATTCAAGTTTCCTCAAAACCACCAATCTCCCGATCTGTGGCCTTGCTGCCGGATGTAGTATATCGTCATAACCAGAATCGCGGTGGGGGGATTACATCATATCTACTTTTACTGAATTTTTAACAAACAGTTTCCTTTGAACAATCAGATGTCAGTTTGTATGGAAAGAAATAGTGCATTTGTTAATAAGAATAGTTGAAATTAATGCATGCAAGATTTCACAACTCTAGCATTATGGCTTTATAGCCTTTTCAACCAATCTTCGTAAAATAAAATTAAAAAAAAAATCTGTCTGATAAGAGACAAAATTATTACGGCATGCTGACTGAATATAGGAACAACCATTTCATCTGACAAGTGACACTTGTAGTGGAGGCGAAAATAGGTAACCTCGAAGGCAGGGCTCTGTTGTCGTTGTTGTAATTGCTGTGAAGCTTAAACGCCTCTACGCCTCGGCAAGCGCAAATCCAAGTGCAAAAGGACATTGGTTATGGGTAAATAAATGTATAATTAATCTTACTTATTATAAAACGTAGATTTTGTGTGTGTGTGTGTGTGTGTGTGTGTGTGTGTGTGTGTGTGTGTGTGTACATTTATATATTGGATCGGATTTCCTACATTTTCAACTGATTTCAACAAAACTTCACAGGACTGCGAAAAATTACCTTGCGGTGGTTCTGACATCGCCCAAAATTGGAAAAATACAATTGTTTTTGCACGGAATCAATTTGAAAACAAGATAAAACACGATTCTGTTGCCATAATGAAAAGGGGACAACTCATATCGAGTTATAATTATTATAAAACCCAGGTTGTGTGCGTGCGTGCGTGCGTGCGTGTGTGTGTGTGTGTGTGTGTGTGTGTGTGTGTGTGTGTGTGTGTGTTGTGTTCGTTTATATGTGGGATCGGATTTCCTACATTTTTCAACCGATTTCAACAAAACTTTACTTTTTTTGGCAGATAGTGTTTCTTATTGTCTTGCACACTTTTTCTTTATTTTACATTCTGAATGCTTTAAAATTCCATTTACAAGACAATTGTTTATAATAAAATTCTATTCAATCGGTAGACTCATAAAGATTGAAAACAATGTTTTTGTTTGAGTTTGGGTTTGACCAATTCGTAAAAAAAAAAGAGAAATTCTAAAACCAAAAAACAAATTAAGACATGCGTGTCCGTCAACCTTAAACAATAATCTTTATCAATTTTATTTTTCAATCTTTATGATGGTCGATACTTGATCTATCTCTTACTGTTACATCCCCGGGCAACGCCGGGCTCTACTGCTAGTAACATATATACGAAGACAGGTAACTTCAAACTACTGCTGTTGCCAATGAAGCAGGAAAAGATAGTGGTGATATTGGAAGTGAATAGACTCTCGCTGGTGGTCGGCAGTGGCGGCTTTCCCTAAGCGTGTCTGTATTGAGATCAAACGATGGTCTGTGTAGGTTCCTTTGGGGTATTACATTCACATACGTACTAAAAGAATTGGGTAAGTTATGAATCCTCTTCTTTTCTCCACCAGCTATGTGTAAAGAGAGAGACAGACCGGGTTCTATAGCCTTGGATGGCAATTGGTCTACCGGAGAAAGAAATGGCAACCTACTGCAGGGAAAATCTGCCTCGTCAGTCATGTATCGAAAGATATATCATCGCCATAGTTCTTATAACGCATGGCACATAACTGATAGGTTTTAGTCAGCTCAAAATGAAGGTGTTAATTTTTGAGTGGGGGTGGCTCTGAAAGCAGATGTATATGTCAAGCCGATGCGCAGAAAATGTATTTATGCAGTCAATTTTGAGTCGTCCGGCGGTGAACATCCGGTTTGTGTAGAAGATGCACGGCACACATCTTCGCGCTGTCTTAAATATGCCCATTTGGAAGAAATGTGCCTTATTAATGTCAATATTGCTTTTTTTTTCTTTTTTTTTATCCTTTCACTCCGAGCAAGACGTTGATGGCACCAAGGCACAAGGAGTTACTGGTACTGGAAGAGAAGAAGACGTTTGTGAAAAGACGGTAAAAGTATTTGTTCCACGACGAAAGAAATTAGCGCCTGACGTTGCATTTCAATATTTGAATTTTGTATGTGGCAAGGAAGCGGAAAGCCAGAAGAGACTTCCGCTGAGGAGAAGTGCAAGCGATGTAATTATTAGAATATCACTTATAGTTGCATCTAAATATTTCCACAGTAAAGACGTAGTAGCCAATCTAATAGAGCGCGGTCGCTGTACCAACGCGGAGAGCTCATTATAACAACTGCCATGGAAATTTTTGTATAAATATATATATATATATATATATTTATACAAAAATTTTTATATATATATATATATATAGTTTATGAAAAACTAGGTAATCCGTATGGGTAAACCTAAGAAGGATAAAATCCAGAGAGCTCAATGTAAAAAGAACTGCGGATCATCAGACTTTACCTCCAAACAAAAAATGAAAAGAAAAACAAAATAACAACGTCTGTTTCTAGGCTTTTTTCAAAGAAAATTAGTGACACCTTCTCTAATGACTTCCTTCTCTATTTTCTCTCTATGGGTTTTTCCTCCTCTACCCCTTCGATATCAATATATAACTTCCGTTCAGTTAACCGTTTAAATGTGTCAATGTCTGCTAACTCACTCATGTCTTCGTTAATTTACATACGTTTAATACGGCCCGTCAAAAATGTGTAAATTTTCTTTTCATTTTTTGTTTGGAAGTAAAGTCTGATGATCCGCAGTCCTTCAAAAGGGCTGTGGTGAAATAACTTATTACATGGAAACTTAAAGTGGAATGTTTTTATTTACAATACATACATACATATATATATATATATATATATATATATATATATATATATATATATATATATATATAAAAAATGACACACGCTAAATTGTCCAGTGGCGTTATAACATAATTTTCCCTCCCACAAAATGTTTAAAATCTAAAAAAAAAACACGACTAAAGTGAGTTTCTTTTCTACAGGTTTACAGAAAAGACAGTTAGAGAATGGCTGTAGTAGTAACTGGGCACACTTCTGGTAACTTTAAAATAAAACTAAAGCTGAATTACGCATATTTAGGCTAGAGTTATTGCTACTTCGCAATCAATGGACGTATTATGTAAATTAATAAATTAAGAGGTGGAGATTTTTACTTACTATGTTGAATACATAAGTTATTTGTTTTTTTGTTTTTTTTTAATGAGATTTAGTTCAGAATTCAAGATATAAGCAGAGAGGTGTATAAAAGTATGAGATGTTAATATAAATTTTATAAGCAAATTATTTATTGTTGGACTGTGTAAATAAATTTATCTGATACTATTACTAGTACTATATATTTGCAAAAACATTTTATGAATCATAATCTAAGTCTGATAAGTAGAAAGGTATATAAAATGGTAGAAAGTATATCAACGTCATAGAGCGGCCTACTTACAAACAGATTTGTTCCTAAACATTTATGAATGTCACCAATTGAGTTCCAACTAAATGCACCGAAACAAGGTTGCATCTTTGTAGTAAGCAAACAGTTTTTGTCTATATGAAGAAAATTATAATATACATATCTATCTATCTATCTATCTATCTATCTATATATATATATATATATATATATATATATATATATATATATATGTGTATATGTGTGTGTGTCATTATGACAGAGACAGTCTGTGTCATAGCGCATCAGTGTGGCTAGACCTCCGATAGTTCAAGCCGAGATTTGAATCGCGATTGATTTCAAATATCTTAGAGACCTTGATATCTAAGCTATCATCAACGGCGGAGAAAGGGAATTTTTTAACGTATTATATACCATATATATAAACGGTATACCGGTCGTTATAGCACTCAATTCTGACGAAGAGCGATGCATTTGAAAGAGCAACAGCCGTCAAAAATTCCTTTATCCAACATTGATCAATCCTACGCTCATCGGGTTATTGGTATTGAACCGTATCAGCCCAGGTCCATCAACTGACTTTTCTGCCAAGCTGATGAATTTTCATGAGCATCACTATACCAAAGTTTTTGAAAATCCAATAATATTTAGTCTCTTATATATAAATACATTTCAAAATATATAATACTTACATTTTCCATAATAAAGTGTTCCTCTTGTCTTTTTTTTTTTCACACACACACACACACACACACACACACACACACACACACACATATATATATATATATATATATATATATATATATATATATATATATATATATATATATATATATACAGAGGTGTGTGTGTGTGTTTGTGTGTGGAATAATCGGCCTAACGCGTTCGTCCTCTCGGTGAATAATTAGAACGGAGACCAGCGTTTATATGTCCTGTTTCTTGCACACACCAAAAGCAACAGGACTTAGTAGTGTGCTGTGCAAATGAGGGGGTATCGTCCAGAATGAAATCTTGTCACGCGGCCAGACGATCAACCAATATAACTAAAAAGAGATCTTACGGACTTACTTCGTTCATTCCCCAAGAAAGGGCGAGAATTCCGGATAATTCCTGTTGAGTTCTGGTGTTAATAAAATAGTGCTCGATGTAATATAACAGTAACAGTAAATATATACAAGTATATATTAATAAATATACATTTTAGCACCAATCGGATTTTCAAGTTAATATATATATATATATATATATATATATATATATATATATATATATATATATATATGTTTTTCTTCCAAAATGACAGGGGTTGTTTTAGTAAATAATTCTCTCTTGACAATAATTCCTCATTATCATTTTTTGTTTAAGAAACAAACATGACTTCTATTCATTAGTTCGGCCTCAATTGTTAGATTATTTGCTTCTACTTTTTGTCACTATGTAACCGTTTGTTTTCGTGTGTATTCATTGATTTTACAGATATTTTTGAAAACTTTCTATATGCAAATGAATGCAAATACTATTCCGAAAAGAAAACCGAATATCACACACCGAAATTGTTTGCGAAGAAAAAAAAAGACGTATTTTTCAACAACTACTAAAAATCGATTCATATATCCAATTCAACGTTTTTTTTTTTCAAGATGGCGGAAAATCACCAGTTAGCATGACCATAATGGTTGGGATGATGCACATCATATACCCAATGCGAGTCGTCTTTGTTTCCGATTAACACAAAGTGATTGGTCTGTGCACACGATCGATCCCTTGAAACCGCAGTGATAAGTACAAATAAATGAGTAAAAAATACTGCAGGCGGAAGGCTGATCAATGTGAAATAACCATCGATTTCTGACTCTGTTTCTTTTTCCTGTCGGATAATGATCGAATTCAAACACATACATTTATCGTCCGAAGTTGTTTTAGCGTGTTAAAATGACTCGAAGGAATAAAAACGAAATAGGAAGGCAGCATGAATGAGAGAAAGCCAAGTTTATTTTTGTTTGTTTGTTTTAGAAGACAGGTTTGTGTTGGTTATATATGATGGGACGATCGTGTTTTGGATGAAAAATGTGAAAGAGAAATTGACAATATGACCGCTTTCTGAAAACACTTTGAAAATAAGAAGAAGAATTTCGGTGAAAGAAAAAGAAAAGAAAGTAGGAATAAAAAAGAAGGAGAAAAAGAAAAAAAGAATCATTTAGGTAAAAGAAAATCAGGAATAAAAAATAATAACTTATATTCAAGTAAAGAAACATAAGAATAAAGAATAAGAAGAATATGGAGAGAAGAAAAGGTAAGTAGGAATAAAGAAGAATTTTGAACAAAGAAAAGGAAACTAAGAATCAGAATAATAATAAGAAGAATAAGAAGATGACGACGACGACGAAGAAGAAGAAGAAGAAAAAGAAGAAGAAAAATAATAATAAGAAGAAGAAGAAGAAAAAGAAGAAGAAGAAGAAGAAAAAGAAGAAGAAGAAAAAGAAGAAGAAGAAGAAAAAGAAGAAGAAGAAGAAGAAAAAGAAGAAGAAGAAGAAGATGACGACGACGAAGAAGAAAAAGAAGAAGAAGAAGAAGAATAAGAAAAAGAAGAAGAAGAAGAAAAAGAAGAAGAAAAAGAACAAGAAGAAGAAGAAGAAAAAGAAGAAGAAAAAGAAGAAGAAGAAGAAAAAGAAGAAGATGACGACGACGACGACGAAGAAGAAGAAGAAAAAGAAGAAGAAGAAGAAGAAGAAAAAGAAGAAGAAGATGACGACGACGAAGAAGAAGAAGAAGAAAAAGAAAAAGAAGATGACAACGACGAAGAAGAAGAAGAAGAAAAAGAAGAAGAAGAAGAAAAAGAAGAAGAAAAAGAAGAAGAAGATGACGACGACGAAGAAGAAAAAGAAGAAGAAGAAGAAGAAAAAGAACAAGAAGAAAAAAAAAAGAAGAAGAAGAAGAAAAAGAAGAAGATGACGACGACGACGATGACGACGACGACGACGACGAAGAAGAAGAAGAAGAAGAAGAAGAAGAAGAAGAAGAATTTAGATATAAGTATAGGACAGGACGAATAAAGAAGAAGAATTTTTGTAAAAGAAAAAGCAAGTGGGAATAAAGAAGAAGAATTTGGGTTGAAAAAAGAAAAGTTGGAATAACAGCGGCAGAAGCGGGAGAAGAATTTAGGAAAGAAAAAAAAAAAGTTGAAATAAAAAGAAGAAAAAGAAGGAAAATGAGATAGAAGAAAAGGAAATAGTATGGATAAAGAAAGAATAATAAACTGATGAGAAAAAAATAATAAGAAGAAGACCTTTAAGCATCAAAATTTCGAAATATGTAAAAAAGAACGTAAGTGTGGATCGCCAGAAGAAAGTGAGGAGCGTCAAATATGTTAAATTAATCAGATTCAACGAAGGAGAAAAAGAAGAACAAAAACAAAGATATGTAGTAAAGCATAGCAATGGCGAGAAGAAGAGGAAATTTAATTGAAGTTTTATTCATGAGAAGAATGGACGTGGAAATAAATTTGATAATGACGTACGAACATAGCTGAAAACGATATAAATACTAAGCAACAGACTGTAAAGACAGCGGTGCATTTCTAAATGTGCAAGTCATTTGGGTTAGAACAGTAAATGGGGCGAGCTCAACAGGTGTCTTAACATCCGTAAATGGAAAAGAGCACACTACGACGTCGTTGTTACGAACGCCGTTCTCAAAGAAAAGATACTGAATTACGCAAAAGCATTCAATAAAATAAAGCGTAAACTCACAGAAATCTATTCGAAATATAAGTAACTAAACTTATATGGGAAAGTTGCTACGTTAATCCACAACTTTTAGCAAAACAATTTTTGTAGAATGGTACAACAGAATCTTCAAAAAAAGAACTGTATCCAGTATGAGAAATCGAGTGCAGCACTGATTGATTGGCCAATGAATATCGAAGTTTTTTCTTGTAAGGAAATTACTAATATTATAATTCGAGATGAGGAAAACAGATACTCCACTTTCATCCCCAGCTCGATGGTTAATGAGTGAAGACAAGCGTAACTCGAATAGCACTGACTCTTCGGTCAATGGATGCCGAACATTTTTTCATAAGGAAGCGGCTGATATTATAATTATCTTGAGAGCTTAGGAGAACAGATACTAAACTTTTTATTTACTCGAGCCTCACCTCCACGGTGACGAGATATGGCGCAAGGCGGGTTTAAATTAGGTAGCCCAAACGCGTGCACTTGGGTTAAGGTCAAAATTTGCCCGGTCTCCGTAAAATCACTTCGAGCTGGCTTCGAAATTCAACTGACCCCACTCTTTCGTGCAATGAAAGAGGTGCGACATCAGTGTTGAAATCGTCGGGGACAGCCAACCCGCATTTATTTGTCGTATTCTGCCCGAATACAGAAAGAGAGTTTAGAGATAAAATGTAGTTTGTCCGCGTGAAAGTAATTGCATTTTGATCTAATCCGCTGGCCATTGAGTGAGGAAAAGAGTAACTGGCTTCTCGGTCAATGAATACGGAATGTTTCTTTATGAGGTGACGGCTAATTTCACCATTAGAGATGAGATGAACAGATACTACACTTTGATCTTAACACGATGGCCAAGGAGTGGAGAAAAAGTGTAACTCGAGTAGCACTGACTGCTGGCACAATTAATGCCGAATGTTTCTTTATAAGGAATCTAATATTACCATTTCTATTAACATACCGTTTTTCTTGATTCTTATTCGTGCTTATGTTCTTTGGAGAATGAATGCAAAAATAAATATTTTGCGATGATGTTGCGTCATTCAGACTTTAAGAACATTTTTCTCATCTATGTTAACATTTGCGATGCTGAAGTTTTGGTGATAGTAAGGGAAAATAATATTAATTTGACATTGTATATAACAACAACAGAGATATTTAATTATAAATACATATTCGAGAGGTTTTTTTTTTAGGAGTATATATGCTTTTGTGATAGTCTCGTATGAAAAAAAATAAATGAACAAAAGAAAAAAAAAGAACCATTTTCCAGGCTTTGGAATAGAAAATTGTATTTCTTCCGGGCGTTGAAATAGGAAATGTATTTAGAATGAGGAGACACGGTGGAGTAATGGATAGAGGCTTGGATTGATTAATCGGAGACCCGAGTTCGAATTCCAATCGAATCCATTACATTCACTTACATGCTAATACCCTTGATAATGTTATGAATCCTATTCTTCTCCTCCCCTGCTATGGGTAAATTGCAAGACGGAGTTCTATAGCCTTGGATGGCAACTGGTCTACTGCAGAAAGAAATGGTGACCTACTGCCCCAAAAATCTGCCTCGTCAGTCAGGTATCGAATGACACATGATCCCCTAAACGTTTATCAAGCCTGGCACATAAGTGACTAATTTTGAATGAAATATTCTTCGTTGGGAAATTTTGAAATGTACGGTTCATTAAATCTCGTATCGATTGAAAGGTTCAGTCAGATTGTTCGATATATTGCAATACATTTGGAAAGTGATTTTTTTCTGTTGAGAATTAAATTTATTTAATAATATTATTACTGTATGTTTTTCTTGACGCCTGAAGCTGTTTGCAGATTTAATACTGTAGAAAGCTGACAAGAAATCAAACCCTCTCATGGCAAATACTGAAGTAAATTCACTATATCGTCTTTCTTAAATGAATGAGATTCAATGAAAGCATCAATTTCAAATTATTAGTTCAAGATGGCGCTGACGAGATCAGTTTTGAAATCAAGATCTTGCTAACGTCAACATATTTGTATTTTTCAAAAGCTTAAAAGGGTTCAAATGTCTCTTGATGTATCATTTTACTACGGGCACATTGAATTTGATGTGGTCATTAATAGATGGCTGTAGTTTTTGCTAAGATCATAACTCAATGTTGCACATCTCATACGATAAAATTCAAAATCGTCCAATTATAAACAAAGATATTGGATACATATCATTTTGGATTGTGTGACGATAAATTATACAAAATTGTCTTCTCGTATTTAAAGATTCTTGAAATCAAAAGAATATTGAGTACTTGGCATCTCAGATTCAACATTTCCGCCACAGTGTAGCTTCTATGTGTCTTTTTTTTATATTTTCATGTTTATTGCTCTGATAGATTTTCTTCTGTGTTACCTATACATTATGAATTTAAGCTTAATACTAGCAGCTGAAATGTAACCGTAAGTTCTATGCTAATAGCGCCTTGTATCACATTTTTCAATTGTGAAATTTTCTTCCGGTTTCTTGTCCCCGAGTCAGCTTTGATCTACAAAAATGTGACTGTAACGTTGATCGTTATATTATGTCTCCTTAATTTCTGATATTTTATTGTTCTGTCACTTGAATAGAGGTTTGTGTTTTCCCATATTCTTTAATTCCTTCCGTCTTAGTAGCGTTATTGCCTTGATTGAGGTGGAATGATAAAAAAAGTAACAATAACAGGCGGAAACAAGTAAAAAAAAAAACATATAGACTCGGAAAGAAACAGTTGAATAATAAGAGGAAGAGTGACTTGGTAAATATATCACTCATGGGGCCTACAGAAGATTAGACGGTGTAATGGATGGAATACGAATTTTCGATTTCTTAATGACTCATATTTCCTGCATGGAAACGGCTAAACTCACTAATCCGTCAGTCAGTTAAGTACCATGCTTGGGCGCACAACATCTCTTTCGAGTCATGTCTGAGTAGACAGAAGAGTTTCTCCTAATAGACTGCCGTTTCTTTCTGTCGGAGACTGTTTGTTACCTAAATTTATAGAACCCATTTTCTCCTGCCATTAAATCTATAACCGTGTGGGAAGAAGAAGATATGGATTCATGCCTTTCCCAAATATGTTGACTCATAAGTGTAATGCATTACTCTACTGGCATTAGAACTAGACTCTCCGAAATTAACTATGACAATTACCGTAATCTACAGAATTGTTGTCCATCATTTTCTGTTATCTTAGAGTTACGCAAATCCGATCATCAGCTTAAATACATACAAATGCTTCAACCTAAATAATCTGGACGTGAATATAGGATAGAATTTAGTATTATTCTTTAAAGTGACTATTATAAAGATCTTCAAAAGTCTGACAGTTTTCAAGCACATTCTTTACTTAAACAATTAGCGATTTTCTTTTTCCAGATGAATAATTGCTTTCATTCGCCTGAGGTTAATTTAAACAGTTTTCAAAGTATTTGGTTTAATCTAACATCTAATGAAAAGCTAACCAATGAGAGAGATATAAGGCCCGCCTGAAGTAGTGTAGGATTTATAAGCGTAGATATCAGGTTATCCAACCGATGGTAGAAATCTGTTTGAGAATGAGTGCTCATATTTCACTACGTATTTATTAGTCGTGTCCATTCAGAACTTGGTAGAATGTGGCTTATCAAATATTCATGGCCCCTATAGTTCGCAGCAACGTTTGTCAACCTACAACCCTTGCTAATATTAACCATCTGTTGACAAAAACTCGGTAGATAGGTTACACTGTCATTTTCCTCTTGACATCAGTATGTCCTGTGAATGTTAAATTTTCCAAATCCTTTTTTCTCATAAATATCCCATAAATTTTAACATTTCCTTTATGACTATAACTATAAGTATTTTTCTACTGTTTTCCTCAAAATGTTTTCGTTCCCATATATGCTTTTCTCAGCATAAATCGACATAGATCGACATCTTTGTAGCTTCGAATGTCCATTGTCACTGCCATATAGATTAGATATGACATGACATTTCAGCACTATTTTCTGTGTATCTAAACAAATATTCGTAATATCTTACATTGAAATAAGGCTTTGAAAAGGTTATGATTCTCGAAACTTCCCCACTTTCGTATTGCCAGAATAAAAATGGCTTATTCTAAACTAAAGAAAACACTTGAAGCAATAAAGGCATGGCTCTGCTGACGGATGCTGAAAATACCATAAAATGTTACGCTACTGGCATATAAATTATTTACCAAAGAACAGAGCGTCTAAATGCTGATCTGCGTTAATCACTCTTCCATAAATGTCTTACTTATTCAAAATGCATCAATAATGGAAGGCTATACAATTACTAAACAGTGACATGGGCCGATTATGGAGGTATGTATTTACTAACGGGAAAATGTGAGAGAGTGAACTAATTATGTTTACAGTTCGCGTTGCCAAAGTATGGAATTTTCGTACAATATATATATATTTTAGTCCTTTGTAAGAATGGGTGTCTGCCGTAGAACGTTTGTTCTTATTCTATTTGCCGTATCACCGGTAAATAGAATAATAAGAACAAAAATTCCATTGTAGAGATAGAAGAAAGATACACAAGGGATTCAGTTAAACATTTGTTTGACAATGAACATTGGTTAGGATTCCTGCAATTACATTGGTCAGTATACTTAACAATATTTGTATTGGTACGTGTATTATGATTAAAATTATTAAATTGGTTTAGCATTTCTTTGTTATGCAAATTTATGATTTGAGATGACTGATGCAACTATAACTTAGTTTTAATGTATTTCTATTAAATATTTTACTAAGAAGGTTAATTTCAAAAATATTTATTGATCAATTTGAGAAACTTATGGCCTAACTTAGTACTAACTGACTGATTAAATCAGATCTTCCTATTCCTATTTCTTTTCTTTGAATTAGTCATATTTTCTAAACAGAATTTCAACATGCTTATACCCACCATTCTTTAAAACTTTATTGTACACACTGCTATGTTTCTGAAACATTTTCGTCAGATGAGTGGCCGCCGATCCTACAGAGAAATATTGCTCTACTTTTGTAATCAGCCCTCTTAAATTGAATGATACAAATATCGGAATTAGATTCTATTCATTCTCATTTTACATAGAGATTATATATATATATATATATATATATATATATATATATATATATATATATATATATATATATATATACACAATGTGATGTATAAATTGTAGTCTAAATTACACAAAAATTAAAATCATACCAGCATCTAATTTTTATGTCTTGTCTTTGTAGCTGTTAATAAATTTTTCCTGGTTGCATGAATAATGTTGGACCGTTGATGGGCTCTGTATATACGAACGTATAAAGTCAATCCGAACGAAAGAGATGATGTGTTTTACAGTTCTCGTTATGAAACCATGAATTTTTTTAGTACAAGATATATCTTTTAGTCATTTGTATGAATTTGTGCTTTCCGTAGAACGTTTCTTTTTGTATGTGCCGTTTCCCATCAAGATGTTGGTCATTATGGCTCTTCAAAATTTTCTATTCGATTTCTTAAATTAAAATAATTCGAATTAAAGTCGAAAAATTAGCATTAAGATAAATAATTCAATATGATTTTTATTCTATAGCACTTAGGTTTGTTTGTTTTTTTAATTCTGGATATGAATATTTAACTTTACAAATATATTAATGTATAAAGACGAATTCGATATTAAATAAGCCAACAACATATTATATCTCATAAAATCAACAAATTGCTTTGTTATCTTACCTAAACCTTGTTTTCCTAGAAGACAATATTTCGTATTGTCTGAGCAGACATAATTACTGTCGGTTATAATTTTTTTTTTTTTTTAAACATTTTATTTAGGGAAATAAATTACTGAAGCCGGGGAGATTTTATCGCTTTTCCAGCATTGATAGGGGTGGGGATATTTTATTACTTTTTGTTCGAAATTGTTTGGAACGTCAACAAGTTATGCCATAGTTTTCTCTCCAAATTACGTGCGATATTCATTTTAATTGGTGCCTGCTGTTGAAGGTCCTTAAGTGATCTGGTTTTCTTTTATTTGTCACAGTTCTTTGCGGCTCTATTACACCAAACGACTGTTCGAAGTAGGACGATCTTCTCCAAACCCACAGGCGAGAAGTCATTTTTCAGCAATCATCTTAAAAAGCTACTGCATAGAGCTGACAGTTTATATATTTACGAAGATCCCTATAAAAGTCGCCATCTAGCGAGACTATTTAATAACGTAACTCTATTTTACAGCTTACAGTTTCGGTTTTGTAGCAGTTTGGGATGTCAGGTGAAATTACACTAGCGCAGATTTTTGTTCAGTTTCCTTATCACAGATGTTATATTTTATGACTGATATATACTCCAAGGTATTTGAAGTATTTGATTCTGACTCCACATCCTAATGTTTTATTTTTTGTTTTATGACTGATTCGGTGTGTGTGGTGTCACTGCTCTAATTATAATTCCCAAATAATAATAATAGTAATAATAATAATAATCTCACAAATGTGCACATGGGAACATCAACATTCCCTGTTGTATTTGGAGCCCTACGCTTGGTTGGAAAAGATTCCAGTAGACTAATTGAAGGGATTCCTGGAAGCCCATGCCTCAAAGAAATACAAAAAAAAAATGTTTTCACAAGTACAGCCCACACTTTACGAAGGGCTTTATCTATGTAATTTTTTTTTTTTTTTTTGTCAATGGACAGTGTCATGATGCCATTTCTAACCTTAGGTCTCTGAGCGCAACCCGGAAAGAAATGTATACATGCCAGAAATCAAAGAAAATAATAATAATAATAATAATAATAATAATAATAATTACATCAACAACATTATAGGAGATAGTATTATGATGCCATCGGGCTGAGTCGGAGTGACTGATAAGATATTATATATTAAGCGAGAGTTGTGTAGAGTTATTATCGACCGATAAACTTCCACAAACCATATTTCAACGACTAGGCATCAAATTACCTATTACGGGAAGACGTTCAGCCGGGAATTTTGTAGAATACCGGAATATTTATAGAACGTCTAATCATACGACTCCCTTTCTCTACAATTCTAATATTTTCTTATTTATCTCATAATATTCACTCAAGCGTTACTTATTCACTACATAATATTCACTCAGGCATTATTAATTCATACCATAGTATTTACTCACGAATTACTCATTCATCCCATCATATTCACTACCTGCAACCCCCTCATTCATTTGAAACACCTCTTTCATCATTAGCGTATGTGCGGGTAGTTAGAAATGAGAAATCAGAGTTGGATTTCTGATTCGAGACAGTTTCGTTACATTCACTTATACGCAAATACCTTTGGAAATGATATGAATTCAATTCTCCCTCCCCCAGCCATGAAATAGATTGTCGGACTTCTATCTTGAAAAATATTTGTTACTCTCAAAAAGTTGTTAATGCAATACTCACTCTTATTAAATAAATATTCTTACCGTCCAATGTTTCGATATTAAATTTCAAAGGGTTGATAAGCCGTAAAAAATAAATCAAACACTTCATCATTGCCACTTTAGGAGTAAAGTTGAGTAATTCTCAAGCCGTGCATTTTTTAAGAATCATTCCACCCTGTTATATACCGTACCTATGAACACAAATAGATATGTGTTATGGTCCAAGTTCCTTGTACCACGGTGATGATCCAAGGTTAGAACCAATGAAAGAATAACACAGGTTTAGAATACAAAGATATATTACAACAGAAATATAATACAAAGAAGTAGAAGTATTAGTAATGACTATCAGATTTGGTTAGAGTGAACTATGTTGTCTCGACAAGTGTCACTATTCCAATGTCCTTACAATATGCTCTCAATTATCTCTCCTCATCTTACAATATCCATCATACCTCTTGAGATGCGCAGTATTTATATTGTCAGGAATAGTCCATTATTATTATGTGTAAGTTCTTATAAAAATATGTCCCAATACTGTTAAATATGTTAGACACTATTTTAAGTGGCGGTAATATGCTGTTTAAGTAGTCCATCGCTAGCAGTGGTCTATCTACTACACGGCGCTAGCGAGTATTCTATTTTGTTGATGTTATAAAGATTATCATTTCATTTCCAACCACCATTTTAGTTATTCTTCATTCAGTAAATCTTCCTAGGTTAAAACACACCCTAAGCAAGTGGATAAAGCAACTAAGTTGTTTTCGAGAGGGAAGACAAATAGTAAACATTACAGAAGAGAAATGGTAATTCAGGATTCAGCGAGAGAGAATATGTCTACTGTAATTGCGTTTAAACTCTTTGAAGATTGTATTTTACAGGAAGACAAGAAGCTGACAAAGAGTTCCATAAGGCAATAAGCCAGCTTGATGAATCTCTTTGAATAGAACTTACGATTATACCTACCAATCTGAAAATTGAATGAATTCTATTTGGAAAAACTTTAACGATACAGATCGCTATAATTCATTGCTAAACATCTTTCCTTTCATCTTGAAATAATAAATTCATCCTAAAAATTGTCGGGCACATACTTATTTATATGTGATGCTATTATTCCATTTGAACACTTCTCTCAAGAATATCTTTTTACGAAATGCATACTGAGTTAGATTCAAGCACGGTTTTGAAATCCAATCATGTTAAGCAACAGAATGCAAATCCGTGTTACAAGCATAAAGTCGGAACCTCGAGCCAAGGCATGTATTGCAAAGATAATGTCCTCTCCATAATTAGAATTCAAGATTATCAAATTTATTGAAGAATATCCTGTAAAGAATGCAAATAAAACAGCAAAAGAAGAAAATAAGTTCTCATAGCCTAGACAGGTTTCTTTCCTGGCAAGACTTTCCGTAGACATGTACAATCATGATTGTGGGCATCAGTGAATAAATTCAGCAATTCTGCCATCGCATTAATTTTACTCAGAGCAATCTTCCGTTTCACTATCGTGTTCTTTATCTATTCAAAGAAGCTGTAAATCTTCTCCCGGTAAGAACGTGCATTTCCACGAGCAGTAAAAGAGTAGCAGGAAAAAGAATGTGTAATGGAACATTAAGAATTCTAAGAATACGTCTGGAGGAGCGACCGAAATTTACAAAAGTAATAGCGGCAGTCATTCTGCTAAATGTAGCTCTTGAAACAATGGGCGTTTTTCCAAATTTTCTGTAGCAAGTACGAGAACTCAGGATACGACTTGGAGACAGCACAATGAAGCAAGTACAAAAATTTAAATATCTAGGATGCATTATAAGAGACAAAGAAAAATAGGACATAGAAAGGAGAAGTTGATTTGTTATAGGAAAGGCGCTTAGCAGAGAAAAGATTCGGCGAACGGACATATTCCACCGGTTCAGTCAGAGAACTATCGCCATCAGTAGGAGTAGCAACCCACCCTTAATCATACAATGTTAACAGAATATATATATATATATATATATATATATATATATATATATATATATATATATATATAGTCATCCACAGGCAGACTGTTTCACTGTATCAAAGCCGTTCAGTGTAGCTAGACATCCAATTACTTAGTGCCGGTATCGAAACTTGAATGATTTGGTATCAATCGGTGCACGATAGAGAGAAAGAAAATTATATATATATATATATATATATATATATATATATATATATATATATATATATATATATATATATATAGGATCTACGAAGAATGAATTTAAATTTAGGTGGAGACAACGCAAAGGCTCCTTCAATAATATTACAAATAGAAATCAGACAACCCTGTCTAAATATTTTTTTTCATTTAAAAGAAACGAAGACAACAGCGAAAGTTAAATGGAAAATAAAAAATAGAACAAGAACTTGTAAAATCTTGGATGACCCATGCCCTTTATGCCTACATTAAAAACTGCGCATCATTAAGTTCCTAAAAAACCTCAAAAATTTATTAATTCAAACACATGAGGTTACGGTTTTTTTTTGCCGACACCGACAAATATTATCCTTAAATAATTAGCTTTAAAAAAATTAAAAATTCAAAGTCTATAAACAAGTTCAGTTAAAGCAATAGATTTAAAAACTTAACTCAATCTTAAAAAAAAACTTTATGAAGTCGTCAAAAAAACAAAAAAATGTAGTTCAATATGACGTATTCATATACAAACAACCATTTTAGAAAAAAAAAACATCTTTATGCATACACATACAGATTTAACTGCGTAACAAAAAGTGCCCAAACTCTCTGTCGTTGAAATAGAGCAGACGATATGCGTTGAACGGATGTCATCATTCGTTTGAAAATAGGCACCACGACACTACTTGACTTAACTTCTTTCGAAAGTAACTAATATGTTGATACAATAGTTTTTATAGAAAATGTAAACACTACCGCCCTTTATTAAATTGATTGGTTTTCTCCGTGTCCATAGAAATTAATATTACGAACGTATATTCCTATAAAGCTCTGTAAATTTCAAAATTTGTTATTCCGAAATTCGCTTAAAGATGAAACAGAATTAGGTACTTTAATTTAATTTAATTTAATTCCTATAATTAAATTGAAAATTTTAACTTCTGTATTTGAAACTTGAAAACTTTTATGTAGCGATGGAATCATATTTAAAAAAATAATATATATATATATATATATATATATATATATATATATATATATATATATATATATATATATATATATATATATATATATTGATTTGAGAGTCAGAGGCGATAAGTATCTCGACATTCTAATGACTCAAATTGTTCCATAATTAAAACAACAACCTAATTCGTATAACATTTTCTTTCAACAAGATGGTGACATTTCACATTATTCAAAAGCAGTACGTGTGGTTCGGGATGAAACATTTCCCAAGAAATTTATTAGTCAATGATTGGTCGGCACATTCACTGGACTATAGCCCAATGGATTTTCTTTTAGAGACAAAGTTTATTGTCAAAAACTCCGAAGTGTTCATGATTTATAAATGACATCAGAAATGCATTCCAAGTAAGTAATACACAAAGTCGCTTGTGCAAAAATGTCTGTCGAACCGTGGGAGATAAATTTCAAAGTAGTGTAAATTGTATTGGTCAGCGATTTGAGCAGCTGCGTTGATAACATTTTCTGTGATTTGTAGTGTATTATTGTATACAATAAAGTTTATTTGTATATGTAATAATTGTTTATCATAATTACATTCTATTAGTATGCAATATCAAAAAAATGTTATCATTTACTGCCCATATACATTTCGTTCACCCTGCATATATTTCAAACCACCCTCCGATAATTAAGCATATACCCACATCAATAGTGAAAAGAATCAGCACGAACTTCGTTAATAAGAAAATATTCCGACAACATAGTAATTTTTATAATACAGCCCTAAAAATAGTTGACACAAAACGCTAAAATAAGTTATAGAAACAATAGCACTAACAGAAAGAAAAACAGGAAAAGAAAAATCATCTGTTATACACCTCCGTTCAATCAAATGGTTAGTACTAAGCTAGGGCATAAGTTCCTAGATTTAAGTGAAAAACACTTCCCTACTAAAAGCAGACTTAGTGAGATCTTTAATAAAAACACCTTAAAATTAAGTTACAGTTGCACTGAAAATCTAGAAAGAATCATAAAAAAAAGCACAATAATAAAATCCTGGAAACATACGCATGCCAAAACAGTATTAATAAAAATCCTGAGCTAAAACCAGACAAAAATAATTAAAAATTATGTGATTGTAGAAAACCTGCAGACTACCCGTTGGAAAATAAATGCCTCATAAAATCCGTAGTATACCAATGCACTATCTCATCCATTGAGAGTCCTAACACCGACAGGATATACATTGGGTCAACGAAGAATGAATTTAGAATTAGGTGGATGCAGGACAATAGCACCTTCATTAATATTAGAAGTAGAAATCAGATATGTCTATCCAAATATTTTTGGCATTTAAAAGAAATGAATAAAACACCAAATGGAAAATAATAAATAGAACTATAACTTCTAAAACCTGGGATGACCCATGACCTTTATGCCTACATGAAAAACTACACATAATTAAGTTTCTTAACAATGAAAATTTATTCAACCATAGACATGAGTTAACGTTTTTCTGCCGACATCAACAAAATTTCGTATTAAATAAAATTTATTAAACCATAGACATGAATTAACGGTTTTTTGCCGGCAAAATTTCGCATTAAATAATTAGCATAAAATAAATGCACGGTTTAATAAAAGGCTAAAAAGCTTAACCCAATCATTATAGGGAAAAACACTTTATGAAGTCGTCAAAAAAACAAATTGTAGTTCAGTGCGACGCATTTATATATGAAACAGCTCGTTGAAAATAAATAAATAAAATAAAATGAAACAAAATTATCCAGACACTTAACAACACACTATGGTGCCAAAATCTATCTTTCTTTGTGAATGAACAGACGATGCGCGTTCAAGAAACACATCACTCGCTTTGAAATAGACACCCCACCCTACCTCAGCTTGACCTCTCCCTGGAGGTGACTGATATGTGGATATAAATTAACTCTTAGGCACCTTATCAAAAATGGTCGCCCCAGCCGTTTCCATAGTAACGAATGTACATGCTTATAACAATACGTAAATTTTTAAAATTGGTTAATCCTAAATTTTCGCTTGAGGATGAAACAGGGCTTGTTACTTTAATTTCAATTTAATTTTAATAATTATATTGATGGTTTCGGCTCTCGTTTTTGAAACATGAGAACTCTTATGTAGCGAAGGAAGCATATTTTAAAAAAGATAATTAAAATAATTGCAGTAATGGATAACGGCTTGTATTGAGGAAACGGAGAGCGGTGTTCGAATTCCAGTCGAATCCATTACATTCACTTACGTGCTAATACCCTTGGGAAAAGTGTGAATCCTCTTCTTCTCCCTCCAGCTATGGTTAAATAGCAGGGCAGACTGGGTTCTATAGCCTTGGATGGCAACTGGTCTAGGAGAAGGACAACTCTGAATTCAAAACCTGCGGAGGGTCGTTTGGGGACCTTGTGGCACTTAGTGCACCAGGTCTCTGAAATCGGCCCTTCAAAAAGTGTGGATGGTCCTGCACGAAACCTTCACCAATATAATCAAATCTCATGTTCTGGTGTCGGGCTGTCGGTTTCCTGGGAACTGATCTGGTTGAACCTCATACGTCTAATTCGACGGGAGAGTCGACTATATATATGTAGTCGACTCTCTCTCTCTCCCTCTCTCTCTCTATATATATATATATGAACGGATTAACATAGAATCTACTTGCACACAAGAGAATATATGCGAACAGCACATTCACATCACAGTATATATGGAATCTCAATACACAAAGCAAAACTACACAAAAGTTACCGTTAAAAATTAGACAAAAATAAAAGAAAATTGCACGATCTTACGATAAAACCTCAAAACCAAGTAATCTCTGTCTGGAGAGAAAAAGTTGCCTTTCTGGAACATAAAAGATTGGTAAGTAAATTATAAAGACTTATTTCCAAATACAGACTCGAAACCAACTTCCTACTGCAAAACCCAAAATTATGTAAATCCCCAAAAATAATTTAAATCTCATAATGTTAATCTAATAAATATTATTACAAATACCAAATCATAGAGACAAAGAAAAATATAGAAAGCATATAAACAGATGAATATATATATATATATATATATATATATATATATATATATATATATGTATGTGTGTGTGTGGGTGTGGGTGTATGGGTGTGTGTGTGTGTGCGTATTTATGCAAGAATACTTCTTTCATGCACTTTTCATTGAATAATTCACATTCAAGGTGTTTCTTCATACAATTTCTGTGACCTTATATTTCTTTTTTTTCTTCAGTAGATAAATTTATAAAACTGTCCAAATGTTCTTTTTTCCAAGCGCTTTCGGCTATACATTTAGCCATTTTAAAGGTTAATAATATTAACTGCTAACAAAAATATAAATATAGATTGTTTTTTGTTTGTATTTATATAATGTTTTCATTTTTAAAAACACGGTCAAGATATTGTCTCCATGTTCATAGTTGATATTATTGAGTATTGTTTTTTTTTTCTTTTTTGGTTTTCTTAATAAGGCTTCCATTATTTTTACGATTTATTTACATGTAGACGATGCTATTAAATTTGTGTTACCGACAAGTATGTTATGAATAGTGTCCAGTAGGTCTCTATGAGCATTTAAATGTGACATAATTGAGCTATGATCAGAAATTGCTTCGCCCACCGCGAGGAAAGTTGGCTCTCTGTTCCGCGCTAGGAAATTTTTCTCCCCGGAATCGATACTTCAAATATACAAATCAACCATTCGCCCTTGCATGGAGTATTACTGCCATATATGGTCAGGTGCACCTTCTGTTTACCTCGGAGTTCGTGACAAGATCCAGAGGCGGATATGTAATATAATTGGCCCTGATCTGGCATCTCGTCTACAGTTGCTCTCTCACAGACGCGCCCTCGTCTCTCTCTGTCTTTTTTGCAAGTACTTTCATGGTAATTGCTCCGGTGAGCTGCTTTCACTGGTTCCCAGATTTCACGAATTCAAGTGCCCTACGAGGCTGGCATCCCGCTCTCAAACTTTCACTGTAGAAACTTTTAAATGTAGCCGTCTCTTCTACTCCGATAGCTTCATACCTCGCACCTCTCGCCTGTGAAACACCCTTCCCTATTACTGTTTCCCTGAGAGTTGTAATCTTCAACTATTCAAATGGAATGTCAATCGACCTCTCTAGTTACCTTGATCTATCCACTATCCTTCTCCTCATCCTTTCTTCTATCACTCCTATCTGCTCTCGCTCCAAATCTTCCGCAACCCCCCTGCATCCTAGTGGCTTCACGCCTTGCTCGGGGCGTAATGCTTAAAAAGAAAAAAAAGAAAAAAAAAAGAAAGATGTATTGTAAGTCTTCCTGTCTAACATATGATAGTGTGATCTACATAATTGTTTACGAATTTTGATTGATCAGGATTACAATTCCTTAAATAATTAATGTCCTTAATGGACATTTAAATTTATAAATAATATTTGTTGTAAGAGGTGAATTATTATTTTTAACTGTAAGGTTGGCGGTTTTGAAAGTTTTGTAATAGATAGAATAATTGTTTGCTATTGTCTACTGGTGTTGTCGATTTTTTTTATAATGTTCTTAATTCTAATTTTATCTTGTTTGTAATTTTCGTTAATCTGATATTTATAAAAAAATATTAACGGCACTGTTTATGTTGGTATTCTCGTCTTTTCTATTAGCTATCATCGACAAAAAACCTAATATGGAAATCCAACAATTGATGAGAAATTCCGTTATGAATGAGCGTTTGTTTTACATTATTTAATTCTTTAAAGAAAAGCGTGTGGCAGGTTGCATTCTTTTGCGCCCTCTTGAGGGAATTTGTACTAACATTTATTTTATATCTCAGTGGGCATTCAATACAGACATTAATATGGCAAAATCTTAGTCGACGATTTTTTTTTATAAACCGAAGTTGTAGATGTATTATTACTAAAATCAACGAGAACTTTTAAGTAAGGGTGTATATTTGTTGACTAAGTTTGTAAGTAAAATTTAGAACCGAATTTCTTGAAATGTAATTTTCAGATTTTCAGGTTTTTCTATTATCAGCTATATATATATATATATATATATATATATATATATATATATATATATATATATATATATATATATAAATAAAGAACATATATTATTGTAGGTTTTATAACTTTAGTAAAAACATTGTTTTTAACATAAGACATATAATAATTGAAAAAAGCACGGTCTGAGAGGTTTTTTGCCATACTTACCCAATCAGTTTTTTTTTTTTTAATATTACCATTCTAACTATATATATATATATATATATATATATATATATATATATATATATATATATATATATATATCATCAACAGACAGACTATTTCGCTGTATCTCAGTTCTATGTGTGGCCAGACGTCCGATGGCTTCAAACCGGGATCGAAACCCGACTGATTTGACCTTAGTTAGATATCTTACTTTTGTCGCACGGCAAAAAGAAAATGAATTTTAACGTCTTTCTCTATCCGAAAGTGTTTCGGAGAACATAATTCAATTTACTTGAAGAATAATCAGATAGATAGATAGATATATAGATAGATAGAGAGAGAGACAGAGAGAGAGAGAAAGAGAGAGAGGTAGATAGAGAGAGTGGGATGGGTATGGTAAAAACATACTTATACGCACATATACTAACACGTGAAATATTTCCTGTCTCGTCACATTTTTTGTGTGTATATATATAATTATGTCTGCGTGCTTATGTATTTTAATCTGATTGTGTTTGTATTGTCTTTCGCAAGATGCCATAATCCCATGTCTACACTTGTATCCATGTTGTCATTAAGTTAAGGGCAGTTAATCTTAACGTTTATATCCAACGTATTTTCAACAGAAACAAAATGAATAGAACAACATATGTATTTTTTTCCTCAATCATTTTAAAATTTTAAACTTAATATAAATTAAATTTACATTTTTGAAATGGGTAGTTTTGAATTTTAATTTCAAATTTTATCATACAATTCAACACTTATTAGTTAGAATAATTTCTATTTTAGTATAAACCCAGCTTTAAAGCATTTAATATTTATTATAACCTTACTTCATTGTCAAGTTTTTTGAATTCTCGTATACTTGGGATTTCATTGGTCATTTCAGCTCATGTGACAACGTTTCCCCTTACGAGGGGTGTCTAATTAATTTGAACCTTTTAAAACCTTTATTCTACAATCTACACTCAATATCATCACTTGATAAGACACCAGAGGTGTTGAAACAAAATGGAAATTTTTGTAGTGATTTCATAACATATTTGTGTTATAATTTTAACTAAATAATTATATATATATATATGTGTGTGTGTGTGTGTGTGTATTACTCATGTGTTAAGATAGTGCTCAATGTTATATAAGAATGCTAACAAGTGTATATCAGTGAATACAAATAATATTCAACGTCGATAATACGATCCGATGCTGAATACTGAATGAATGAGTATTTAGACCCTGATTTAATTTGATATCTTTGTTTTTTAAGCATATTTTCCTCTTCCGGCCTGAGTTTTTCCGAGAGTTGGTTTCTTCATAGGAGATTATATAGAATCGACTTCATCATAGTTTTGAAATTGAATAAATAATCATTTTTTTTTTCTGATACTACAAATAAAAATCATAGACCCATAAAAGATATTTAATCTTTACTTATTAGTTACTTGGTTCATTAAATAACGTTTGCTAACGAGAGACATAAATGTCAGCTAAATGAACATTTCGGATACTTTGCTTGTATTGTAAATTAATTAAATGACTGACTTATCATTCGCTTGAATATTTTCCCCCAGGAGAAAGATCACAATAGACAACATATTAGTAACTATAGTCTTCTTGCGTCAGCATTTTTCTTTTCTTTTTCTTTTTTATATAGTCTCTTATTAATTTTGTAAGGAAAGAAAGAAGGACAGAAAAAGAAAAAGAAATAATGTTTAAGAAGACAGAATCGAAAAAATATAAAATAAAAATATTTCTTTTTATTTATTTATTTTTTGTTGAATTATATTTCTTTTTGTAAGTCGACGTTTATCGTAATTTTTGAGTCCATTAACAATTGAAATCGTGTAAATAACTCAACAAATATTACAATATATTAGGATATTTTTTCCCTGGAAATCTAGCAGACAACTTAATCTTGTCAAAAATAAATAAATAAATGAAGTCACATTCCAGCATTTGAACATAATATATATATATATATATATATATATATATATATATATATATATACAGTTAACATGAGAAGGAATAGAGTACATTTACAACGTTCGTAACATTTAATTAGATGAGGGCCCAGTACTATGTAGAGCAATATTATTTATTTTAAGATATTACACTGAAAACATTCCGAAATCGCTAAACAATTGCAGTTGTGTTTCAATGTGTATCAATGCATCTCATGAGTTAGAAATTATTCGAATTTCAGAGGGGTTCTGTTATACTTTTAGCCAAGGCTTATTTTATTTTTTACTTTTAACTGAATGCATGGATTTTTTTTATATATATCAAGAGTTATGGAAAAGTTCTATTTTCTAAACACGTTCAGTATATTGTGGCCAGTCTACGGGTCATGAACTATTTACAAAAAAAATAACTTTTTATTTTTTATTTTTTTCACATAGTTTAAATTTAACGTAGGTCGAATTTGGATGGTAGATCAGAGGAACGCCCACAAACCTCATAACCACCACTTTTTTCTTTTTTTGCCAAAAGAGGTAGTAGTTTGCTTTTAAATCTAATAATTCTTTGACTCGTCAGTAATTTACAATCACCTGATGAGATGCATTGATGCGCATCGAAATACGAATGCAATTATGTCGAGATTTTGATGTTTTCCATAAAATATCTTAATATTGCTAAAAGTCGGACCCAGAAATGAACCCATAGAAACCATCCCGATATATATATATATATATATATATATATATATATATATATATATATATAAATATATCCAAAATATCCAAAATTACTTCAATATAGATATAGTCTATTTCAAGCCGTTCTGTATACGGCTATCATCAGTCTCTAAGTGTCTGCCTCGGAACATTGTTTTAACTTTTAAATAATCCATCTCTACGGCTACTTAAAATTAAATCCATGATATTATGGAAACTACTGCTAACTTGCACTAAAGAATGCAATTCTGCACTATAATAAAATCATATGTCCTGGTGTCTGAGCTATCGGTTCCTAGGAACTGACCTGCTTGAACCTGATACATCGAATTTAACGGGAGAGTCCTATATATATAAATATATATATATATATATATATATATATATATATATATATATATATATATATATATATATATATATAACGGATGGTTTCCTATGGGTTCATTTCTGGGTCCGACTTTTTAGCAATTACTATATGTCTAATCTTGAAAATAATATATTTAACAATTTTAAAAAAGAAACTCTATCTATTATTATATCTAAGATATGTCGGTGATATCCTTATATTAGTCAAGAATACGGAAGAATATACATAAACTCGAGAAACAATTCCAAAATAATTGCGTCTGTAAATTTATATACGGACTTAATAATAGCAAAAAAAATATTTTTCTAGATATATTGATAAACACTGATAACAATAAATTTACTATCTCCTCATATAAAGAGCCTACTAGTATAAATTCGTGCACCCTTAACTATGAGTGTGAATGTCCAAATTAGTATAAAATAGCAATTATAAAAATAATAATAATAATAATAAAGAGTGCAAAAATTTATTCCTCCACAAAACAGATCTTATTCGGCGATTTAAACAAAATATAAAATTGAATTTTATTAATAATAACTTCCCTAATTTTATTCTCAATGACCAAATAAGTGTTGTACCTGAAATTTTATTATCAAGCAAATAGAATATAATGCATCTTAAATTAACATTACACATATTAACAATTTATATCGCAACCAAATACATTCTAATTATACACAACACGAATCGGTCCTAAAACAATTAATATATACTAATAAATTCCCCACAGATCCTAATAAAAAAAAAATTAAATTTTTACTGCCCAAATTCACTATTTCCAATTTAATTATTTGTAATGACACTTGTCCACCAAATAACGTATTGTAGAAAACAAAAATTGTATCCAAATTTAAATGTCCTTTGTGAGATTGTATGTCCACAGGAAAAAAAAAATTATTTATGTCATCTCCGCTACAAACATGTTGTCTCGGTCGCTGAGTTTTCATTTGAATGATGTGTCTAACATTTCTAAACATTTACAAAACATACCTGCCCACATTCAGATAAATTCTTGTTGAAAATACAGGTATACATTTTCATGAAAATAATAAGCATAAATTAAACATTCTTGAACATAGCTATATTAAAAAATGGAAACCAAACTCTATTAAAATTAATTATGAATACTGAACAAACCGTTTAAAGTACAGTAGATAATTTGAAATATTGAAGTTTATACCAATAGTACTTAATACTTATTTTTCATTAAAAAAATCTCGACAACCTCATAACATTTCTCAATTTACGTATGCATCTAATTCAGCGCGTATTTTACGATATTATTATTAAGAATAAAATACACATTATTTACATTGTTTGAACTGTTGTTTTCGTCTTTATTTTCATATTTACGACGTTTCGGCCGCTGTACGCTCCGGCTTTCTTCAGGAGATAAACTTAAGAATTTTGAACGAAACCCTTTATTTCGTTCACAGGGGTAGATTGTTCTAGTTCCACGTGCCTTGCCTTTTCTGGATACATCAGTTTCAGTTATTTCCTTTGAGTAACTCAACTCTCCATGTTTTTGTCCCCCTCTGCTCCTCCCAGTTATAGAACTCAACATTCTTTAGCTGAAGTCACTGGATTACGTGAACCTTCGCTTTTATCCAACGGAATTGAGGAAATGTGCAACGGCCGAAATGTCGTGGATATGACAATAAAGACGAGGACAATTGTCCGAACAATGTATATTGTGTAAATATTTACAATACCTCATCTCAGATATATAGAGAAAAATACACCATATTAAATATTTTGCTTGATAAATCAATATTCACTGCCTTATCTTAGAAACAGTATTGCTTAATTATACGATTATACCTGGTAATATTGCTGCAGTTAAATTTTTTTCTCTTTAATTTTTAAATGTTGATACGAAGAACAGGACCAAAATAAATATTTATTACTGCAAATATTTACTTCTACTTTCATTTTTACAAAACTTAGGCAATATGTTTAACTACCAGACTTACTTTGAGACATCTTTATTATGTCTGTGAATATAATATACTTATAATTTCTTTCGTCGTAACTAACGTCGTCTGATAAATAACAGTATCCATTTAGTTTAACTGAGAACAGAAAAAACGTCATGATAATGAATCAAGAAATTTAAGTCGAACGCACTATAATAAGCACAGCTGACACTATAAACTCTAACTGACCAATATTAGAAATTCTAATTAAATTGTCTTGTGTATACCTATGTTACATTGACTGGTGTATATATTTGTTATATTTTAAACTCTTTACACACAGGATATTTTTCACGCATACGTTTACTAATTATTACATAATTTTATATGCAACGAAAGGGGATTTTTTTTATTTATCAATCCGACAGATTTGTATTAATAAAACGTTATTTCTAGTGGATACTCGTATTTTAGTCTGCGCTCCGTTTATTTATTACAGTATTATATATACAGCTATATTTCCTCGCCTATATATATATATATATATATATATATATATATATATATATATATATATATATATATATATATATGGGGGTGTATGTGCGTGTGTGTGTGTTCCGAGTTCTTCTGCATGTGTTACAGACCTTGACTCAAAGATACGAATTTTGATATGATAAACAAAAACGTACCTAGTTTTTATTTCCTTCACAAAGGTTAGAAATCTGTTGATCTCAGGCAATTGCTTTCGAACTAATTAACGAACGCTGGTGCCCTTTATAATGCCTCTTTTTTCCTTGTGCCAAAAATTTAATCTAAGTTTAGTAAATAGCAATAATCATGGTATTTAACTGAGAACGGAAGGTTCCACGATTATGAAGCAATGTATCTATCTATCTATCTATCTATCTATCTATATTATATGCGTTTCTTTATATTTATAAACAAATCCAGTATCTATCTATCTAGCAATATTACATGTGTTTCTTTATATTTCTAAAGAAAGTCATACTGCATTTCCAATTGGAATGATTATTCATCTAACAATATATGCATTTCCACTAGTATTTTAATCCGCGTAGTTTGAAGCCTGTAGCTTACCAATATCAGAAAATGCTATTGTGTTGTGTATGCCACGTTCATATTGCTTTATATGTTTCTTAATTACAAATATTATTTTTTCGTGTATGTTTGCTATTTTAGTTATTACATTGTATTATATATAAATTCATATACCCTTGTGTATTTATATATTCCTCGGCCTTCTGTACGTTTTATATAACTTTGTTCAAAATATTAATTTTTTAATGTTCGTATATTTCCTAAGAGTGTATTTAATAATATTTTGTGCATTACAATTATGTATACTTGATCTTCTTTAGTTGTATTTTTCTCATTATGTAGGATTGTATTATATTTTTTTAGTCATTTCACCCAAGATATAAAAAAAATCTCTGAAACACAATATAGCACATGTGCTATTTATTGTTAAAAGAATGCGCTTCAGTAGATGTTTTCCAAAACTTCTAGAAATCCAAACCATCAACCTGAAAACTCGAGTCATGTTTTTAAATAGCCTTGCCATATCCAGACTAACATATGGATATCATGCTTACCTCCAAACTCGTCAAGCAATATCTAAACTGTTAATTGCAATAACGGCTTTCTAAGATCATTATTATAATATCTTTGAGCGAAGGAAGCATGTGCATCTTGTCGCAGACCATCTTTCTTTTAACACTGTTGAATGGCGATACAGAATCGCAAACTAAAATTAAAAAGCCTGTCTATATTTCTGAGATGAGGTATTATGTACAGTATTTACATTAGACGGACTATTGTCCTCATCTTTGTCGCCATATTTGTCACAACGTTTAGAACAGTCTACCCCAGTGATCGAAATAAAGGGTTCAGTCCGAAATTCCAACCACCTGAAGAAGGCCGGAGCGTACAACGGCCGAAACGTTGTGACAAATATGGCGACAAAGATGAGGACAATTGTCTGACTAATGTAAATACTGTAAAAATAAAAACTATACTAAACAAATTAAATCACATCACTTGAGAAGTGCCAACAGCAACAACAATTAAATAAATAACAAGTGTAGAAAATGATATAATCAAAAGAAAGAGAAAATGACATAAACAAAATGTTAACTTTCCACACTACTTGAAATAAAAGGTTAGGAAAGGAACCACCTTCACTACTGGAAAGAACGATAACAGCTACTGGTCTTGAGAAACTTATTTTCCTTGACATTTGTTTTAAGAGGAAGCTTTTATAATTTTCAGCCGAAACAGTACTGACTCCTCGGACAATGAATGTGATCAGAGTTGAAAGTTGGCGTGAGTAAAGAAATAAATTAGACATTAGTTTGGAAAAATGACCAAACATCTATTGTCATTTATAAGAGCTGAAAATGTTTCTGGTAAACTGTATAGTATAGCGTTCGAATGTACAGTGTACGTGCTTTGAAATAAGAGCGTAAATTAGGAGTAAGCTTAAACTGGCTGACTGCTTGTTCTCTATTGGTTTGGGATTGATGCGTTCATAGTGGAGTCCTTTCTCTTTCTATGGTCACAGGAGGTCATTTTCACAGCCTAATGGTCCGGGGTGGGGGGGCAGTCAGACGTGTTCTAGAGTAACCAACATGTGAGCGTATGCGTGTGAAGTCTCTCTCTCTCTTTTTCTCTCTCTGTCTCTCTCTCTTTCTCTCTGCTCTCTCGGCCATGTCTAGCTTCTCTTATAGCCTATATAATAGAAACGCACGGACGTAGTTTTAGACATCAGAGGCAAGCGAGAGTCGCGTCGATAATGGCCAGTACTCTAGTATATTTGTGTTTGTTTAAAATTTATTTTGAGCAGAGTGCGTCGTGTGTGGGACTTAGCTAGAGAAAAATTGGGGAGAGTTAGAGATATGTTTTCTAATAATTGCGTAAATTTGGCTTTGATTTATTATCTCTATGCATACATTGTTATTTTTCTGCTACAAATGCTAAATCTTTATCAATAAGGAAAGGTCTAATATTTCCATTAACGTTACCATTTGAGAATATTTACGATACTGTATATTTATCATAGACAACAATATTTTAAGAAAGCATTGCATGAATCAAGATTTTGTCTACATTTTCAAAAAATTGTCAATGAAACAAAAAAATATTCCTGTTGCTAACTGAATTTACATGATGTTTCGTCACTCACTTTAGAGAAACAAATTTACCCGGTTATCAGCTATTTAGTGCTATATAATATTGTATCAAAATCGAATGTATTATATCAATCAAGGTTCTGTGACATCGATAAATTGTGGACACTGACAATTAATCCTACTTTATATTGTTTATTGTGGAAACAATATACAGTACTTTTTAAAGAGGGTTAAAAATTATCGTTAGTTGCTTTCCTTTCCTTTTAAAGTTAGTTTGTTGCATTCTTTTTCTCAAAACTAATATATATATATATATATATATATATATATATATATATATATATATATATAAGGCTTAAACACTAATATTCCATGGTCATAATTTATTCCATTGGAATCGTAAATACGATCCAATTCATCAGACCTACAAATTCAAAAAGAAAACAAAAAAAACAACTCCGGAAATAAAAACAGAATTTAGAGAGAGTGTAAGTATGAGGGTGTGAGACGAATGTTAGAGCTAAAGAGAAGGGTAACAGACGAGAGAAGGAGGGAGATTAAACCTTAACGGAGAGAATTTTAGGAGAGGTGGGTGGAAGGGGTGTAAGTAAGCGAAAAATGAATGTTGTCGGATGTCTAATGCATAAAGATACATTTCGTGGTGACATACACATTTTCTGTTTTTCTGTTTTTTTTTTTTGAATTTGTAGGTCTAATGAATTGGATCGTATTTACGATTCAAATGGAATAAATTATGACCATGGAATATTAGTGTTTAAGCCTTTTTATTATATCCTGAATCTGTCCTGGACATTGAGTTCTACCTGGATTCTTCCTCCTGGAATTTTTATTAAAAAAATATACATGTATGGGTATTTATATATTTTGCATATGTATGTATATTTACCACTAATATTATATATATATATATATATATGTATTTAGTAATTGACAAAGGTCATATCGTTACACATGGGCAGCTCAATTTTCTATGTATTTGGGTATTTATTTTCTTCACATTTTGTAGCGTTTGTATATATCCGTCTATAAGTCGACTTCATCATATATATATATATATATATATATATATATATATATATATATATATATATATATATATATAAATATATATATCCGATTTTATTTATAGTTTTTCTCATTTTTCCCTCACTTTTGTTCGTAGAAATTGGGGTGAAAGGGATATATATATATATATATATATATATATATATATATATATATATATATATATATATATATAAAATGCATGACAAAAGGAAAAAGTTATCTAATTCAGGACTTCGTTGGACTAAATTTGTTATCTTGGTACGACTACAGATGCGCACGACAGAGGAATGCAGGGCATTTTAAATTTGATACACACACTCACACATACATACATACATACACAGAAATACACGCACACCCACACACACACACACACACACATATATATATATATATATATATATATATATATATATATATATATATATATATATATATATATATATATATATATATATATATATATATATATAATATGTGTGTGTGTGTAACGAATGCACGGCCGCAATTTTCGACGGATGTGCGCCAAAATTTACATCCACATGCTAGCGGGAAGGCCAATACCGACTTTGCATTTGGATATATATAACCTGGACATATTACTTGTATTTAATTTAATTTTAATCCTCTCGAATTCTTGGAAGAATTTCTGAAAGTTGATATTAAATTTATTATGGAAGGCGCTGTAGTATTTTTAATAGTATTTATTCAACCACACATTCTTGAATGAAAATATGCTGCCTAAAGACACACATAATAATAAATACACGTTTCCTCACCAGTAGCACGATGCCGTGTTCCACGAACAACGCAATATTCAGATGCTGTATTGAGACTAACCATTACATAATTTAAATATGTTAAATATACCGGGTTATCGAAATGGTAGTAATGGCGAGGTAAAAATGTATATTAATAATGTTTAATCTTTACCTCTGTTATGTTACAGTGGCCACTATTATATGAAAGCCGAAACTCAACGTGCGATAATATATATTTATGTATATTACAGGTAATCGATCTGTTGGTATATACGTCAGGGTGGATCCTAGTAATGTTAGTTAATAAATGTGATTCACAGAGAGTTCGATGTATTTATTGTAACAGAGCATATGTATTTTTACAGCAATTAACTCAACATGGAAATATTCTATTTCAAGCTGGTCTGTATGCAGCTATCATCAGCACCTATGTGTCTGTCTCGAAGCATTGTTTTAAATTTATTTTAGAAGCAAACAACGAAATACTCTAGCCATAAATAAACTCCGATCCCAGACCGCTTCTCCGGAATAAGATAACACAAGCCGCTTATCATTAACAAGAGAAGACTGACATTGAGAATAAATATAAAATAATACTTCGAAACACACACACACACACGCACACGCACACACACACACACACAAACACACACATATATATATATTAGATGTGACTGAATAATTACTTGTGTTAATTTTTAAACATAATTTTCATGTGCGCCAACAAAGCTTTATTTTTGGGATTTGTACAGTAAAAATTGTCTAATTGTTTCATGAGATTGTGTAAATGGTGTGCAACATTATACAGTTTATGGTGTGTCGAATATTAGCTGATTATTAATATCAGGTATTCATTGAATGACCATCAAGTGCTATTTCGAAAGTCTTCAAATAATGAGGTTTCTGCTATTTGGTACGGTTCTTTGTAATTCTACAGTGACACTCCTTAATGTTCCAAGTATTTTATTTTTTGCTAATATCCACTGGCTCCATTCAGTTAAAGTCACTTTTAACTTTTGACCTGAGAACTAGTTTGCATACAGCTAAGAGTTTAGATATTTTTGAAAGAGTTTGGTGCCAGGCATGACATCCATATGAAAATCTGGATATAAAGAGGATATTTGAGAAAATGACTCTAGTTTTAGATTAACATTTTCGTATTGTATAGTGTAGCAACATGCAATGTTGCGTGAAACTAAATTTAATGCAACATATTCTATGTTAAGTTTCCTTATCCCTTATATTATGTTTATTATAAGTGGTCCAGGCAATATGTAAATGAAGTATACATATTCTTTTTATGTGTCAGGTCTTTCGAGAATATAGGCCTTCCACTTATACATCTCTTCAGGATAAAGGCTCCCCACATCTTCCTTTCCCTTGTAGCTTTGAATAAGAATTTTATTTTTATTTTTCGTAAACATTTTTCTCCCATCCATTTACTGAAGCTCATCAAGTATGTCACGCGATGCTTTCGTCTGTACCACTTTTCCTCTGTCTGTTCTCTGAGTATCAGATTTTCCAAGCCCTCCTTTCTCATTACATGATGCAGAAATTTCAACTGCCTCTTCCTGATGGACAATAAAAGATTCCATTTTTTGGTTGCCATTGTAACAAAGATTAGAAAGGAAATTATGATATCTAGAGTAGATATGAGAAAAGATCGTTAAGAATAAAATAAAAGTAACTTCAAAGGTACAAGGATACATACCTTTCAGGAGAGGTGTGTTTACTTGATGGAATCTTTTGGCCAAATTTAAAGAAATACAGCCAGAATATTCTTTTCAGTGCCATCGTATTGGATTTGAAATTCTCCGTGCAGATCAAGATCACATACCGATAAATGCGGCGGTGGTATTTTTTCAATTTCATAAATGTTCTTTTGGTATGATGTATTCATTCGTATCTGCCGTCATTGTTTTCATTCCAGTTACAAATCACGGACTTTATTTTGGAAATGTTTATCTTGATTGCTGTTTTCTATTTTTGGAGGTAGCTCAAAAGTTGACAATTTCTTCATTTCCAACAGAAAAGTTGTGATAGTCACCACCAAATGTAAAAAAAAAGTGCCAAAGAATAATGAGACCTCTATAAAAACAACATAACTGAAATACATCAACTACGAACACAGCCAAAATCTAGAGACACATTACAATGTAACGTTCACACCATTTTACAAGAATACAATAAAAATCGTTGAAAATGGCTAAAAGAGCACGACATCAGGAGCTATATGTATAATCTCAAAAAGATACAAAAAAAGAAAAGAAAGTGCTGATTCCTTAACATTACGAGTTTCCCAATGATGTTCTTTGTCTATGATTTCAAGCTGCTTTCACAATGCTGTGATAAATATGGCTGTGAAGATGAGGACAATAGTCCGAATGATGTAAATAGTGTACATAATACCTCATCTCAGAAATGTATATATATATATATATATATATATATATATATATGAGTAATTCATCGAGTCTGATAGAAACCTCCACAGAATGCAGAAAGCACTGGACGGCCGTTTCGTCCTATATTTGGGACTCATCAGCAGTGCGCATCTACTACCGAGAATTGAAACCCTGACAGTTGGGTTCTCAAGCGAACATCATACCAACTGTTCCAAGTGGGCCTCGGTGACGAAGAGATTGCAAATCAGACTCAACATAGCGCCGCTCGCTCACATATTCCGTGGCGGAACTCGACTGAGATTCGCTATTACCATAGGACTGTGCCCCCTGGAGCCACGACTACTCTCACCAAGCCGCTACCTAATGTAGCGTTAGAAGCCGGTTCAAGCGATGATAAAGACAAACAGTAATTATTGGGAGGATTTGATAATTATATGAGTAATTCATCGAGTCTGATAGAAACCTCCACAGAATGCAGAAAGCACTGGACGGCTGTTTCGATTTGGGACTCATCAGCAGTGCGCATCCACTACCGAGAATTGAATCCCTGACAGTTGGGTTCTCAAGCGAACATCACAATGTACACACACACACACACACACACACACACACATATATATATATATATATATATATATATATATATATATATATATATATATATATATATATATATATGTACACTATATTTCAAATGTTTTAGACTACCTTTTTTTTTAAATTGGCACAAACAGTAGTAGTTTTGTAATTTAAATATGATAAACTTATTATACATGGATAAAAGTGAGACACGATCTTTTAGCCAAAATTATATTATGATAGAAAAAACGAGCTTTTACGATTAAATTTTGGTCTCGTGAAAATATCCCGCTTTAGCTTTGATTGCTGCAGCACAAATGTTTGGCATTCATTGCAAAAATATTCTCAAAGTATTGACATTTGTTAATTGATTCCATTCTTTTACAGAGAGTCTAAGAGATCTTTTTTCATATTCTCTTCACTCGGTTGGTTCAAACGTTTGCACTGTATTGTATGTAAACACACACACACACACACACACACATATATATATATATATATATATATATATATATATATATATATATAGCTAGATAGATATTGATAATATTAGTGGTTAATATACACATGCATATGCAATCATGAATCTAAACTATATGAATACACACACACATATATATATATATATATATATATATATATATATATATATATATATATATATATATATATGTGTAATTCAAGAGGATAGAATCCAGGTAGAACTCAATGTCCAGGACATAGTAAGCATATAGTAAAATGTAAACTCTAATATTCCATGGTCATAATTTATTCCATTGGATTGTATTTACGATTCTAATGGAATAAATTATGACCATGGAATATTAGTGTTTAAACCTATATATATATATATATATATATATATATATATATATATATATATATATATAGTGTCTGTCTGTGTGTTTGTATTTGTATATATATACATACGTATAATATTTATATATTTATATATACATTTATATTGTATATCTATATATAAAATATAAATGTATATATATATATAGAAACATTTCTCATTTTAAATCTGGCGTTTGGTTCAAAAGTTTGCACTCTATTGTATGTAAACATATATATATATATATATATATATATATATATATATATATATATACAAGTATACAATTGGTATATACGGAATGAATTCCAATAACCAACAATTACTATTCTTAAAAGAGTGCTCAATACAAAGTAGAGCAGATATAATTATTTTTATAAAAAAAAATTATAACATACGTATGTTATAAATATGTATCTGTGGGTTTCTTTATCCTGTTTTTCTTTGCCTAATATATAATGAAACTATTATCAACTTATATGATTAATATATATTTTTATTGATATTTATGGTTTGGAATTTTCCTTTTAATATATTAAATAATATTATTTTTAACCATTTTTATCTTTGTATATTTGCTCCCTTAAGTTATAATTTAATAAGTGGTTAGCATTTATTTAAGTCTGAAACATTTATTGGTTGTGATATCTGATTGTCTATGTCATTGTCTGTGGATGCATGTATGTGTACCTATAGGTGTCTATGTGTATGTAGAGTGTATTCGCATTTAACTGTGTGTGTGTATAAGTGTTGGTTTCCACGTCTCCTTTTTTCATAAAGGGCTGTAGAGATGTTCATGGCTCGCACCCCCCCTTTTTGTGTGTGTGTGTGTGTGTGTATATCTAATTATGTCTGGGTGCTTATGTATTATAATCTGCTTGTGTTTTTGTTGTTTTGCGCGTGAGTTTAAGACAAAATTCACACACTTTAAAATAAAAAAATAAAAAAGGAAAAGAAGGGGAAAAGAAAGAAATATATATACATGTATTGTCAAATGACCGGATATATTGTAGCGTCTTGTCGAACGTAATTTCAATGAAGCAATGAATTGAATAAACATATATATATTTTCTTTTCTCAATTATTTTGTAGTTTTTAAACTTAATAATGATTAAATTTGGATTTTAAAATTGCCAGTTTTTAATTTTAATATTTTTCATCATATAATTTTATAATTATTGTTATAAAATTATTTTTAATATTACACGTATTTAAAGATCTGAATAGCTATTATAACATGATTTCGTTGTCAAGCTTTTGAATCTTTCTATATTTCGTTTTTGATTGGTTATTCTAGCTTTTGTAACAATGTTTCCCCCTAGTGTAGGATCGTTAATTAATCTGAAACTTTTAAAACCATTTATTTTCTTTTCAACATCATCACTTGATAAGACACAGAGTGTGTTGAAACAAAATGGCTATTTTTGTAGTGATTTTCTAACATACTTATGTTATAATTTTTTTATAAAAATAATTATATATATATATATATATATATATATATATATATATATATATATATGCGTGTTTGTGTGTGTGTATATATATATACATAAGTATAATATGTATGTATATTTTCTATGTATTTATATTGTACATGTATATATAATTTATAAATGTATATATATATATGTTTGAAAAATTTCTCAGAGTTAACTTGTAGAAATATACAATAGGTATAAATGTAAAGAGAAAAGAAAACTGTATTATTAGCCGACGCGTTTCGTCCAATATTTAAGTTGTCAAGGCAAAAAGAAATGAATTTATTGAAAACAAAGTAACTATTAACAACAAATGAAATGCCCTTGGCAAGTAGAAGAAATGTATGAAACGCTATATAAATATGACAGTATGATTAGAATAGCGTTTTCGGCATTTCTTTTAGTTGTCATGGCCATTTGGTTTGTTATTGATAGTTATTTTGGTTTCAATAATTTCTTTTTTTTCCTTGAATATGTCCACTTTGAACGAAACACGTCGTCTTGTAATACAGTTTTCCTTTGTCTTTTACTTGTACACACACACGCACACACACACACATATATATATATAGATAGATACACCTAGTGAGCCAGACAAACCTACCTACGTTTGACCTAAACGGTTCATGTTTGTAGCTCTTTCTTTTTTTAAAACCTTTCTTTTCCCTCGAGATTGATTTGATTATTAGCAAATCAAAAATTCGAGGGTTTTTCGAAACGAGTCTAGTTATCTATCTATCTATCTATCTATCTATATATATATATATATATATATATATAATTATAGATAACTAGACTCGTTTTTCGAAAGGAGTCTAGTTATCTATAATTATATATATATATGGTGGCGGCTGTGTGGTGAGAGATTTATCGAAGGGAGTATAAAGCATGTTTAGTTTACGTATATATTTACACAAACCGAAAAATTAATAAGTGTTATCAAACTAGAAACTGGAATAGAATTGTTTATATTAATTAGCAAGAAGACTATTGATATGGAAATGTCATAGTGTCGGTTTAATTAAAAAGGAAATAATCGATATTAATTAACAAAAAGATACAATGGCATAGGAAATCATAACGCAATTTATTCGAACGGCTTTATTTAATTAGTCGAATCGGCAATGTGTTCAAATACCATGTATAAATGCGCACGAGCGGTGTAAGTTGAACTTAATCTCTGCTCGTAAACACATTGATTTTCAATGTATATATATATATATATATATATATATATATATATATATATATATATATATATATTATTATTCTTGTTTTCTGTTTATTAATTAAGCTTAGTAGAGTCTAGTCCATGCCCATGATATATGTACAGTCGTGATCATCGATTTCCTAGTAAATTAGTCAGCGAAGAGAGATTTCTAAACGTGAGTTCATCGAATGTGCCCTTAAATATTCTGTCTGTTTATTTCATGCAAAATAAATCAAATTTTCTCTTCTCTCTTTTTTGGGTGAGATTGATTTGTGTCTGTAAAGGACAACAAAGTGTGACGTTTAATATCCTATTAAAGAGTCAACTGAAGGAAATTTAAAACTGTTTTTACTTTCAAACCTCATCAAAAATTAATGTTAAACGAACTTATATACGCCGTAAATAACGATGAGAAAGTATACTTCATATGTCCTTATCATTATACATAAACAGTTAAATAGAAACAGCCACGAATTGTTATTTATAAAATACATGTACAGATAATGGTGAATTTTAGCTCTTTTATTTTTGACTTTATGCCAATAAAAATGTCTGTATGAGTCTGTTATTTTTCTTTCTTTTTTTAAATGTTTACCCTCTACAATTCCCACGTGACACTCAAGTTCCTGAATTACAGAGTAAGAAGCGCAGTTTATTGTTATATGTAGAAAAGATAACGGTTAACCTTAAACTTGAATGGAACACAATTATTGTGATCGGGGTAGCATCTTTTTGGTTGTCAGTTCCATAAAACGCTTCGTGGGAAGAAGCGGCTCGTGTGGTTCCCTCTAATCTGAGTTTCATGGTGAACAATAGCCGCGAAGGTTAGAACAGTCTGTGAGAATCGAATATGAGGGTGGAAAATAATACCCCAGACACAAGGATGCTATGAAGGTTTTGGTCTTTATCAATACTGGACGATGATGACTAGGCAACTCCTCGCCAGCAGTAGTTCATTTCCAGGTTGAACTTGCTCTTGGAAAAGTATAGTTTTTCAGGACGAGTCATGTACTTACTGGAGCGATACGGGGAACTGCCCATTTTTCCAGTATCTTTATCGATGGATAGTATGTGCTACTTCCACGTGTTTTGGGTGGTGTTTAAGTCCCAATAGACCCTGAAGGCCTCAATGCTCAAACAGCCGCTCATCGCGATAGGTGAACATTCAGGGTTCGATCGGTGGTGATAGAGATTCACTTGTTTGGTTTTGCGAGAGAATGAACATTTTCTAAGAAGAATTTTTTTTTCACATTTAAATTCGCTGGAAAGGTGAGGAACGGTGACAGGTTTTTTTAGCAGCTGTCTCTACCTTGCCGTTTGTTTGTTGCAAGCCAGCGTTAATTTTCCTTTGAAGTAGACTTAGTAATAAATGTTTCCTTTGACACTTGAAAATTGTCTACTCCTCCGCCGAGACCAGAACCGCTGAAGTGAAGCTGATTTCCTTTTATTTTTGTTACTTTATCTCCATTTTGGTTGTTTCTTGTTAGCTACCCACTTATGCGTAATATTACTTACCATGAGAGCAATTCTTGTGTTGGGATATATGTGTGTATAGCTTATGTGATCTACACAATAAATACTTGTAAGTATTCGGATGAATTTTTAATAGCTTAGACACATTTTCAGGCAAGCAAGTCATTATTTAGAAAAAAATATTACAAATATTTCAAAATGACTTCCTAGGGGGAATAAGCTATTTTATAAATTTCAACCAATTTTAATGGCTCGGTCATTGAAGGATGAACAGTCCTATTCACACTACGCCATAATAGAGAGAATTTCTGTTTGTATACGGTAAAATTTCGGTGTCCAATAACCGAACATCTCGCGTTACATTTGGTTGAAATTATAAAACCTTTCGCTTGATTTTTCTTTTCAGGAACATAAGCTTTTAAATTTAGATATTAAAATATTTCTATTACTGGTGGGAATTCTTTCTTAACCTTTTGTCTAATGTAATATGGAAAGTCAAAATCTTGAATATATTATCTGTCTATATTTTTCAAATGAGGTATTTTACATTATTTTCATTGTTCGGACTGTTGTCTTCATCTTTCTTGCCATATTCACGACGTTCAGCGGTGTACGGTCCAACCGATTTGTTAATGATATTTCACTATCTATCTATCTATCTATCTATCTATCCACACACACACACGATATTGAGTAAACCCCCCCGAGGGTGTCATGTGGCACAAGGCCTTTTTAACGTGGGCATTCCGAGCCCGTGGGCTCGGCAAAAAAATATGCCCATTGAACCCGTATATACGGGTTCAGGGCCGAGTTACCTCCCCGAAGGAGACTCCGCCCTTCGGCGTAGCCTCCTTCGGGTTTCTCCCATCCGTAGGAAGAGAGTACAACCGAACAGGCGGTTCAAAAGTGAACGACTGACACACACACACACACACACACACACACATATATATATATATATATATATATATATATATATATATATATATATATATATATATATATATATATATAAGAAGATTTCAGATTTAACCTGTAGAGAAGACAATAAATATAAATGACAGTAGGAAAACTGAAGTTATTGCTGGTTCGTCCAATTTTTGCTTTGAGAAAGTCCACATTGGACGAAACGAGGCAACAATAACTACTGTTTTCCTACTGTCATCATATATATATATATATATATATATATATATATATATATATATATATATATATATATATATATATAAGCTATCCATATCAGTTTTGCTTCTGATGAAAGTTTCAATGCCTGGATTAACAAGATATTTAATTGAATTAAAATAATTTCTTATTTTCTTCATGTTAGTATTCTTGAGTATATATCGTATTTACCTCCATTTTTTTTACTGTAAGCCTTAATCAATACAATCTTCCGGGTCGACACGACGTAGAGGGTTACGATAGGGGGTGGTTTATCGGATAGGAGGGGAAGATACCTGTTGCTTCTAGACTCGAACAAGTTATGATTATACTGATCCCGGAAACATTCTCTATGGGGTTTGTTTCCTAGGGCAGTGGTTCGCGGGGTGAAGCTGTTTGAGTGGACCTTCTCACCAAAGGAAAACTTTGGAAATGTGGGTGTTTTGCTACTATGTAATCTGCATGGCGAGTTCAAGCCGTGAAGGTCAAATCTAGTGGAATCAGTAGATGCAGTTCACCCGAGCACTTTTTATGTTAGTAGCGATAGAGCAGTGAGAGACTCTCCATATCCTGCTTGCAAGAGAGAGGTTGGAGTGTGAAAAGTACTTCTTCTCTAGCATGTATTCAGTGACGCTTTTGAAATCTGTCATCACTGAAAAGTGAGTTTTGGGCAGCTCCTGTACAAATCTTGCAACAGAACACCGTTTTAGGCCTGATCTGGCTATTATAAATTTAGAGAATAACATGAGGATTTAAATACTTCCTAAAGCGGTACAGGGAGCCGATTATTTTACCTGAATCTTTATTGATGGATCGTATATAGGAATTCCCCTTGAGGCCGGGTTCGATTTTGAGGTCCAATATCTTCTAGAAGCACGTTCATCGTGACTGGCTGTAGTTCGGGTCTAATCGGTGGTGATGGAATGTAACCAGTTTGGTTTTAGAAGCATGTAATGTAATCTGCTAATGGTTTCCTCACGGGAAGTGAGATCGGAAAAGAGGTAAGCTGCCAATCTCTGATCATTAAAACTTTTAGAGGTCCGCCAGTATACCGTTCTATCATCGGCGTATAGGTTTACAAATTATCGGAGTATATTCTTAGGTATATCATTTATGTAAATCAGAAAGATGGTTGACCCGAGAAGTGTCCTGCGCTGATCAACATGATATCTTAAGACTGGCCTTTAATAACTACCTTCACTGACTTATTTGTTAGGAAGGATTTTATTATAGAGAAAACCCTTTCAAGTATTCCATAGCTAGAGATCTTGTGTATCAAACTTTTGTGCCACACGTTGTCGAAGACCTTCGAAATATCTAATGCTATAGTCCTTGCGGTATATATATCGTCAACGGCCTTGCTAATACTCTGTGATCGTAGTTAGGACGTGAGGAGTGAATTTGGCTGATCGAAACCCACACTCTTTGTCGCACAAGAGGTTGTTCTTATCGAATTTCTTGCTGGACTTCTTGTTGATTAAGGCTTCAAAAAGCTTACTGGTTCTACTGAGTAAAATTATGGGTGTATACGGGGATCGATTGCCCGCGTTCTTGAAGACCGGACATACGCTTGCTACCTTCTACATGCTTGGCAATAATCACGGATAATTCTGGGTAAATATTCTTATGGACGACCACTGTAATTTTGTCTGGGCCAGCGGTTTTTTTGCTGATGAGGCTTTTGAATAATCTAGAGACTTCTCTTGCTGAAAAAGAGCATATTAGTGAGAATGTGCTCAGTGAGACGTGGAAAATTAGGGAATATTTCTATAATTGAAATAACGACTGAGTTTTTATGAAACAGTGTATGTCTTATTGCATGAGTTCGAAAGTGACACACAAGGAAACAGTTTAATTTATACGATCTATACACGGATATCCCATGACCAAATATATGTTTCCGATATATTCTATTGACAGGTTGCTTTTTTAATTAGATATTAGGTTGGTGCAAAAATGACGTAATAATGTCGTTTTTTACGTATTTTTTAACGTCAAAAAACGATATTATTACGTCATTATTTTTGCACCAACCTAATAGCACTGGAAATGATTAATCTTATTAAGTTTAAAATTCGTTATCTCTGAATTTCCTGCTTTGATTCTACATGAATTCGAGGTGACTTCGAATGTGACAAGTCATAGAAACATAAAAAGTGTATGAAAATTGAATCGTAACCATATTTCAGGAGATAGGTGATCATGTCTCTTCACAGAAATCGTCCTCGTATTATTTTTGACTCAAGAAAACCTAATTCGACTGATCTATCTTGAGATACCATCATTGAAAAACTTCGAACGAATGTTAGAAAGGGAAAGATACCAGTTGATTCTAGACTTGAACAAGTTATGATAGTACACATCCCGGAAATATCCTCCAGGGAGTCTGTTCTATAGGGTAATGGTTCGCGGGAAGAAGCTGTTTGAATGGAACTTTCTTCTCACTGAAGGAATACTGTAAAAATGTTGGCTTTTTGCTATTATGTAATTGGCATGGCTGGTCCTCGCCGTGAAGTTCAGACCTGACGAAACCAGGGGATGCTGTTCGTCCGTGCACTTGATGATTTTTTTTTCTCAACTAATAAGATTTTGACCAGAAGACGCTGCAAACTTGAGTCATGTTCGTTAATAAACTTGTCAAATCGAGGCTTTTCTATGGATGTCATGCACGGCACCAGACCCGTTCAGAAATATCTAAACACTCAGCCGTATACATCGGATTTCTATGAGCAATGGCTAAAAATGGTTTTGGGCGAGTGAAGCATGTGGATCTTGACGAAAATCATTCTTCTTCGAATATTGTGTACCTGTGCTAGAAAATCACAAAGACCTGTACAGAAACCACACCACGTGAGGACTTTCAACAAATACAAAAACTAGATTAGATAACATGTTACTCGAAGAGTAAACACTGTCATAATCTAGATGTTGACGTTCCACACTAATTCAAATAAAATCTTAGGAAGGAAATCGCTATCTGTTGTGGTAGGATCCACCTAATTTGCATAGTGGAGTACCGACCATATAAATATGGTTGGTACCGGGAAGAGAGGGAGGAATCAAGAGATTCAACCAGAGACTCTGCCCGATTGCGACTCGGTCAACACATTCTCCAGGAACGGTCTTACCAGGAATATACAAGAGACTATATGTAAATATTGTGTACACTTTATTGTTTCAATACATTTTGTTCTAAGTACATTTTGTGTTGCATTATTATTACATGCATTAGTCAAGTTTCAACACTATCAATAATTAAAATTGATTTAAGACAAACGTTTTATAAATTTTAACCGACATCACTACTGGCTGCTCGATGAATGAATATAAAATCTTTCATTATAAGGAAACGAATAATATTAGCATTACCGTTACAATATTGAGAGCTGATATTGTTTTGAACAATCGAGATATTACGTGACATTTATTCTTTTTCGTAGCAATATCATCGGAAGTTGCAGCATCAATTAGAAGTAAGCTCAATTAATTATTATTATAAGCTAGAATATCTAATCGATTGGCCCAAACAACCAGGTCTTTGATGATAGTCAAGTTCCATATGCTGACTTCATTGCCAATGTTACAGACGGCATTCGACCAAAATAATCAAAGACAGTTTAATTGTTTCGATGGAATCCTGCCAATGCTTTCTCTGAATGTTGAAAAGTAGCTCTTACAAACTTGGTAGATATCAGAGTTATGGGAGTGTCTTTCTGATATAATACCGCTCCACTACCCTTCTCACAGTTATAACTTCTCTAAAACCAATGAATATGTCCATCAATATGAGCAATGAGTTACTGTGTAGGGGGAAAAGTCCTAACGTAGACTGGTTTATTTTTTACGTCTTATCAACCTTTTGCATGTTATTTAAATATATATATATATATATATATATATATATATATATATATATATATATATATATATTTGAGATAATAATTTTTCATTGATAAAAATTCTAGCATTTAACATATAACTGTGGTCGACTGACGCAAGCTTCCGGCTTTGAAGTTAGAATGGCTGTTTTGGCTGCGTATGTATTTGGCCAATTCTTGCAGCCTCTTCATTAATGAGATGTCTGAGTCCTTCTCCACATGTAAAGAGGTACTTTTGGATGTATTTCTGGACAATATTTGTTGTGGCCTTCAGAAATGTATGTCTGTGTTTGGGGAAAAATATTTCACTCTGCAGCTGAGTAGGAATCCTCTAGCTTTTGATGGAGTGACCAGATAATAAAAATATATCTATCTATATATCTATATGGATTTATATGGAATCCATGCGCAAACTCAAGACTAAAGGTATACAAGTCATTACATTTGAAGCCAGCTTGGTTGCTTCAGTTGAATGTTGTAAGTGTTGACAACTAATCTTCTTCGGAGATCCAGTATATATATATATATATATATATATATATATATATATATATATATATATGTGTGTGTGTGTGTGTGTGTGTGTGTGTGTTAGGAATGTAACAGGAAATAACATCATTAGTAAAGTTCACGGATATAAACATTATAGAATTATGTAATCTTTGATTTTGTTAAAATTATTTAGATTAGCAGACACATACACGCGCATGCATAAATAATTATACCAAAATAAAAGTTTACATAATTTCATAATGTTTATTCCCGTCAACGTTAGTTATGATCTTATTCCCTGTTGCATTCTCAATAACCCTTTATGCCGTCTCGCATATCCCACTAATGCAATTAGTTTCCCCGGGCTAAAAAAAATTACGCAGTTATATAAATAAGTTAAAATAATCTATTTAATTAGATTTCTTTAAAAATGTACCGAATTATATACACAATTGGACAGTGATAATTTTATTGATTAAATCTAGTCTTATTTTGGAGGAGGCAAGCAGGTGTCATGGATAGCGGCTCGGATTGATGAACCGGAGCGAGTTCGAATACCAGTCAAATCAATTACGTTAATTTTCGAAAAAGCAGGACAGACCGGATGGCAACTGATGCGAATCCTGTTAGAATATGCGGTATTCCCACCTGGCAAATGGTGTACCGCAGAAAGATATGGCAACCTACTGCGGGAAAAGAAAGATCTGCCTCGTCAGTCATATATCGAAATATACATGATCGTCTAAGCTTGTATCACGCATGGTACATACCTGACTGATAGGAAAGTTTGAGGAAATGACAAAACAAAAACGGGATTCAAGAAGATAGAAGGTAGCGACTGACGTTACATTTAAGTTTTGTATCACGCATGACACATAACTGTATTATTGACTGGAGCAGTATAGTTAATAATAATAATAATAATAATAATAATAATAATGATGATAATAAAATGTCAAACTATTCAAATGATTCTCTCTGATTTATCTCTATGTGGTTATGTTTCGATATGTAATTGGATGTTTTCCCTGCGTATGTTTTTTTGCCAATTCTTGTAGCCTCTTCATTAATGAGCTGTCTGAGTCCTTCTCCCCATGTAAAGAGGTACTTTTGGATGTATTCCTGGACAATGTCTGTTGGGGCTTTCAGTAATTTATTTGTGTGTTTGGGGAAAAATATTTGACGCTGCAGTTGAGTAGGAATTTTCTTGCTTCTGAAGCAGTGACCAGATAATAAGAATATATCTATCTATATATCTATATGGAGTTATATGGAAGCCATGCATAAACTCAAGACTAAAGAAAGACAAGGCATTACATTTGAAGTCATCTTGGTTGCTGGAGTTGAAGGGTGTCAGTGTTGACACCTAATCTTCTTCGGAGATCCAATATATATATATATATATATATATATACATGTGGCCTGACGATTGCACACGTGGCCTGACGATTGCATATAGCATTAAACAGACTGTCGCCTCTAAGTGTTGACTTCTATGTTCACTTTTATATTTACACACGCTCTATCTCTGATATTGAGCACTTTATCCCATAAATATAGCATACCTTAAGACTATATATATATATATATATATATATATATATATATATATATATATATATATATATATATGCTAACAGCATGGCCCGGCGTTGCCCGTGCTTGATTCAAAAAATCGTACGACTCATACAGCAATCGTTATCACTTGAGTTATAATATTTTTGCCCTTCCTTGCCTTTAAACGAGTGCCCTTTGCCGTCCTGATGTTGCTACATGCCTTACTTCTTACACTGCCAATTTTTTCTAAGCTCTATACTAAACATTAAATCTGTTCCGAAAAAAGAACTAAACAAAATAAACACAAAACGATCAGCTTTAAAAAAGGACTCGTAACTGGAAAAACCGAATGAAAAAAGAATGTTAACTACAAATACTTTTTCACACCCAACCCAGCTCTGCGGAATCAGAATCAACGTTGAGTTTAAACAAGCGAATGAGCCAATTGGAGTAAAGTGCCATGCAGATTTAAATTTTTCCCACTTGTGACGGACGCAGCTATCAATTTTTTTGCATGCTAGTTAACATTCGTGTCAGTCAGCTGTTGGCTCTCACGCTGGCCAGTAGAATCTTCCTGCCTATTCGTGGCAGCCAGCTATTGGCTCTCACTCTGGCCAGTACAAAATGGCAAACTTCATGAAAACTGACGTAGAAGCATGAAATAAAATCAAAACAAAGTTTGTCTTGGTCTTCCAGCTAACTTGGAGCATGTGCATGCAAATTTTAGTACAAATCCGTCGAAAATTGCGGCCGTACATTCGTTACACACGCACACATCCTGCCTTATATATATATATATATATATATATATATATATATATATATATATATATATATATATATATATATATATATTAGATGTTTATTAGGAATGCAACAGGAAATAAGATCATGAGTAACGTTCACGGAAATAATCATTATAGAATTATGTAAACTTTGATTTTGTTAAATTTATTTAGGTTACCACACACACACACACACACACACACACACACACATGCAGAAATAATTATAACATGTCTTCTTTGGAGAAAAATAAAGAAAATAGATGTTAAACTAAAATTTTTTTATGCAGAAATTATAAAAACGTAAGATAACATCTATGTTAGCTTACTTTTTTTTCTTGTTAGACAAGTATTTTCCTTGTAAAACATAATTAAATGAAGCTCCATAAAATTTGGTACTGGTTAGTGTATTCTGTTACGATAGGCGGTATTTCTACCTATACCTTCAGCTCTAATGATATACAAATCCAGGCTCACTTCAACAGACGGACGTATGTAGAGAGTAATTCACCATATTGGATCGTCTGCCACGGTACTATATGTGTCTCATTCCTATAGGCGACACACATAATTTCTCTTGGTTTCTCGCATTTGTCTTCACCGTGATTGCCTGAACTTTGGCCGCAATCATGAAATTATAAATATTATTTATTTATTATAATTACTGTCATATTTATTGAAATAATAGTCCGCGTCTATTTAAATATTTACGTCGTCAGTTTGCCATTGTCAGTTATATTTATGGTCGGGGTCGATTTTCAAGGAATTTGTAGATGTCTGATTCTAACAAGCACGTATTTTCTAGTTGACTTTCAATCCCGCTTACTTAAAGAGGTTTTTCATGTTGTGAAATTATTTCATCAAATTCCACCATGTTATCGCAGAGGGGCACCTCCTGTAGAGTTAATTCGCCATTGAAATGACCGGTTTCTGCGAGCGTCAAGATTATACTAAATATTTGATAGGGAATTGTCGAAGAGTTTACTTCTTCAGAAAATTGATGATTTTTTTTTTCAACGAATAAGGTTTTGAGCAGAACACACTGGAATTGCAAGAAAAGTTACTAAAATCTTCTTTTGCGTTTCAGCCTCATAAATTGAAAAGAAGGGAATCTGAACGTAACGATTACATGTAAAATTGGTAATATTCTTGAATACAGTATCAAATAATATTTATTTTATATCCAGCAACGAATATTTTTCCTAGTGCTTGGAATGCATGAATTTAAGCTTGCTACTAGATTGGCAGCTAGGTCCCACCCGTTTACTGCTGAAATAGCTAAATGCAACCACTATTTATACTACAACACTTTATATTTTCGCGCTTCCCGCCTGTGGAATTCCTTTCTTTTTACTTTCTTCCCTGATAACTACAATCTTCCTAAATTTAAATGCAACATTATTCGCTATCATCTCTCTTCTTGAATCTCGTTCGTCTTTTGTCCTTTTATAAAACTTCTCAATCAGTCAGTTATGTGCCATGCGTGATACACGTTTAGGCGATCATGTGTCTTTCAATACATGACTGACGAGTCAGATTTTCCGCCGTAGGTTGCTATTTCTTTCTGCGGTAGACCAGTTGCCATCTAAGGCTATAGAACGCGGTCTGTCCTGCTATTTAACCAAAGATGGGGAGAAGAAGAGGATTGATATCTTTCCCAAGGGTATTAGCACGTAAGTGAATGTAATTCGTCCTCGTCTCTTCGATTTTTCATTCCGAGACGCTATCCATTACTCAACCGCACTTAATATTTTCTTTCATTTTCCCTCCCTGTAAACCCCTTCGTACTAGTGGCATTCCCTACTTTTTGGGATTAAATAATTAAAAAACGGTAATGATTGCTACAAAGAATACGTACGGGAATGTTTTTAAATCATTTCTTCCTAAGAAAGTTAGTAAAGGCACTAAGACGCAAAGTATTACTGAGTGTGAAGTAATAAAAAAATGAGAAAAAATAGTAAGGAGCGAGAACTATAGAAGAGTAATCATGTAAACAGTAAATAAGTATTAACATTGCATTTTCAAAGCTCAAAGTTGTCCGGATAGAATGCAGCCGGAAGAAAAGTACAAGTAAAGAAACTATTAACATAGAACTTGCGTCTACATCTACCCAATTCAAATGGGCATTGGAGAGCCTTTGCCGCCAGTCTAGTAATGCGTTTAAATTCATAACGTCTGGGTATCTTGGTGTTATATAGGAATAAAGTGTCGCTGCCGACAGGGGTTTGAACATAGAACGCCAGTGAGCAAACATAAGTGATCCTGTTACTGAGTTAAGTCGATCACGTCACCATAAAGGAAACGCATATATGTAGGAAGTAGCTGACAACTAACGATCAATATTTCTCCTCTAGCCTCTATTACTATACGGACCACTATTCCATGCTTTATTCACTATACTATTTCTCTATTCGGATCACTATATAGATTACTGTTTGAACAAGTATTACTAGAGCGAGTGATATTCGAAGGCGTCTGACACCAGCATTGTTCAAAGGCGTGCTATATGTTGCATCTGCGATTACAAGGTTTTTACTATAACGAGCGTTACGAAAGTGACGACGAGTATTCATTAGTATCGCAAAAGTTGCAACGTGTGTTCGTTGACATCACAAAACATACCGAAGAGTTCATTAGTATAGCGGGGTCAGTTGGATACCATCTCTTACAAAAAAGAGCAACTTCACGAAATTCACTCCGCCAGAAATTTGTAAACGGCATACTGTGCAGCTTGGCATTCATGCCGGAAGCTCCAACGTGAACATTTCAGTGTGTTTGGATGCCAATCTGGGGACAGTACAGAGGATTCGAAAAGAGTTGGAATGGTCTAACGTTGAGGTACGGCATCAAGAAAACTCATTCTGATCGTTACGATAAGAAACGAACTTCCTATTTTTTGGTGAGGGACGTAAACACATCACGGGGGCCTACCTCAGGTGCCTTGACGAGGGGGTTGTCCTGCTCTCGATCAAGAGGGTGTCTGCTGGAAGTAAGAAACCGTGAGAGAACAGGATTTAAGAAAAGACAAAAGATGAACGTCATTCAAGAATATAGAAGACTGCGATTGACGTTGCATTTAATATTTTTGAAAATTTTAGTTATCAGGGAAGCAAGTAAACAGAACGGTGTTCCACGGTCGAGAAGTGCGAGAAAAGCAACTGTTGGAGTAGATATGGCGGTTGCATTTAGCTATTTCAACAGAAAACTGGTGGGACCTAGTTGCCAATCTGTGTCTGGGAAATGAACCCTGCACCATGCCACACAAGCATGAGGATCGAGTCATAGCTGCCAGACAATCTTGTTACGCTTTTTGTGTATATATATATATATATATATATATATATATATATATATATATATATATATATATATATATATATATAACGAGTGAGCGAGTCAAAATGACTTATTTCCCATTATAGTCTACCAATAGAAGATTAACCGATTATAAGCCGCAGAACACTGTATCCGTCGTGTATAAAGGCGGCCATCTTTGTTTTCCTACCGGAAGGACCAGAGCCAACTTGTCAGGCGAACACGACAGAAGGAAGAACTACACTCTGCAGTGATATCCACCGCGAACCTGAACTAAGCTTTCCTACTGTCTCCGAAATATTCACTGCCAACCTCTGGATTCTATACTCGAAGACGACCGTCATGAAAATGTCTAACAAATCTCTGTGACCACATCCCTCCTAACAACTGGACTCCTCACACCTCAGATTGTAACACTTTTGATTATTATGCGTACGGCGCAGTTGAACGAGTGACAAACAAATCCGCTACAATAACAAAAATGAACAGAAGACAGGGATTATTTATTCACCATCTTAAACAAGGAAGAAGTCGTCTGGAGGCCGTGGTTGCAGCCAATGGCGATTTTATTGAATAAATTTATTCTTTAGTGCCTCAAGATATTTTTGGGGGTAAATTTGGTAAATATATCTGTTAAAATGAGATGTCAGTCTTGCTGTCATTTTTACCTAATTTAGAAGACAATTTATCCATCGCACTCTGTATAGAAAGAAAGTTATTATTTAGATTGAAGTTATTGACTTTTTCTTTTACAGACAAACGAATTGTGCAGTCTCTACAAAAAAAAGAAGTTATAATTCTTTTATTTTTTTTTTAGTTTGTAATAAATAGCTGATAATGCAGAAGAACCAGAAGTTATAGATAATCTCTTGGGAAATCATTGACTTAACATAGTGGATGCGTTTGAAAATATGTTGTCCTGTAATGGAATTCTAGCGTACAGTATTGTTCAAAGTGCATTACATATTAAGCTAATAGCGTTACCAAGACTGCTCTACAATACGCAAGATGAATATGGCCAATGATATGAATAAACACATTGCCGATGATTAAGTATCGATTTATAATTAGCGTCAAAGTGGGTAGTATCCTTTTTAGAGCATTGACTTACTAAGTTATCTAATTATAAGACATTTTATAGCAAGTGTTCACAAATCAAATTAATCTTTTCCTGTATCAACGCATATTAGTGAAGAGAGATTTAACCCTTCGATATCTCTGTTCATCTATCCCCACATCTTTCTCTCTCTCTCATTCATATATATATATATATATATATATATATATATATATATATATATATATATATATGTGTGTGTGTGTGTGTGTGTGTGTGTGTGTGTGTGTGTGTGTGAATAATTGTTTCTCCAAGAAAAAAAAACACAGTCTACCAAGTTGTTTCTGGATGATAACGTGTCTAAGGTAGAAGTGTTTTTAATTAAAGAGTTCGATATCTCGATATGAATAGCTATATCATTTATAATAATAATAAAATATTGCACTTTTCACTTGTTTAATATAGACGCAGAATTTGGCTGATTGATTGATCCAAATAATTCCAATTTTACAATCATTTTCCCTGACGAGTGGATGTAAACTGCGCCAAATCTGCATAAATATAAGGTCAATAATTAAATGTATATGTTTTCTTCTATAAACCAATATAAATATATATATATATATATATATATATATATATATATATATATATAAAGACATAGATAGATAGATATATGTAGATATATATATATATATATATATATATATATATATATATCTTTAATTGAACATATGATATATATATATATATATATATATATATATATATATATATATATATATATAAAGTGTGCAAAAACTCTACAAATGTGTATATATATATAGATAGATACATATATATATATATATATATATAGAGAGAGAGAGAGAGAGATCGATAGATAGATAGATAGATAGATAAATATAGAGAGAGAGACAAAGATTGATTGATGGATGGATGGATGGATGTGGCAATTAAGCGTTTTATTCAATTTTTCCTGTATTCGTACAATTATTTTTTGTTCTGGACACAAATTGCCCCATCAGATCAAACCTCTATAAATTATGCTACATCTCTCCTTCCATATATCAAATTAGGAACCATTTAACACATTTGGACAACGTCCAAACTCTTTCTGCAACGTATTTATGGAAAATCCGTCCATAACCTTCTCAGCCACATGTCAAACGAAATTTTTTTTTTTAAATAACCCAAATACTATAATAAAAAGGAAAAAAAGAAAGAAAGACACAATAATATTAAATATTAACACGGCCACAACATGCTGACCGTGTTGAAAATCATTCCATTCACTATAGATACATATATACACAAACATATACCTATTCATTTAAAATGGCTCGGGTATAAAGAACATTTGTAGAGATTTTGCGCACTTTACGCCTAGAAAAGTAAATACTTGTACGAATGCAAGAAAACTAAATAAAAGCTTAATCCCAGTACTTCGTTAGTCGGATTCCTACCCAAATACACAATATATATATATATATATATATATATATATATATATATATATATATATATATATATATGCGTAGGTATGCAGAAAATAGAAAAAGAACACGTTGGGTGCATAATCCGGGGTTTCTTAGTATTTTTGTTTTTATTTTTAAGAAGACAGTGCTCAAAAAATATTATAATATATATATATATATATATATATATATATATATATATTAAGGCATTAAAAACAGGAAATTTTATATTGTAGGCCATGATAGATTTAAAACAAAACACACACCAGTCGACCGGTTTCGTCCCCTCTCATCAGATCTGTTAACGGGGAACTAAAATTATGAGGAAAAAAAGAAAAAGTCTGTCATGGATGACATGAATGTGTGGACAGGGAGAAAACTATTATAAAAATATTATAAAACAAATTATACCAACCAAGATGCTAGAAGCACAGCACATACTATACTATTCTATTCCCTATAGATACATATATAGATAAACATATACCTATTAAATGCGACGAGTGTTCGTTGACATCACAAAACATAGCGAAGAGTTCATTAGTATATCGGGCACAGTTGGATACCATCTCTTACAAAAAGATCAACTTGACGAAATTCACTCCGCCAGAAATTTGTTAAATGTGTGGTTGAACATAACTAAGTAGTAGAGAATTTGCTCCTCCCCTTGTGTCCCGTACCACTTGTACCTCAATAAAAGCAGTGGCAAATGAAAATTTCAAATATAAATGACAAACAAATCAACCAACATTTTTTCTGTTTAAATAAAAGCATTTTATTCGCACCAAAATTACAATTTTTTAAAGCAATTATTATATCTCGGAGTATATGGTGGTTTCCTAAGACCAGCTAAGATGCGGTATAATGGCGAAAGCATGGGATACTCAGTGATGATCAAACTTACTACACACACGTAATTCTCCACACGAGACATGCCCAAGGGCCGGTTATATGTGATAGTTAGTGTATGTGTGATTGTAACTGCTTGACGATTGGGGGTAAATCACCTATATTATCGGCAGAGCTGTCCGGGGTAGAGAAAAATGGGAAATAAGAAATTCTCTGTCGACGTGTCTAAAGAAGATAATTCACTTCCGCTTCATATATTCCTCTTCATATATCTCTTTTATTTTTATTTTTTTAATGTATTTTATTGTTTGAAAGAGATTACTTTGCCAGTCCCGGTAAAAAAGACAAAAATGCTTTTAAGCTTATTTTACCGGTCTCTGTAAAAAAAATAGACACGAAAACTATTTTGCCGGTAAATATTTTAATTATTATGAAGGCAAACAATGTCAAAATCAAAAACGCACAGATGTAACATAGATGTAACACAGATGTTTATTTATTTTCAGCATCAATTGTTAAGGCAATTTAAAATCTTTTCTTCCATCAATTGTTAAAACACAAGTTAAAATCATGTATTGATTATCAACTATTAAAAGAAATATAGAAGTCTCTGAATATTTCAAGCACTTCAGGCTTAACAGTTTCTGCGAATTGTAAAATTACCCTTGGACATGATTCTCTCTCCAATATACTTCAGGTGCACCCACTGAAGTCACCAGTCACAGACCACAGAAACGATATTGTTAAAGTCCTGCCTACACTGCTCACCAAAACACTATGCTGACGATCTCAAAGATAATATATTCTTAGTTCTAAAACACTTTATATTTACAGGTGTTTATTTTAAAGGGACCGACAAAATAGGCTATTCGTTGTCGTTTGTAGTTTCTTTTACCACAGTCCCATGCGTAATTCTAATATTAAATAAAGCGATAATGGTAGACATGTCGCAAAATCCCGCCATTAAATTTAGGAACTCAGAATAAGGTACAAATCTTTCTTCCGTACACATTAACAAACCATGGCTATTTTCTTAGTGCATTTCAGAATAGTTTTCTGCTGAATTTCGCATAAGGTTACGGCTAATAAAATTTCAGGTCAAATATGTAAGTTGTATTTCTTTCAAAGCGCTGGCACATTCGCCCTTGTGCACTTTTACTCACTCTAAATGTTATGATACTTTTTTTTACTTAGTCATTCGTTTCTCTTCTCTTCTAGTTTATTCTTGCTTTCATCACGGCAAAATTAGTTTATTTTTATTGCAGAACGTCTGTTTTTTATTAATATATTTTTTTTCTTTATTTCACAAACAAACCAGAAAGAAAATAACGAAAACGCTCCATTGGAAAGAGCTTTTCGTGTGTATATATATACAGAGAGATAGATAGATAAATAGAGAGAAAGAGAGAGAGAGAGAGAGAGAGAGAACTTGACATTTCTTCCGTTCCATCATTTACTTGTTTCTCTTTAGGTAGACTGACCTTTCCACTTGACCTTTGATATACTTATTCTACCTTCTGCACAGATAAAGAAATATTCAAAAGGATAGAAATATTTAACATTTAATTTTATACAATCCTTATTTCGGCAGGATTTCATAATTATATGGCTTATTTTGCAGAAAAAAATTATAGCAATTCAATATTTATTCCGGTTGATAGTGGCTAGCTGCAGACATGAAGGAAGATGGTTCTTTCATGGTAGATACAGAACGCTAGTCAAAGCTTGGCGTCCTCACGTTTTATGATGCTGCTGCTGCTTTTATTATTCCTTCACGGTAATTATCTGTATATAATACGCAACCATATATAAATACGTAGCCATATATTTCTCCTACAAAATTCTGGAAGAAAATTAAAAATGAATTAAATTGTATATTACGCACACTACTGTGACGTCACGTGGCTGCCCAAGGGTCGATCCTTTGGTCACGGTACCAGTTGTGACGTGACTTGTCTGCCCAAGGGTCTGATATCCTGGTCACGGACAGCACCAGTTGTGACGTTTTTGCCGCGGCGTCAGCTGTTCGCTCCTCGCTGCTCCAAGTGTGACGTTCCAACCCTTTGGTTAGATGATTACCAGCCTCGCCGTTTCCAACTCGCTTCCAACGCCTGGTTACTAGGGTAACTGCACTGATCTCCGGTCTGCCTACCCACGTTGTGATTAGATCTTAGACAGACGGGATCAAACAGGGATTGGGGCCGTATGCAAGCTGAGTTCGACGGGGTGGTAACACACAAGTAAAAGAAAAACTCACGAGGCCAAAAATTACTGAAAAAAAAGGGTAACAACCTTTTATATCTAAATGTTCGTTACATAAAAATTATTCCTACTTCCCGACCCGCTTTGTGGACTGTGGCACCAAGCTTCTACCATACAACTTAAAGACTTCGAGTTGCCTACTCTCTAGAAATTTGCATGTCGGGGTGTGGTTTGGTTTCGACACTGGGCGCTGATCTCTACCAGTCGGTCACGGCTGATTCTTCTCGCCGTCAGTGCGCGAATTGACTTCTTCTCTTCGGCTTGAGTTGGACTAGCTTATTCACTTCGGCTTGAGTTGGACGAGCTTATTCACTTCGGCTTGAGTTTGATTTCAACTTCTTCTAAGCGCAACTGCAAGTAACTTCTTCTTCGTCCGCCCTGCAACTCTTCTCGTCAAGGTCCGAACTCTTCTCTCTGCCGTCCGGGGCTGAACTTTAACTTCTCATCGACTTTCGGGCTGCAGCTCCAACTCTTCTCGTCAAGGTCCGAACTCTTCTCTCTGCCGTCCGGGGCTGAACTCTTCTCTCTGCCGTCCGGGGCTGAACTTTAACTTCTCATCGACTTTCGGGCTGCAGCTCCAACTCTTCTCGTCAAGGTCCGAACTCTTCTCTCTGCCGTCCGGGGCTGAACTTTAACTTCTCATCGACTTTCGGGCTGCAGCTCCAACTCTTCTCGTCAAGGTCCGAACTCTTCTCTCTGCCGTCCGGGGCTGAACTCTTCTCTCTGCCGTCCGGGGCTGAACTTTAACTTCTCATCGACTTTCGGGCTGCAGCTCCAACTCTTCTCGTCAAGGTCCGAACTCTTCTCTCTGCCGTCCGGGGCTGAACTCTTCTCTCTGCCGTCCGGGGCTGAACTCTTCTGCCTGTCCGGGGCTGAACTTAAACTTCTTTCTTCGGCTTCAGCGCTGCAACTTCTCTGCCTGTCCGGGCTAAACGGACCGGCCTTTCTGCCCGCAAGGGGCGAATGAACAGGGCCCGCCGTCCGCTCTGCAGCTTCTCTTGCCGTCCGCCCCGCAACTGATTTCTGTCGACTGGGGTCCTGCTTTTATTGACGCCGCAACAAACTGGGGTGGGTCTGTCGGCGCCAGGGTTTTCTTGATAATTCCAAAAGTCGCATTATTCCTGATTTCCCATTATCGCTCTTACTTTCACTCCTACTTCCTCACAGTGCCTCTGCGGGGGAGGCGCATACCCGTTTCCCCTGGTCTCTCGTATGTCAGGTGACCGCTCTCGAGCGTCTTTCCTCCTCCCTCATGTATCATGTGACTGCCCTCGGCCAATGAGACTCTGGTCGGTATCTTCCCTCCTTCCTTCGTGACGTCTCTAATCGGGCGTGGTCAATCCGGGGCTTTGTTCTGGGGAAGAAACACCTTGCTAAAAAAACAAAATCCAAATTGGCCTTTTCGCACGAAAATGACGATTTCGGTTTCCCTCACATTTGGCCTTTGTCAAAACAGCCTGTCGCTAATTAGATGCGACTTAAAGAAAGAATTTCTCCGCCTTGTCGGCGCCTAAAACAATTGCTTTCACCTCTTTCTTTCGTTCAGGCCTGTTTAACAAAATCTTAATTATCTGAATTGAAAATATCTTCCACTCATCATTTTGGGTGGTCCTTATCTTCAACTCTAGAGCTGGTCAGGGTTTGTGTACCAATGTTTTGTATACATTTCCCAGCGGTCACCTCTCATCTCAATGACACCCTTTTCGTTTGTCACTTATTAATATTTTTTTCCATTGTTCTTAAAATCTTATTACTTCAGCCAACTTTAACAAACTTCCATCCTACGCGGACACGGAATTAGATCAAGTGCTTGACATGATAATTTTGACATTTGATATGTGCCGGTCGAGCGTGTGTCTATCCGCTCGCGGCCCGTCTTGTTATCATGTCTTTTCCCTTTCTTTCTTTTTATTATTTCTAAACTCTATTCTTTCAAATAACAATTTCTATTTTTCGTGAATTTCGGTCAGGTACTTTGGCCTAGATATCTTTTGACACCTGTGTTGTTTTAGTTTTCTTATGACCGGGTTTTGTACTATTTCTCCTTCTCTTTTTCTTTCTTTCTTTCTTTTTTCTACCTTCTTCTTCCCTTCGGATCGCCTAAAAACAGTTAGAGAATTATTCTCAAAACTCAATTATTCTTCATCTCTAAATAACTATTAACTGGTTAATAAACGGAATAAAAATAAATCATATTTTTGTGAATATCTCTTTTCAGTTTTCTAATAATGCAGGGTGCCACACTACTTACTATCACCCTCACCTTTATTGTCATATTTATGACAACGTTTATGCTAGGCCACAAAAATCTCCTGAGCCGACTAAGCATAGAAATGAATACAATCTGGGAAACCAGAAATTAGTTGTGCCCGAGAAAAAGCAATAATAACAACGAAAATTGCAATATCAGCTCTGGTAAAAAAACATAAATTGATAACAGCAAAAATTGCAAGATGAGCACTGTTGAAAATTGTTGTTGAAGACATTAGGTTTATAATACACACAAATTTATACATAGATGTCTTCAAGGACATATGGCACAGAGAATAAAGGCGTCAGTTAGATCCAGTAACCGGGTCCAAAGAGCGTGTGTTCAATACCTGTTTAAGGCAATCGAGAACATGGAAAGGATGGTTAACAGGAGATAAGTGATAACTGACATCCATTAGACATAGCACGTGGAACTAGAACAGTCTACCTTAAAGAAATAAAAGGATTCAGAAAGCCGGAGCATACAACGGCCGAAACGTTGAGATAAATGTGGCAATATGTTGAATTTTTAGCGGCTAAAATATAACTAAATGCAATTTTTTTTAGTTTAATTCGTAGAAACTAAAAATAAGCATTTATATAGTTTGCATTATCTTTTGAACTAAAATAGTTCTAGTTATAGCAAACGCACGGGCTCCAATATGCACAAGACTTCGGTGATAATGATCTACGCTTAGGATGAATAGAATTAGAAAAAAAAATAAAACAATCATACATTCTGATATCAATTTTTACAAGGCAGGAGATGGCTTCAATTACACTGATAATTGATTATTTGTCTTCCATTTCGTGTATTTTCTAAAATACACTATAGTTGACTTTATTCGTGTGTGAGGTGGAGAAGTCCGCCTCAACAGGCTTCTTCTGTGTATCTTATAATTTTTAGATTGTGCCCATCAATAATAAATCATGGTAGGACTTGTAATTCTCTTTGGATCACCTGGTTGAATACGATAAATATAACTGGTGAAAAGATGAATCGACATCTTAAGTCCCACGCTTCTTGTTTAATACATTTTCTTTGTGTAGGCAGCTGGTTTTCTACAAGTAAAAGTACTGTATTTTCCTAACCTCTTTCCAAAATAAATATTAAAGCTTAAATCATGTTCACTATTCAACATATTCATTTCACGAACAAGGATTTCGTCTGCCGACATAAGAAGAGGAATAATATGGTATATATCATAAGACTCCATACCAGCATAGGCGTTGCCCGTGCTTGATTCAAAAATCGTACGACTCATACAGCAATCGCTATCACTTGACTTAAAATATTTTTGCCCTTCCTTGCCTTTAAACGAGTGCCCTTTGTCGTGCTGATGTTGCTACATGCTTTACTTCTTGCCTATCTCACACTGCCAATTTTTTCTAAGCTCTATACTAAACATTAAATCTGTTGCGAAAAAAGAACTAAATAAAATGAACACAAAACTATCATCTTTAAAAAAAAAAGACTCGTAACTGGAAAAACCGAATGAGAAAAGAATGTTAACAACAAATAATTTTTCACACCTAATCCAGTTCTGCGGAATCAGAATCAACGTTGAGTTTAAGCAGGTGAATGAGCCAATTGGAGTAAAGTGCCATGCAGATTTAAATTTTTCCCACTTGTGACTAATGCAGCTATCGAATTTTTTGGCCTGCTAGCATGCTGGTTAACATTCGTGTCAATCAGCTGTTGGCTCTCACGCTGGCCAATAGAATCTTCCTGCCTATTGGTCGCAGCCCTCTATAGGCTCTCACTCTGGTCAGTAGAAAATGGCCGCAAATTACATGATAACTGCCATAGAAACATTATTTCCACTATCGATGGGTGTTGGGAAATGCAAAACAGTCTTGGCCTTCCCGCTAGCTTGGAGCATGTGCATGTAAATTTTGATGCAAATCCGTCGAAAATTGCGGCCGTGCATTCGTTACACACACACACAGACACACACACACACACACACACACACACATCCTGCCTTTGGAGATAGAGATACAAGTATTAATTTTTCTCTATTTCAGATGTTTTTGTTTTAATGGCACATACTTCAGCATAAATTGTTTCTTTTTTGAGTACTTTTCTCTATCGGCGACCATTATCAATATATGTTTTTAACACCAAGTAAGTCGACAATGCCACCAGGACACAAGGGACTGAAATCGAACGAAAAGACATTAGTAAGGAAAAAGACAATTAAGGAAGACAGAGGACGTTTCACTTTGCATTTAAATTTTTTGAAGATTGGCGATGAGAGGGAAGCGAGAAATTGGAAGAGAGGTCCACAGGCGAGATGTGCGAAAAGAAGAAAATACTAGAATAGAACGGACGGCTGCACCTAGCTCGTTCAACAGTAAAAATGATTTTTCAATGTAATAACAAACTAAAATGAATTCAGTCGAGGCACTAGGAGAATAATTGCAATTGCCATGGAAATATTTGTAGAAAAGCCAGCGGAAAGTCAAGAAATCACCTGAAAGAAACCTTCCTACTTCCCATTAGCATGATCGATAATAACTATGCCATTGACTCTGTGTGCCTTTTAGGGCTTATATATTCGGCTGAGGTAAATGGAAATATATGGAAACCATTGCTAGGTCCATTGCTAAGAAAGTTCGTTTACTGAGTCGTCCTAGACAATTTTTTCTCTCATCATTCTACCTTAAATATTTATAAGTCAACCATTTCAATACTGCTGCCACATATATTTTGCCCAGGCGCTATTGCTGCAAATTAAGAGATTCTCGATAAAATCCAAGGAGTATGCAATATTATTGGTCCTAACCTGGAGTCTCGACTTTGTGCATGTCGGTGTGTGTGTATGTGTGTATATATGTATGAATGTGTGTATATATGTGTACATTAATTCCTTATAGTAAGACAGCATGTATGCATGTAGAGGGAAAATACGTATACATGCACATGCTGACACATGCTGACAAAAACACAAAATAGAAAATATGGAAATATGTCTAAGAACGCACAGGGGTCATTAAAAGATAATAATACAGATATATTTCCTCACCCTTTCTCGGACCAATCTTAATTGTTTTATTACTCATCACGCAGAAGAACTTTCGCACTACCAGTTCAAAGAAGACATTTGCGAACTAACGAGAATGTTTAACATCGAAAAACATGAGAAAAATTAATTTCTTTTTGTAATATTTGGAAGTATCCATTCTTTCTTTGATGCTTGTGAGACCGGAAAAATGAATAGCAAAATTATGGAAAATAAAGCATAATATATCTTTAAAAAAATACACTTTACAACCAAAAACGTTTGCGGTTTATCTCTACTTTTAATAACTATGACGTCATAGAATACGGAAATAAAATTCCCACATTTTTAACGACACTTGGTTGGGGTGTTAATGCAGCTTCGCCGGTGATAATCATACCCTATACTGCTAATGTTTCGATATTTATTAATATCCCTTATTTAACACATTATATACGATATATATAAATTTACCGCTGCCAGAGTGCTCGATGGATAATGAAGAGCTTAGCATTAATCATCATCATCAGCCAACAAATTCCCTTTCTTCCAAATGAGTTCAACCCACGAAAGGGATCTTGTATGTGTGTTTGTTCGTGTTTGTGTGTGTGTTTGTGTGTGCTTGTGTGTGTGTGTGTGTGTGTTTTCACGCGTGTGTATGAATAAAGACAAAAATAAACTTCTCGTAGTCGACGACTTTCCTTATCTGATGGAAACGGATTTTACTTTGCAACAATTATTTATTTTTGCAAAGTAAAAAATGCTCTCGAAAATTTGGTTATTTTTTTACTCGTTGAGGAAACGTACTTTAACCTGTTTGTCTCCGTTACTAAGCCAAACTTAGGCTGTTGCACGGCAAGCTATCTCAAATGGCTTCATGAAAGATCTCTTCAGAGTGAAAGATTTATAGTGTGTTTCGCGGTTGCAAAATGTTCATGCTTGGGAAACTTATATTTTTGATGATAAGGAACGGCTACAATAAATTCCGATGTATTTGTGGAGCTTTTACGAAATGGGAAATAAAACACGAAGACACTTGTTATTCAGGGGTATGGTTTCAATAGAAATAAACGACCACACACGCATCGAGAATATGAAGGTTTTGTTTCCAGGATATATGATCTGACGCGGGAGTGTTTAGTAGATTGCACGCTTACTTAACTTCGCCCCATGTGATTTTTTTTCTTTTTACTGGGTCTACTTGGATGCTGAAGTCGTATACATCAACCAACCCGAGGAATTGAAGGCTGCTATATACACCCAATTACCGAAACGCCGCTGGATATGCCTTGTCGGATAATGGAAAAATTCAGAAATAGCCTACAACAGTTTATCGAGAATAGAGGCTACCATTTGGAAAATTTAAAAATGTAAACGAAAACCAGCTGCAAATTATTATTTGTCTTCTTCCTCTTTATGTTCCGTGCCCCCTCAGGGCGTAGGCGATCATGACTCTCCACAATTTCCTGTTGTTTTTAGCTCTTAATATTTCTTGTTTTTTTTTTTTTTATTATTTCTCCTAAATCCCGTTCCGCCATCCATTTATAAAAGCTCATCACGTATATTATGCGTTGTTTTCCTCTGGCTCTATGTGCTCTCAATCTATCATGTGAGTATCAAATTCCTCAAGCCCTGCTTCTAAATTATGTGCCCCAGTATTTGCAACTGCCGTTGCTTAAATATTTGTCTATGATATCCTCACTATCTTTCTGTAAAACCAACTTCTCTTGCTTCAAGTCGCTTCTTCATCTTTGAGGAGATTGTCCAGCATTCACTGTCATATAAGAAGTCAGCTAGCATGTACAACTTCAGTATTATTTACTTTGTTCTCAACGAAGTTTTCTGTTTCTTAATACTCTGCTTAGCTTTTGGATAGGCATCTTTGACAAACCCAATGTTTCTCTAGTACTATTTTTATCGATTTTTAAAATGTTCGAAATGAATGATTGTATATGTTTCTTCAACTTATACGATATGTAATATGTAAGAAGATTTTTTTGACGCACACTGTGTTGTAGATTGCATATCACAAACTTAAGTTTCTGGAATTATATATGCATAATAAAGCTTTTCGAAAGTTTCGAAATTGGAATTCCCAGTACGACCGTGAACAGACATTTTACTTATTTTTACCATTGTTTCATACAAGCTCCAGGTATATTAGGCTTTCGTAAATTCATTTAACAATTTGAAATTTACGAGCAGCAGTGGGTGTTGACGTCAACGAGAACAAAACCTTAATAGCATATATTTTACGACCAAACATTTTTACGAGGAGCAGTTTAGTATGGCCCCAGACCACAAGTTTTAATCTTTCTCTTTCGGGGATCAATATATGGGGATATTTTTCATGGTAGCTTTTTCTCTCGCAACATCAATAATTTAATCTCTGCTCTATGGAGCCCTGTATATTGTTTTAATGCATACAATGGTATGTTTAGTGCACACCCATAATCGGTTTCATTTTCTTTAGTTAATAATTAATCTGGGCTCGCACATATTTTCACGATTGTAGCCCACCAAGTTCTTGTCACTGTATGAGCGCGATTGCTAGCATATAATACAGCGCAGAATCACGGGCATCTAGAACAACGGCTTAATGAGTATGGATACAGCCAATACGTGGATGACACGTCATTACTGGGTTGATGGCTTCCTGGACATAAGTCGATTACCAGGGCGGAACGTCCCCACTCAGGATGGAATCAAACGTTATGGAATCAACTGGGATCGTAGCGAGACTTGAAGAAGGACATCGTCTCTAGTTTGACTTTGTGAGGGATGGACTCTACAAGGTTTGTTTGCCCAAGACGGGTATCACATGAATTAATATCTCTGTGTCTTTTAACTTAGATGTGTTTAAAGAACTGTGCATATATTCTTCTACGCATAGGCCCTACGACCTTATTTGGTCATGGAACTGATGATGTTGATGAAAGATATCTCCAAATCAGTACTTAATAAACTAGCTATATTACTAACTTGATTTCTTTCCCTCTGTTACCCTTTCCAGCGATATATCCTTTGTGTCAAATTATCCAAACTCTTTCCTCAATTATCGGATTCTGTTTTTAATTATACTTGTTTATTTTGTTTCTATTTTCCTGAAAACTTCCTCTTTACTCACATGTTCCGTTTCTTCTCAGTATTTATCTGTCCAGTTGACTCTCCTTTATCTCAAGTCTCCACCAGTTTGTGTGGAAATTGTCCAGCCTTCACGGCCGTATATGATAACTGTTTAGAATACAAGTTCAGCACAAGATTTCTTTGTTTCTAACGATATTTAGCTGTTGCTTAATAATTGGTTTAGCTATTAAAAGACATATTTTGCTAGTCTATTGCTCCTTCGGGAAGAGAATTTATTCTTTAGAAAGAGAATGCTGTGAAGACACAGCAGAATAGTATAAAAACCTGTCCACCGAAGAAACTCAACACAGCGCAATGTTAAATACCTACAGGATCTGATGGGTAAATTATTTCGAAATTAGTGAACTTTCAATATACAGGGTGCAATGGGTAAATTCTCGCCATTTTTTATTTTTAATTTCGCGCATGCGCGTTATTTGTTTTTTTTTTATTTCGTCGACTGTACAGTATAGTAGGGTCAGCTGGGCACCATCTTTGAGAAAAATAACACGGTGACGCAATTCACTCAGTCAGAAATTTGGAAACGGCATGGTGTAGTGTTTAGTATTCGCACCGGAAGCTCCAATACAAACATTTCAGAGTGTTTAGATTTCAATCTGGGGATAGTGCTCGGAAACATTTGGATGAGTCTTATGTCTTTACGATGGTACTGCAGCTTGGAACACTCACTCTGATCGTTCTGATAAGAAAAGAACTTCCGAATTTGTTGGTGAGGGCCTCAGACACAACACGAAGGCCTAAATCAAATGTCTCGAGAAGGTAGTGCTGTCTTGGGCCAAGAGTATGGCTGCTGGAAGTCGCTATGTTGGCCAATTGGACCCTGCGCTTGTCACACAAGCTGGGGAACAAAGTCATGGCTGTCAGACAATTTCTGCGACCATATCAGCACTTATATCTGGCCACTTACCTCCCCAGACTTTCACCAGCTTGATTATTATGCGTGGGGCAGAGATGAGCGAGAGACCAACAAAACTGCCTGTAAAACCTAAGATGAACTGAAGGCAAGGTTTATTGACCAATTTAAAAAAAAGAGAGACCCTCCAGAAGAGTTTCAGGATATTCCGAAGTCGTCTGGAGGCAGTAGATGAATCCAATGGCGATTTTATTTTTTTAACTTAAGTATTTCAAGATATTTTTTGTGTAATTTTGGCGAATACATCTGTTAAAATGATATATCCGTCTTATTTTCATTTTTGCGTAAGCTATACGTCACTTAATCCATCTCATCTTGTATACACTGGGCTTGTTTTAATAAGGATCAACTCAATTGCGAAGTCTAATGTTTGCAACGTCTGTTTATTATGTCGGGATAGCCTTTTGTTTTCGAGTCAAAATCTATTTTGTACATTTATAAGTCTACAAGCACCAAACAACTCATCTCTCTGCTGAGCTAGCCCAGGTCACTCAATCCGTAATGGACTGACTTGTAAATTTAAATACGTTTCAGAATCAAACTAATAACGTTCCACCACCAGCAAATAGACTCTGAGCTTAGAACGATTATAGTGTACACTGCGTTCCAAATTATTATCTAGACAACTTTTTTATATAATATTTCAAAAACCGTCCACTCAATTCACACAAAAATTTTCACTGACCTGCGCACTCACTGAAATTTTCGACCTGACCTGCGCAATGTAAACAAACTGGCACCATATTTATTATCAGTACGGTGATTTGAGCGTGCCATATTATTAGAAAAGTGTAAGAATTTAGTAAAAAGATGGGCCATAAAAGCAGTTTAAGTAATGTTAAAAAGAAAACTATCACCTCAGAACTCTCAAAAGGTAAATCTACCCTAGAAATTTCTAAAAATGATAGGGAGGTGTCATCAAACAGCGAAAAAGTTCAGCGCGGACTCTACACAAGTTTCAATGATTGCGCAGGTCAGTGTTGCCAACATTGTGTGAAGATTTTGTGTGAATTGAATGGACGGTTTTTGAAATATCATAAAAAAAAGTTATTTCGATAATAATTTGGCACGCAGTCTATATTCGTTCTATCATGCTTTGAAGTCTGCTGCTATTCAAGCTCAAACGAGACCTCAACTGCAACTGATATATCCGATCTACTGCTAAAAATGCTAAAAGAATAGTCGGTTAAGTGTACAGCTCCAATAATTATTTGGCTCCGACGGCTAACTTCAATCAAATCAGACCCAACATGGAGTATTGCTTCTAAATATAGTATGGGGCTGTACTGTCCTCACAGGCCCATCTTGACAGATTGCAAAGGCGTGATGATTTATTTTTCTATTTACAATCCTTTTCATAATGACGAAAAGTCTCAAACCTCTCGCACCTTTATCGCTATTTCCATCGTATGTGTTCTCACGCACTACATTCCTTAGTCCCACCACACTTAACCTTTATGTAACAGACACTCTTTTCAGGAGGTTTTCCTAATTACTATAATCAACTATCTACCTTGAGTGCCTCTTGTGCCTTACATTGGGTGATCATTAGTATACATAAACACATTCGTCCGCCAGTCGAATATTTTTGCTACATCTTATCTGGTTCTACTGAATATGTTAAGAAGTTCTTGACAAAATCAAAATAAGTATCTGCCACATTATCAGTCATGCCATGGCATCTCGGCTTCAATCATTTTCACACCTCTGTAACGGAGCATTTCAGACCGTTGTCTCTAAAATATGTGTATGGGAATTGTTCTGCTGAGCTTCCTCTTCGATGCCTCGATCTCGCGCCTTTAAGCGCTGTACTCGATTGGCATTTAGGTTTTATTATGACCCTATTGAAATGGAAAGTTATTTGTAACTATAAGTTCTATGGCGATATTTCACTTATTGTCAGTCAAACTCTCTTCGGGTTCGGGATCTAAATTATGATCTTTAAATATGTAAAATGTGATACCAATTATCGTATTCTGTCTAATTCAATACTGTTATTTTATTGTCTCCAGTAGATTTTTTTTAATGTTTTTTTTTTCCTTTCTAAAAGCCCTTGCGAAAAAAGTCACAAATTCAGTGACTTTATCTCCTTGGTTGGAGTGAAATGATTTAGACTATGTCCTAATATTTTTAAGAACTAATTAAGCGCGAATAAAGTAGTCATTTTTTTGATTCTATGACGACCTTGCTATATTTTATGATACAGCGTGTACATCTAAATAAGTACAGTGCATCGCAAAATCGAAAATAAGAAAAAAAGTGAGACAGCGTTCTACATATGAGACTATTACATGAAACATATGTTTTTCGTGTAGTGACCTTTATTTAGCCTTAAACAATCACGATCGTCTTCTTCGAGAAATACGCAATTACACCAGACAGTATAACAACGATTGACTTTACCGAGACTTTTTACGCTTCTATGGATTCCCCGGCTACCGATGTCATTTAAAACAGGAACATTAAAGACCAGAGATAAAAATTACAGATAATTGTAATGATAATGAATGTGTTTTGAAATGGATGTGGTTAGGCTGTAAATTGCTTGGTAGATTGTTTGAATTATAGCCGTCTGTCCTGGATTAAATGCAACTGTTTAAGAGGAAGCAAAAATAAAATAGAGAGAATGAATCAAAGAAATTCATAATTTTAACCTTTTTTCTTCTTCTTTCAATGGGCGTTTTTCTGATTTTGTTCTGTCTTTGATCAGTGGCGATCAGAAGAGAAGTAAACAGATTGTTAAAAAGAGGAAGAGCTTAATTTGTGTTTGGGTGCGGTTCTAAAGACAATCATTTAAGAAAGGCACATAGAGAGATAAAGAAAGACGGAAATAAGATTTGATTTGATTTGTTGCTTAACGGCATATCAACTCCTTATGGGTCATTTGATGGTGAAATTTCATTTTCTTGTTAGATTTGATGAAATATAAATTTGATATATGTTATTTTACTTTGACAATTGAATACATGGTAGATGGTTTCTAGCATTTACATTGTTGCCCTCAAATTTATTGTCATATTGACGAGGTTATGGCAGTTTTACGCAGCGACTTGCTTCTTGCTTGTTTAATGACATATCAACTCCTTATTTAATGGTCATTTAAAGCTGAAAGTTAGTTTTTTCTTGGAATCATTGAAGTAATAAAATTTTCATATAAACTATTCTGCTTTCGCCCACACATATATAAGTGTGCCTTTTAATATGTATATATGGTTAAAGTGTTAGAAACACACACAGATATATATATATATATATATATATATATATATATATATATATATATATAATATATTAAACACTAATATTTCATTGTCTGTCCTGACATTGAATTCTACCTAGATTCTCTCGTCTTAGAATTTTTTATTCAAAAATATACATGTATGTACATGCACCTATGTATATATATTTATATCCCTTTCATATGTATGTGTATATTTACCACTAATATTATATATATATATATATATATATATATATATATATATATATATATATATATATATATATATATATATATTATATATTTACATATTTTATATATATATGATTCCATATATATATATATATAAGTATATATATATATATATATATATATATATATATATATATATATATATATATATTTTATATATATATATATATAAATATATATTTATATATATATACTTTATGTATATATATATATAATTATATATATATATATATATATATATAGAGAGAGAGAGATAGATAGATAGATAGATAGATAGATAGATAGGCGATTCTATAGATAGATAGATAGATAGATAGGTAGCATATTGGATAGGAAACCGACAAAATAATAGCATAAACAACAAGTAGTAACCAGATATTAATCTAACATGTTTTATTTTATTAAATATTCATCAGAGACCAAGATACAAACTTAAATAACTTTGACAAAGCATAATAAAGTGAAACATGTTAGATTAGGATTTGTTTCCTATATACATGCTTAAATAGAGAAAACGTCATTTTACCTTTAGGAGGCACTTTATCAAAAGGAGAACCTTGTCCCATAATAAAATGATCAATGAGACACTTGAAAAAAATTTTTTCAAAAAACAGTAGAAAGTAGAAAAAATTTTACTCATATTCCCTCGATCAAACACGTGCCTTCGTATTTGATTTCTCGTGGTCAGAATCGTAGGAAAAGAAACAATGAATTTGTGCAAGCCTCTTCGATTGGGAACCATTTATTGGACATTCCTGACTGCGCCGCCGATTACAATGACAAATTATTTTCAATCTTACATTACATTATCTTGCTAGCTCGATTGCAACATTTCGAGTTCTTGAGGCTGTCTATATTAAATTTAATCAACCAAGCCTATGTAATAAAAAGGAACACTTCAGTCGATCCTTATATTTGATCGAGGAAATATCAGTATTGTTTTTTTTTGTTTTACACTGTTTTTCCAACCTTTTATTTTGTTTCCGTCCTGAATTTGTTTACAATTAAAATCTATATTGTGTTTCAATGTTCCCTTCTCATTCACTATTTACAAGTTTCCATGTTTGTCATTGATAAAATGTGTCACTTGATAAAGTAATGTGTGTACTCAAGGTAATATGACTTCCTCTTTAGTTAATCTATTTTCTTCTTCTGTGGTTAGTGGTCTTTATATATATATATATATATATATATATATATATATATATATATATATATATATATATATATAATAGAGATGACGGGCTCATGGTGGTGAGGAGTTCTACTAGTTTTAAGATAGAAAAAATCAGAAAAATTATATTTAGTGAATTTAAAAATTTAAACTTAACGATAATTGTCTCTTCTAATTTGAAAAAGGGTTAACTTCCTCGACCTAACTCTAGACTTACCAGGCAACACATGCCAATCTTATAGAAAATCAAATGCTAACCCTTTATATATATACCCGAAGTCAAACCACCCTCCATCCATAATTAAACATATACCCTCATCAATAGAAAATAGAATTAGCATCAACTCCGCTAACAAGGAAATATTCCAACAAAACAATGGCTTCTATAACACGGCACTAAAACAGAGTGGTTATAAAATTGCAAACATTAACTATAGAGACAATTGCACTGGCCAAAAGAATAAAAAAAACAGGAAAAAAAATCATTTGGTATACCCCTCCGTTCAACCAAATGGTTAGTATTAAACTAGGACAGAAATTCTTAGCTCTAATTGATAAACACTTGCCCATCAATAGTAAGCTTAGTAATATATTTAATAAGAACACCCTTAAATTGAGTTACAGCTGCACTGAAAATCTAGAAGGTATAATAAAAAACACAATAATAAGATCTTGAACAAACCCCCATGCCTGAATAGTATTAATAAAAATTTGATTTTTAAAAAGTTAAATGCAAAGCAAATCGTTATCTAATGTCATATTTTTTTCCTATTCATTTATTGTCCTCGCTCGTTAATAGTGATTTTTTCTTGTTATTTCTCTTTCAGTAATAACATGTCTCTTAGTGGTTTTATTGCCTTTCTTGGGGTAACATTGTTTAAAAAACATGTATTCGTGAATATTGGCAATATATTGTTTAAGAATTTCAAAATCCGTGTAAATCCAAGTCAGGTTTAATCATTAGTAACGCGAAAGAAAAATTTTCAGGAATTGAATTTCGATGTTCTATAGTATAAAATTGAAGGAAAGAAAAAAATTCCGAAAATATATTTTGTATCTTCTGAGAAATCTGAAAACATTTTACAATATGGAAATGAAAACTGCGGTTCTCATTACTGAACACACGGATTTATACTGAAGAGGTTTTTCAAGAGTTTGGAATATCTGGAGATGCGTGAAAAAAAAATTGAAAACCAACGGGACAATGGCATTAATAAATCAGAAAGCATACAGAATAGTTTTCCTTCTGTTTAATCTCCTGCAAAAGCCATCAGGAACTACTGGTGTGAAAACTCATTCATTACAGATATTAATGAGTAGGAAGAAGAAGAAAAAAAAGAGATTCGTAGACAAAAAATTTAAACAAGTTTCAAATAAAAAGAAAGTTACTACATCATTCTTACATATCCTGTAAACAAGGAAGTAAACGCTAATAGAAAAAAAAAGAAAAAAATGAAAGCAGAAATAGAAAAAGCGAAAACCTTAAACTGATGAAGAAGAACACTGAAAACAACGGAGAAATAAATATCATCAGGAAATCAACAAAAACAACTGTATATTTGGATTCTGTTTAATTGTTCTAGTTGGTAAATTTTCCTTGATTAAGTCGGACTGAAGATTCAGGGTAAGGGAATGTGTTTTTTTTAAGTCTGATTAGTTAAAACAAAAATAATTTTCTTAATGACAGGGCGTTTGATGCAGTCTCGCTTGAACTTCAAATATAATTTCTTCGTCAGAGGAAATATTTATCTGTAAATGACGAACAAACAAAAGCCGCATGACAAACCTCCAAGAATACAGTAACAATGGAATTACAGTAGAAGTAATTAAATTAATAGGAGCTCATTTGCAAGTATGCAGTATTGTTAAAAGGTCCAGTTTTACGGGCATATCACGTTGAAACATCTTTTTTTTTTGACGATAAGTTAACCGATATCGAACCTGGTTAGTGTCTACATGGGTGACCATTAGGGAATAACAGATGCCGTAAACTTGGAGGTGGATGTGATGAGGGATTGGAAATCGGATTGCTGAGATTCAATTCCAGTCGGGTTCGTTATATTCGCTTATATGTGTAAATAACGCTCAGAAAGTTATGAATCCTCTTCGCACCAGGCGATTAATTAGCGTCGCTTGTATCAGTAAATAACTGTCATCTCCAAAAATTCCATACAATCTAAAATAAAATTTGGCTATGAATAACCTACCAATATTTGGAAAATAAACAAACAAATCTATCACTCATCCCTGTTGCAAACATCTGATCAGACACATTCTTTTCAACACCAACTATCGAGTTGTGCTTAATAGTACAACTACGATGAATGAGCCCTAATGAGCGGGAACACTAGAAGTAAACAGACGCTCAAGTATAAATATCTGGGGAGCATATTGACAGAGGATGATAAGTACGACAACGAGATCCGTAGACGTATTGCTATAGCCAAAGACACATTCCAAAAGCTGGGTAGAGTACTGTGAGACAGATGGATTTATTTGGTAACACAGAAAAGAATACTGAACTGTTAGTTAACATCTGTCCTTCTTTACGGCAGCGAACGTTGGACGATTTCCTCAAAGATGACGAAGAGACTCGAGGTAGCAAAAATGTGGTTCTACAGAAGGATATCATTGTCCGAGCGTTTGAGCAACGATGAGATCTTAGAGAGGTTTTCAAACAAGGAGGAGGCTTATACTTAATATCAGGAAGAGGAAGCTGAAGTTTCTGGAACACATAATGAGGAAAGAGGGCCTGGAGAATCTGATAATCACGAGTCTAATAGATGGAAAGAGAGACAAGAAAAGGGAAAACACCGCGTGACATACCTGACGGACTTAAGCAAGTGGATGACGGAACGTGGCTTGGGGGAGAAAGCAGAGAGAAGGAACTTGTTAAAGAGCTGCAAGGGATAGAGGAAGAGGTGGAGAGCAATGATCACCTACGTCCTGAAAAGACGTGATACATAAAAAGAAAAGAAAGAAAGACGATGAGCCGGCATTTCCGTTCTGGAAAAGAAGGCATATCCAGACATGATCGGTAGCTTACCAAATCTGGCATACACAACTTACAGCTTTGTGCTATATGACCATCGACCGTCTACGCAATGTTTACGATAAAGATTGAATGAACCTGTGGTAGCACTTTAAGACGCATCCATCATTCGCTTACGATGTGATTGTCTCTTCAAATCGATATTATTTCGAAGTCCCCACATTTAGAAATCGTCTATATTGAGATTCGAAATCGTGTATAATATTCCGAACGATACGAGTGTCCTCTTTATTTTATTAGAAAATTGATTATTTCATTCATTTTCTACGGCTGATCAACAATTTACAGGTTATTTTAATCCAGAAAACATTTTTAGATTGTAAGGATTTTCGTAGGTACGGAAGATAATAATGATAATTAATCCATAGATGACGGTTGATTCATACCTTTCCAAAGGATATCTGTGCGTAAGTAAATATAACGAACCCAACAGGAATTAGAACACGGCTCTCCGTGTCGTTATCCATTACTCCACACGCACATTCAAGCTTAGAGCACCTGCCATTCCGAAGCGACTACACTTCTAGGTACTGACCACGATCGAGGCTGCTTAACTTCATTGATTATATGGGAACCGGTAGTTTCAACGAGATGTGGTTATGAGCCGACATCAGAGAAATGATGTGTTTTCTATATAAATACTGGAGACTTGTTATATGGGGAAGAGTGGCTTATCCCAAAATCTTTCCATATACAATTTTCCCGGTCATCTGTTATTATATTTATCAAATTACATGTGAAAAGAGTGATCAGTAGCACATAGATGTATGTTTGTTCCAATATCATACGTTATTTTATTTAGCTAGTGCATTTTGTGCCCTTGTGGTCAGCACTCCCCTTTATTCTCGCGGTTGTTGTTCAAGGTGACCTACAATGGCTTGTATGTTGTTTGTCTTCTCAGAGGTGGATTTGTTTTTGAACTTAGCTTCTTCTAGCCTTTACCACGGAAGGCTATAAGACCTAATCTCACCTGCTATTTCCTCTATAGCCTGGGGGAAGGATGAGATGGATCCATTCTTTTCTCATGAATATAAGCACGTAAGAAAATGTAATGAATTCGACTGGAGACCCAATTCATCTATCCGAGGCATTAACCATTACTCAGCCGTGTTTCCTTTATTCCAAAAGCTTAGGTTGATTTTTCGCACTTTTTACGAAAATCAGCATTGCTCTTGGATTTGATATAATAACTACAGACAGCAAATATCAGATTAAGATCTTTTACCAATTTTTGAACATTTACTTTTGAAGATCGTTTGAAAAACTACACAGAAATACGTACTTTCCGTAGGTTTTTGCTTACAAACGGACTTCAAAATTTTACTATTTCAAGAATAAATCCAAATAAAGTTGTTTTGTACTAGATACATTGAACTTAAAATATATTCAACCCTGAAATTAATTATGAATCACCACAAGCAAAATATGCTTTTTTAATAAGATAATTAAATCTGTGTTAAAATAAACGTAAATTCTACAAAAAGTCTACTTAATAGATAATATCAATTATATCATTTGTTTGATTATAATTAATAAAAACAACAAAAAAAAAATACATAAAAGTGTATATAACACTATAATTCTGCCGGTTCATATTATAAGGCAAAATGTTTAAAATTTGCATTGGTTATTGAAAATTACACTAAAACTACTGTACTGTGTAACATTACATCATAATATAGCTAAATTGTTCAGTATAATTTACCATTGAAGTCAATGAAGTCTTATATTTGGTAAAATGATTTAGTAATAATGTGATTGTGTCATGCATCTTGTCCATATGCAATCAGTAAAGTATATAAATTTATTAATGTTATAAGGCTGTGTCTTTCACTGATCACCGAAATAAAATTTCAACGCTATAATTTTGAAGCTTAACTTCATCTTTTAAATTAGTCTCCTCAAAGAAAGAGTAATGATTTAGAAAAAATAGAATTTTATGTCCTCATTTATCATGTCAGACGCTAACTTACATCTTGAGTGCAATATCATGCTTCCAAAATCGACCTGCACTTTTATTCCAGTAAATTTAGGGAAAATCAAGACAACTTTCCACGGTTGGAAAATCTACTTGCATTTTCGTGCCTAAAACGGGATTTCAAATTATGCGCCGAAAAAAAAATGATGGAAGTTGAATATTTTGAAATAATTCTACTGGAACGAATGTAAGAAAACATATGTCAGGACGATTGTTTATTCAAACTAACATCGTTACTGTGTTAACTTATTATAGCTGTTTATTGATTAGGTTAGAGTTTCTATTGTTGCATCATTAAAAGATTATAAATTTGCTTTCAGTTCTTCTAAAATAGGTTAAGGTTTGTCGGAAGGAAAATGAAAACGAAGGTGATTTTCTTTTATGATATTGAGTTATAAATAATCAACTGAAACATTCACTATTTACATTATTTAAATTTCGGATTATTGTCTTCATTTTTTGTTCTTTTCATCACAAAGTTTATATCGTTGTGCCCTACTGGGCCTGGCAGAATTTACTTGCACTCGGTGAAAACGTTCGAGCAATCACTGAACAGTACTATATAAAATGAGAACTAAAAGATATCCATAGACATGAGCAGGATGTAAGGGAGTTATAACCGAATAAATAACTAACTTTTGTATATACAAAAATAGTCGTAAAAATGAGAAACAGCAAGACGTAGAAACAACAAAGCGAGTATTATTTACTATCTAGGTTTTATGTGTTGACAGAGACACAAGAGACAGTAATACTGAGGAAGATTGTGAGTTTGGGGTTAAACTGACAGAATGATATGATAAAGACACAAGTAAGGTGTACACAATATTTCTCGTATTCTTTTTTATATTTGAGTGTAATGAGTGTCCACATAATTTATTTAAAAATACAAGTGTCTGGGTTTTCTTACCTCGAATTTTTGCCAAGTGCTAAGAAATAAATGTTACTATTATGGCCTGAAAAAGGAAAAGGAGCCTAAATTTCCGTTGACGCGCGTGTTAAAGGCGGGCCCGTGTTGACTGTTTTTTTCCGACAGCGAGAATGTCAAATGTTTTTATGTGTACAGGAGATAATTGGGATCGATTCTCATTGGTTTAGAAATAGCGAATTAATGATAAACATAATTGCTATAGTTATTTTATTATAATTGTTGTTGATACTATAATTAATTTTCATTTATTTTTATGAACATAACAAAGTGACAGTATAATTACTTTTTTATTTGTGTATTTTTATGGACACACGTAAAACGAGAACTGTCTATCCCCGTAGATTAAATAAAGGGTTCAGTTTCGACTTCCCTATAGGTTACCCAGATCTTTATACACCTGAGGAAGGCTGGAGGAAACAACAGCTGAAAAGTTTTGATAAAAATAACAAAGATGAGGACAATAATACTAATATAAATAGTGCAAATAATGATAATTCCTCATTCCAGAAATTCAGACATAGAAGTCACTAACTGTTGATTATCATGATTGTCAAATTTCATGATAGCATTGACTGATAGTAACATGATATTACTGAACGGCGTTTACCCGAGCTAGATGTTACATTAAAATATTATTGATTTTTCTGTGTTAATTTTACAAATGTGGTTGGCTGACAAAACTTGAATGCATAAGAAATACAACTGTTTGACCGGGTTCAAATATCTGCCAGTTGCGTTGCTTAAAGTTGCGTTAAATAATTTCAACTAATAAAGAAATCTTCTCAAATGATTAACATACAATAACAGGATGTAAAACAGCAACGCAATCACGGAAAATAATTATTTTCATCTAAGCAAATTATGAGCAAAATAAAACAGCGTCTTTTTAGACCTCCAGACGCCAGAATCCTGACGATGTTGTTGGCTAAGATAATGATATTTTTTAACTGAATTCACCCCATACAAGGTATTAAAGCAACTAAGAAACTAAGAATTAGAAAAGTCAAACATTATTACGAAGCGAGATTAATAAAAGAGTAATCAGGAAGACCATAGATAACGATTGACATCGAATTAAATTTTTTGAAGATCAAAGTTGGCTGTAAAATATGGAGCCGAAAGAGAGTTTCACAAGCTAGAATTGCGAGAAAAAACCGTTAGCTAATTCAACAATACATTGATAAGATCTTGTTGCTAATTCAGTACTGCGCTTAAATTCGTAAAGCGAAGAGCGATATTTAATTGTATAAAAATTACAAAATTGGAACAAGGCCAAAATGAGGAATGGGAAAAGAAGTTGGTCTTCTTCTGTCTTAACATTAAACTTAGCTAGCCACAATCACAGACCCAAACATATTACAATATTACTTACACCAAAACAACGCATTCCTACTTAGCATTCTTAATACATCCATCATAATTCCACAGAATCTCCATTAAAGTTCTAATCCCCATATATACACTTTTTTTGGTTTGGGGGTTGCGTTAGAGAAATAATATTTCTAATTCTTTATTGGATTTTATCAGGAATCTCTAGATAAATAGGAGGAGCACAAGACCACATAGTGCAGATATATTCAAATCATGGAAAAAGTGGCAAACTTGGGGATATGTAAGATAGACTCTGGCGAGAAAATTTGTCTCGCACAACACAGTGAACTAAATTTCTTAGCAGCAGACTTAGCAATGGATTAAATCGTCTTTCCACTTCATATCAGACGGGAAGGCGGAACTAGTCACTCTCCTGGGGGTCATGCTGATGAAACGCAAAAAGGGGTTGCTTCTATTTAATTGAGAAAAATTTACAATCCAAAAGCGTTAAAAGATAAAAAAAAACAAAAAAACCTCAAAATTTTTATCGACCATTCCCAAATTTAATACCTCTACTAAAGAGAAACTATGATCTAAAATTGGTTTGAAAGTAGTGGCAACCTATCCGTAAATAAATATTTAAAATATGGAATTAATAAATTCAAAACACTTGAAATTTGTGCCTTGATCAATTATAAAAAAAATAATATTGGAGATAATGAGGAGGTGGATAAGTTCAGCTCTGTGTACCAATATATTAACAGAACATCGAGTCATGTACTTAAACAGACTTGTCATATGTAAACTGTCACATGGATAACACACATGCCGTCCAACCTACTGAGAAATGTCGGAGCTGTAATCTCTGTGCCTTTGTTGACTCAGATTAATATTAAAATGTTTTCAAGAGAATGAATGCTTAATGTTTCCAAGAGGCTAATCCATCACCATATTAAAGGGGATGGTGTGGTAGTATAACAAACACATTATTTTAAATAACAAAATCTTTATTAATTGATGACTTGCAACTGAAAAAAAAACCCAAGAAGGGTAGTACATCTAACAAGAAGCGGAAAATAATTATATCATAAAGATATTAGAATTATACACTTTGAACAGGAGAAGAGGTTAATCCATTTTCTTTGTTTAGGATTGGGGTTTCAGTTACCTTCTACTTTAAATCTATACACATAACGTCTCTGCCTGAAATTTTATTTGTTAATTAAATCTCGAACTTTTCATGTTAAGGATTTTCTCTCAATGCTGTTATCTTTATCTTTCTGATGCTAATATAACTCCAAAAAATAATCTTCTACTTTGAGTGATTCTTAGGCTTTGTATTGGGTGAACATTAAGAAAAAAAAGAAAAAAAAAAACACAAAAGATTTGGAAAGAAACATCTACCGTTACTAGAACGAGATATAACAGTTACTGAACTTAATAAGATTAATTACCTGAAAATAGAAATATTTTAACTATGAATGCCGAATAATTCTTGTATAGAAATAGTTTTTTTTTCACCATTATTCTTACCATAAGCTAGTAGAAGTGTGGGTGATGTAAGAGATATCGGCTAGGAATAAGAGATCGAAGGACCGAGTCCCAATTCCAGTTGGGATATGTCTATTCTCCTCCGCGCAAATAAACTTGGGTAGGGTTTGAATGCATCTCCTTTCATTTATCGGGTAAACAGTAGAACTTGTAGGTGGAAATATTATTATTCTCAAGTACATTAAAGAAATATAACCCTGCAAAAAAACAAAAAAAACAAATATTCTTACAATTAAAAAAATGCATTTGGTCGTTAGTTAACACCACAAAAGGTTGATTAGTCGGAGAAAAATCAATCTGAAAAAAGTTATGATTTAGTATACACTCTCATAAAACAATCTGCATTGTCTCTGTAGGAGCTTTAGACGGAGAAACATGCTGTCGTATTGTCGATTTTTGACAAAGTAGTACTGTCATGATTCGAAGCTGGCAGCAGTTTTGGAAGGTACAATCTCAGTTTTTAAATACTTTCACTCCTGGCAAAGTGATATTGCCTCCAAGACGCAAGAGGCTACTGGGAGTGAAAGAGAAGGCAACTATTTTAGAAGGAAATTGAAACCTAGTCCTAAACAAGTAACAAAAGGATAAAACTCTACTCCTGTTCAAAAGAATTTTGATGGTTGTAAACAGGATTGTAAACGAAATTTTCCACTCTTATTAAGGTCGAACAGATTATGGACAACCACATAATACGGACGGATCAAGATCGACGCTCTGTAAGAGTAGCAGTGTGAGAAAGTAGCAGATTATAAGCAAATATGATACGAAGATTATCACCGCAGACCGTTGATAATATTACTTGCATCAGGACTACGTTTTTCTCTAACGCGTTTATCTATACTGAATTATAATTAGGCCGCAACATCGTAATGCATTCTCCAATCATGTCGCGATCGGAGCATCGGGGGAAATAAACGGTAATTTGTACTGTTCATTAATGAAGAGTACAAAGTTCTGCCTTCATGCAAGTAACTGTCGTCAAAGTTATATAGAATGTTTCCCCGAAAGCGCAGATACACAACACTTGGTATAAGGGTGTGTGGTCGGGGTACCAATCATAATGCCGAATTTTAAAATCCCGTATGTCAAATTCCTGAAATTTAAAATCCCGAAATTTGGAATCTTATACCTATAAAATCACGAAATATGAAAATGCCGAAATTTAAAATCTTGATAGATCAGAATCCCCAAAAATAGACTTTGAGAGAAATTGCTAAAAAAAATATGGCGTTTAAAAGTGTTTACATATTTGAAACTTTCATAATTCATTACAAAATATAAAAACAAGAATATGGCATTGGTGATGGAAAAATTTAGTAGGCAACGCGCATGTCGGTGTTTATCGCATTATTAAAGAGTTTCAAAAAGAGTGGTAGCACGTAATAAACGAATGTGAACACATTCCCCGATGAGGGTCTTGTCCAATATATATATATATATATATATATATATGTGTGTGTGTGTGTGTGTGTGTGTGTGTGTACGTTACCGTGATGAAAGGGTTAAAATATAGTTATCGATCATGAAAACCGACCAGATCTTACTGACAATCTTAGGGCATTTGCACATTATCTTTCATTATAAATTATTCATATATTCTGGTTTTACATTTTTTATGGATTTTTAATATGGATCACCCATTAATAAGACTGATATTTATTCGTACAAAAAGTACAAATTGTGGCACGAGGCCAATAAAGGGGAAGGGTAGAGGCTGGTCAACACTAACTATCTTATACCTAGCTAATCAGATTCGCGACCCATTCGTACATTACATTTTACTTATTCACCAAAAGAACTCGTCCATCACCAAACAATCCTTCAACCACCATAATACCACGTGCTCTCAAGGAGACCTACCAAAAATCGCGCCCCATGCCATAAAAATTTTAATGATGATATATATATACAATTCTAATAATGATAAAATGAGAGGGGAGGAAATGAAACCAATAATAAACTTAAAATAAACACAAATACAAACTAAACATAATTGATGTTAGTAGGGACCGTCCAACCCATAAAACAGAGAGACCGCTTTATTCTGCCCAGGGGACAAAATCAAGAGACGCTCTCGCTAAGGGAGTGGGAAATAGTATAAAATATTAGGTTGGAATGGGAAAATATAAAACTGACCCAGTCGAGATGAAATGAAGGAGGGGGGGGTCAAAACAACCTGGGGAGGTTGGGAATCTCGACTTGGATCATAACCAAAGAACGGCCGGGATGCAGGAACAACACTTACTCACATTAAGTAGGTACACTGAAGCTTGTCTAACCTAACCAAAGGGAGGGTTCCACAGGAAGCCACCCCGATGTGTAATAGGTTGACCTGGAAGAGAAAATCAAGGCTAGCCCCGTTCACACGAAGCAAGCTCGCTTCTTTTACCCACCTTTCGCTAAAGACTGTCGAATGCAATCGTTTTCTATCCGATCTAATCTTCATCTTGAGCTGATGCTCAAAGAATCGAATTAGATCCGAATGAGAAAGACGATTGCCTCGCAAGACTTCCTCCTTTCGCGTCGTCCAAATCACCATTCGAGCCGTGGCCATCAGCGTCAGAAACACCATCCGTTTCATCCTAGAATACGGGGGCGACACATTGTCACACGCGTATGCGCGATCAATGGACACAAGCTGTTCGGGAGCGAGACGAGCCGTCAGCTCGCCGACATGGTCCCATAAGAGGCGGACCGGGGGACAATGGTAGAAGGCGTGCGCAGCCGTTTCTTCTAAGCCAAGGCCACACCGTTCACACTCTGGCAAATCCGCCAAGCCCCATATGAAAGCCATGTCGTTGTGAGGCAGCCGATTCCGAGCCAATCGCCAGCTAAGCGAAAACTCAGGGTTACTGAGGTAATCCGCCGCTGGCGCCCAAGACCAGTAGGAGCGAAACTCCTCCTCCGACATGCCGAGCATATCTAGTAGGGGATCCTTCGCGGGCCTCTCCACTAATTCACGATAGAAGATCTTCCTAAGCCGAGAAAGGTCACTGTACCGGGGAACGGCCCTCAAGGCCGACCGACACTCGCGAAGGAAAACCGATTGATCCCCGGGTTTACGACTGCGCTCAACCCGCGAGATGGGGGGACTGATGGTAAGGCCAGGGAACGCGTCCCTAACAATCCCCTCCAGAATCGGATCTCCTCCAGTCAATGCGCGGCGTAGGAAAGCCAACCTAGATGCACGGATGTGACTCGGCAGGTGCGGCATTCCCAGGCCCCCATGACACGGACGTTTAGTGCAGACTCGTCTGTCGACCCGATTCCCGCGTCCGTGGAGGATAGCGAGCGTTCGAGCGCCTTCTTGTGGGTCTTACAGAGAGGAAGTACGGACAATCGATAAAGAATCAGAGGGAAAATGTATGTAGCACACACCTCCGCCCTGCCCTTCACGGACAACCTCCGTCGATTCCAAGTCTGACCGCCGGAATCGACCTTTGCTCGTACTTCAGACCAATTCTTCTCCAGCTGGAGGTCAGGACTAAACCACACTCCAAGAATGTGGACAGGATTGTCTGTCCAACCTAAGCGGCCCGGAACAGCGACCCTCTTCCAGGCACCTAACCGCAAGCCGGACGACTTGTCGCGGTTTATTTTGGCCCCTGTCACCTTCTCGTACCGATCAAGCGCCTTCTGTACCGCCTCAATGTCGTTGCGGGACGACACGAAAGTAGATACGTCATCGGCGTACGCGGAAACCCTGGCTCGAGACCCTCCAGGAACGGTAATTCCACGTAGGGCCGGACTGCCGGTCTCGTCCTTCAGCCGGCGAAGGAGAGGTTCCAACGCCAAAGCATAAAGGAGAGGCGACAGCGGACAACCCTGACGAACCGACCTAGACAGCACGAACGCGTCCGACAACCTTCCGTTCACCTGTACCACAGCACTGGGGGAGCGATACAGGAGGCTAATCCAGCGGCAGAAGTTGGGTTCGAATCCAGCGGCCTGCAGGACAGTAGCAAGGTAGCGATCGTCAACCCTATCAAATGCCGTGGACTGATCCAAATTGATCAGCGCGGCTTCTTCGTCGTCTTTTACACAATCTATGATCGTGCGGATCAGATGCAGGTTGCTCTGAATTGTTCGGCCCCTCACAGAACAAATCTGCTCAGGTCCCAACAGAGACTCGGCAACTGACTGCAAACGCTCCTGCAGGATCTTAGCCATAATCTTAATAATATTAATAAGACTGATGATAATGATGATGATGATCATCATCATCAGCAGCAGCAGAATTCAAGAAATAAATTTCACCGGATCTAGCTTCCTCATATGCTGAATGCCAATAAGTATTTAGCTATTGTGACGTATCTTTCAAATGAATTGTTTCGTTGGACTTTATTTACAGAGATAAACAAAAGAAAAAATGGTATCGTTATATGCACGTTTTGTTGAAAGTGTTACTGCTTCTCTGTCTGCAGGTAATGCATAAAATTCTGTATGTTTTCTCACACCTATTCTTATCGAAATATAACATTTTCTATGTGTCAATACGTAATAGTTAAACCAGTCTTTCCTATTTAAATTGCTCGAGATAGCTCGAAGCTTATCGGATAATTAGCGGCACTTGTTAAATATATCAGTTATTAAGCAGATAGCAGAATTTAACAGGAATTTAGTTTAAGGGGAGAAAACGGCCGGAAAATTATTATTTATATGTATATATGTATATATATATATATATATATATATATATATAACATTTTTATGTTTATACATTCGTTTTATAGATACAAATATTTAAGTAAATGCTCTGTTTATAATAAACAGCATTTACCAGCCTGAATGTCCGAGAGATTTTCACAGAAAATATTTGTCCTCCGACAGGATTCGAACATGTATCCTATACGGAACCGTCATTTAGTTTGACGTGCCTTTAACCGATTTGGCCACAGAGGAGCGTTCGGTTGGCAAGGTCGAATTTACTGTATTTGAACTTCAATCTTCCATGAATCTCTCACGTACATTCATATCTGCTCATGGCGAATCAAATGTAAACAAATACAGTAAATACGTTCTTACCAATATATATATATATATATATATATATATATATATATATATATATATATATATATATATATATGTTTGTATGTATGTATGTTGGTTTTAGTTGTTTTTTAGGTGTGGTAGTCAGGTTGCATTAACATTTGATATTTTTTTTTTATTAATTCTCGGTAGTTTGTTACTGCGCACGAGAACTTTAATAAAAGTGGCAAGTTGTTAGGCTTGAAATCTATCTGGTACGTAGCCATCATGTCATCTGAGGGTTGACAGTGGTCATGAGTAACTTATATATTGTTTAACAGACTTTGTTTTTTCGATGCCATTTCATTTATTTTCCTCCTGAATATTATGATACTCATTTTTTTTTTAAATTATACGCTGTATAAGGTTTTTCTTTAATACGCAAGTGCTTTCAACTGCACATTCAGTCATCTTCAGCCATAGAAATTATTTCGTTTTTGGTAAAATTCAGGTAACATCCGAGACGAAAGAATTAAATGCGAGTCGAAATACATTTATTTATTTTTTTATAAATACACACACACAAATGTGTACGTGTGTATACGAACGCTCGCGCACCACCACAAACACACACAAGCACGCATCGGTTTACGTACATTTGTTTAACGCTTCCCTTACACACATACGTATGTGTGTGCATCTGTCTGTCTGATATTTATATTTCATTGAACGTGAAATCACATAAATTGTTATAGCTTTCTTTCACAAGAACCAATGTGTCAAATTTGTGAGCAACGACAAGGTTTTGGAAAACATGGAAAAAAAATGGAAACTTACATTATCATCATGAATAGGAGTTTAAATTTCTCGGGTACGTAATGAGGAAGGAAGTCTTGGAGAATCTGATACTCACAGGTCAGACTGTTGGCCAGGGGGACAGAGGAAGCCAGCTCGTGGCTTACTTAACGAGCTTGTGTAAATAGATGTTAGAACAGAATTTGGTTGAAATAGCAAAAAGACAATAACTTATTTAGAGCTACAAGGGACAGAAAGATGTAGAGGACCATGATCGCCTACGTCCTGAATGGACACGGCATATAAAAAAAGATGAAGAAGCGAATGAAACAAAAACTATCGCAGTAATAATAAATTGTTCGAAAGTACTTTCCTCCTGAATATTATGACCCAAGTACTTTCGAACAATTTATTATTCAGTTTCAAAAGTTTTGTTGTCGGCTGAAAGACAATAATCGCTACAAAGATTTTTCTGCAACTAATCAGTTCCTTCAAATTAAATCTTTAACAAGATTTGAGAAACATAATAAAAAAATCGTATGAGATTGTCCACACATTGAACGAAACATGTTTTAAAGGATGTTTGCTACGCAAATCTGCAATGCATCGGCGTGCAAATGTTTTAGAATGATATGATTAAAAGAGCTTTATTAATTTACGATTGTTTAACACTATGCTTAGATTACTTCTGGTTGTGGAGCCTTGGTATTGGATAATACATCGTAGCGATAATGTAGGCGCAGTTTAACAGACCATACACAGGTTTAAGTAGCTCAATATTGAAAAAAGACATTCAGCTTCTTTTTTACACGAAAATCCAAGCTAAAATATCTGCTGAATTAAAGATGAAGGTGGACATTGTGATATATTATATAATAAAAATGTTTAAATATGGTAATGATGCCAACATGCAGTAAAATGCGTAGGTAGCATCTATCCCTGGTACGGCCCCGGGTAAAGCTGATAAAAAACTGCATGCGCATATAGGTGCATACCCTCTGGTAGTATAGATGCTACTGTGCTAGCATCGGAGTATATTTATGTAAATTTCCAACGGTTCAAATACTTGTTGCGTTAAGATAATTCTCTCCATCACACTCTCTCTTTATATATATATATATATATATATATATATATATATATATATATATATATATATATATTGATGCATGTTTCATTAAATGATATAGAAAAGATCCTAGCCAAAAAATTCAGTTAATCATATACTAGCTAAACCTAGAAAATCCAACTCAATTATACGTAATGATTCTTCTCCCCCGGTTAGCGATTTTCAAAAAAACAACATAATTTAAAAATTCAAGTACCCTTTAGGAAATTGTATCACCAAGGGATTAGATACTATTTATATTGGTCATACTACAAACTAGCTTTCATGACGGTGACACAACATTTGAATGATAACACTAAGAGTTTTAGACATTTAAAACAACATGGAAAATCCTCGATGAAAACACAACTATACTTCAATTGAAAAAAATAAATAAAAATAAAAAAAATTCTTGAAGCTATATAGATAAAACATTTGAAACCTAACCTGAACAAAATAAACTATGAAATCTCCACAAATATTCTTACATGCCTATAATAGATAACAGAAGCCATTGGTTTATACCAATGGGTTCCCATACTTAATATATCTCATTTTCACTCTCGCGTGGTTATGGGTGACGTCATGAGCTGCGGTGGGATTTTCGTTTCCAGCGTCTCATATGCACGAGTTTGTCGTTGCTTGAAAATCTTTCTTATAAAATGTTATAGTGAAACACACCTATTCTATAGTTAATAAACTCTCCCACCTATAATAAGTAGGAGTAGAAAGAGTAACGAATCTGTCGGTCGATGCCGGACAACAGTTAGTCGAATACTAAAGTATCAGCGACCGCAACTAGATTACTCTGCGTTATACCTATTATATCAAGTTCCTAACGTTTTGTACGTCGAACCTATTTTAGAACCGACCTAGTACAAATACAAGCCTCCACTGTGAAATCACTCCACAACATAAACAAAAACAGATTATCATTATTGTTTTGTCCGTGTATTTTTTAATATATTGTAATGTAATTGTCATCTTTGATAATGGCCGAAAAGCTTAGATAGAATTAAAAAATATGTATCAATATTGTGTTTTTCTTTCTTCTTTTAATGATAATGATATTAAGCTCATCAGACGATATGAAAAGAATTTACATAAAATAAATAGACAAAACCTGTTTATATTATTTAATAAAACATGTATCAATAAAAAAAAGCTGCCTAAATACTCTCACAATATATCTATAGATTTGTCTCTCTATCTCTCTGTCTGTCTATCTATCTATCTATCTATCTATATATATATATATATATATATATATATATATATATATATATATATATACAAAGTAAGAGAGAAGCAAATACATATACAAACGTACGTACAGATACACTTCTTATATATACGTGTGTTTATGCATTAATTATTACTACAAATGTCACTTTAGCGCGTAAACATTTTGGGGCAGATATCTGTTTATTGATATTATTGTCCACGGTTTTAAGTCATCTTATTAATAAAAATACACACATCGGCTTTTATTGGGAAACGCACAATGGTCCACCACGCCCAAATGTATGTAAGTATATATGTATGGACGCATTTCCGATGGTTTGGAACGTTCGATTTTCTGACAATGAGGCCCAGGTTCGATTTTCAGAAATGTGTTTCTTTGATAGCCTTGACAGACGATCTCAGAGTGTAGAAATCTATACGATTGAGCAAATGGAAGTGATCGTAAATCGTGGGTGTACTGGGTTGGACTATCTGCTGATCATGACAGATTATGCGACCACTCCCGGAAAATTGTAACTAACGTCCGCTCGTTTTAGTTGCAGCCGTAGCTGGGCTCTGTGGGTGTTGCACAAACAAAACTATTCCCGAGCAGGTTCCTACGACAGAGATTGTCTAGCGCCTATAGCAGGCGTGTGAGTACGGAAAACGCGAATAGGTGTGTTTTAGGTTTGTAGGTATGAATTTTGAATCTCACCTGTTGGATTTGTCAGAGGCGACCCTAGTGTTTGGCACGATTGGAAAGTGAATGAAAACAATACCAAAGTTCGACCTAAGCCTTGTAAGTGAACTTGGGTAGAGGAAATACTTTGGGAAGCCGTCAATGTTTGTGCTAGTGCCAAGTCACAAGTCATCGTGATTGAGGGTACTGGCCCTGTTAAGACTTTTGTTCAAGCTAGAAAAAGCGCTCTCTCCCAGAAATTGTAACTACGGTAGGTTCAGGATAGCTGCAATATAAACTGCAGTTTGACGCTGTGAGTATTCAACAAACAAAACTGTGCCCGAGCATATGTCTACAACAGAGATTGACTCGTCGCCTTATTAGATGGGCATCCTCAGATACGATTTGCCAGCCATTTTGTTTTTAAATATGTAAATGTTCCCGTTTTCACGTAGGACCAATATTATTAAACATTAACTCATGTTGAAAATGCGTATACACAAGTGGCATTAATTTAATGCCGTCAACATCTTGAGACTTTCTAGACACGATACTAACATTGTTCCATGTCTGTTGGCTTCTTTTTGATGTTCGGGTTTTGTTTTCTATCGTGGTAAATGTGGAACGTTTGAAATAGGAATTTATGCTTGATTTCCTTGCCTCAGTGTGCTTGACAGCTGTCTATGTGCACGCTAAAATATCATCCTACAAACTTACCGGAAGCATAAGTGTTATTCCAAAATTAAAGTCACACATTTCTGCGTTTGTTACAGCACTGTCAGTTGTCACGAAAATCTAAGTGAAAATCATTTTTTTCTCGAAATGCACATTTGTAAAACGAATTAATTATTTCTGGGCTTGAGGCCATTTATACTTGAGAAACTTATAGAAAGGCTCTACTTTCGGATAGGACATAAGTGGTTTATGTTTCTGTAAATACGTGTGGTACGTATTTACAGAAACATGCCCGAACTTAAACAGGCAGTGACACATAAGTATTCATATATAATATGACTTGGATACATAATGAGGAGAAAAGGAAGTTTATCTAACAGATGGAATATATATATATATATATATATATATATATATATATATATATATATATATATATATCAACACTTAATAATATTAACTCTGAACTTGGTCACAATATCTTGACCGTATTTTGAAAAGAAATGAAAACATTATATAAATACATACATGCAACAAACTGTTTCTTATTTAACAGTTAAAATATGTAAACCTTGAAATTGGCTAAATGTATAAAAAGCTCTCGGATATTAGATCGCATGAAAATTGTATAAAAAAACTAATATATATATATATATATATATATATATATATATATATATGTATGTATATATATATATATATATATATATATATATATATATATATATATATATATATATATATATATATATATATATATATATATATATATATATATATATATATATATTCCATCTTCCATCTTCAAATTCCGTTCAAGCACCATTAAGAGAACTATGAATAACTTTTAAAAAGAGAGAACAGTAGATAGGAAAACTGGACCAGGAGGTCGTAATAGGAGGAGGAAACATCATTTCAAGTTTGATCTAAATATATTCTTATAGTTCAAAGTACAGTACAATACAGTTATAAAAACCTCGGGGAAATCCAGTAAGATATTTGTAAGCATTTCTACGATACAATGGTCCAAAGCGCAATCTAACAATTTGGCAATACATATATATATATATATATATATATATATATATATATATATATATATATATATATATATATATAAACAATGCAATTATTATTCATGGGTTAAAGTGCTCAATACCAGAGCGTAATTGAATACAAATGAACATTGAGTTCAACAGCCACGTCCGCCACTCTGTTTCATGGTTAAACGCAATCTTAAAAGGCCATGAGTGTTGTATTTCGTCACAACTATTTATATATATTTTGGGCAATAGTCTATTTTGGGTAGAAGGTTTATTGCATTATCCTAACGGTTGTTGCGTGGGTGGTAACGGCTATCCTAACGGTTACTGCGTTGGTGGTAACGGCTAGTTTCCAAATTATTCTAGAGGTCAATGAGTAGAAGGAATTTTGGATGCCAATACAAATATTCTCAGGTATTAGATTGCGTTGTTTGCTCACACCTTTTACTAATTGTTTATTATTGATTACTCAGTTTTGGATTATTATTACATTTGTCTGTGTTTATTTTTCATTCGTAGTTTGTTAATGTGTTTTATTTAATTAACTTTATAACTATTATTTGTTTTGAATTTTTTTTCTTTTTGTTTATTTTGTTTTGTGATGTCAACGGACACTCGTTTGACACTTTTTTGATGTCAACGAATACTCGTTGTCATTTTTGTAATGGTCGTTGTTCTAGAGACTTTGTAATCGCATATGCAACTATAGTAACGCTGGTGTCAACGCCTTCAAATAACACGCGCACTAATAGTACTTGCTCGATAATACTCGCTCGAATAGTAACTATCGAATAGTGATCTGTATAAATAAATAGTATAGTGAATAGATTAAAGAGTAGCGACCCGTATAGTAATAGAAGTTACAGTAGAAATAACGCTCCGAATAGTATATAGGATGGACTAGGAATAACGATCAATCTAGACATCACACGACTTCTTATATATGCGTTTCCTCTATGGTCACGTGATCCACGTTATACAATAATGGCATCGCCTGTGTTTGCTAACTGGCGATCTATGTTAAAACCCAAGTGTCGGCAGCGACACTTTATTCATATATACATTTTATTTATATTATGTATATCATGTATAACATTTTATTTATATTATTTCTTTATATTTTTTCTTCATTTTTATTTTTTTCTTATTCGTTGTTAGTCTTCGAATTTTAAGTAACGTTATGTGAAAACAAAGGCTTAGGACTACATCACGTTGAATTACCGGCTTTTCTACGATCACCGAAGTTAAATCAACGTCGAGCCTGGACAATAAGGTGATGTAATGGCTAACGTCACGTAATTTGAAAGCGGAGAGCTGTGTCCAATTCCATTCGGGTTCGATATATCCCCTTGCGTACAAAATGTATGAATCTGCCTCTCCCCCTCCCCAGATGTGAAGTAAATAGTAAGATAAGTATCAGTAAATGATTAAAAAATCCCCTCAAAAACTTAGAATCTAGAATTATTTTCTGGCATTGAATAAACTGCAAAGTGTTGATTATGTCTTGGTTACAGCTTGATTCCTCCATTTTTTGCTAATTATAGTTGTTTATCTAATCTATATCTATAAAACAGTATGTCTGTCTGTGTGTCCGTCTGTGCATCTATCTGTGATGTTGATGAAATTGTACAAACATGTTGCAAATTTTACCAAGTTAGCTCAAGACAAAGTTTTTCATCTCCAGGCCGCAACCCCCGGTTTTGGCAGAAAAATCAATAAAATTTAAGGTGGGTACGACATTTTGAAATAAAAACAAGACAAAGTTACACGCTATTTTTTTTATACTGGATGAACTGATGTTATTTCCACTTAATGCAAAACAGAGTTCGTGTGACGAAGTTTATGAAGAGTGCTTGATATTTTTCCGGCGACACAGGCTTCACAAAAATAATTAGAAAAAAAAAAACAGTGGAAAATCGGGTTTTTCGTACTACTTAAAATAAAAACTTGAACAACTTCCACATTTTGTCCAATTTTCTTCAAACATGTAGTAAAATTTTCTATCATGCAAGAAAGTGTGGTTTTAGGCCTGTTCGCTTCCAGGAGGATAACGAAAAACTGTTCTAAAGGCCAGTTTTTCGGCCATAATTCCCTGGTATTTTATCTGATGCATACCAAATTTCTCATATAAATTACGTATGATACAAAAACTGTCTCATGCAAAAGCTTTGTTTAGATTATTTCATTGGACTAAATCGGCGAAAAACTATGTCCAAAAATATTTTCTTTCTATGATTCCATCCAAAATTGACATTTGAATAACCTTTGATACAAAGATTGTTTGAGACGTATTAATGAAGCATTGAAAGGGAAAATTTCCCGAAGAACCTCTTATTAACACTAGCTTTACAGTAGAGGTGCAAAGAAGGAGGGAGGGGGGGTCATGCGTTTACTCTTGCAGTTGAATCAACCTCTGACGCTTCATCCATGTTTTTGTGTTATTATTAGATTTGTGAACAAGAGCATACTATTTTAAAGTATTTACGGCCATGAGAAATTTTCTGAATATCTAAAAGATTAAAACAATTTGTCCCCAAACAACGGCCAGAGTAGAAGGTTTTATCAATAGAATTAATTTATTAAGGACGATAAAAATATTTTGAAGGAGATACCGTAAAAAACATGAGAGGGGAGTAGATCAGTATACCGACAGATAATGCATACAAGTGGGGAGACAGCCTGATATTTCTAGACATGGGGTGCCGTTACACATCGGGTGTGGTTATACAACTGCAGTCATGTACACCTGGGCAACACACACACAAACACACACACACACACACACACACACACACACACACATATATATATATATATATATATATATATATATATATATATATATATACAAATATAGATAACTATACTAGTTTCGAAAAACCCTCGAATTTTTGATTTGCTATTAATCAAATCAATCTCGAGGGAAAAAAGGTTTTAAAAAAGAAAGAGCTACAAACATGAAAGTCTGTCGAAAAAAATCACACAGATGCAGGTTTGAAGCCCAAAGAAAAAAAACCGATACGAGTAAACAACTAACTAACAAATGAGCTCGATACAACCGTAGAGCAGACCTAGATACACCTAGTGAGCCAGACAAACCTACCTAGGTTTCACCTAAACGGATCGTCAGGGAAATTTTGACAATCTGTTTGGCTCACTAGGTTTATATATATATATATATATATATATATATATATATATATATATATATATATATATATATATTTAAAGATATTTTTTTAGGTACAAAATTTAATGATAGAAATAAAAGTGTAAAATTTAATATTACAAGACATATTAAAACAATATTAAATAATAAAAAAAAACAAAAAAAACTCAACAACAAGGCGGGGAAGCAACCGGTTTCGCTCCCGCTCTTCAGGCTTCCACGGGAGATTCAAAATTAAAACAGAGAAATGTACAATAAGAATAGGTGGTAAATATATATATATATATATATATATATATATATATATATATATATATATATATATATATATATATATATTTTTATATATTCAAGAAGGAACTAGAGGCAGATGACAGCAGTACCAGCAAACACTCACGTTGTTTGCACAAAAGAAGGCTTGTGGGACCCGATTAAAGCGCCTCCAGAACCTTCAGATGAAATACAAAAGTGTGACCAGGCCAACACGGGCCAACTATATATATATATATATATATATATATATATATATATATATATATATATATATGTATGTATGTATGTATATCCTTCCCACAATCGAAAGCAGCCCAGGCATATTCAACATGAGCGTAGATAAAACCTGACATCATTGAGCAATGGCAAACCGACATCATTATAATTTAACATTCAGACCATTTTTTTATGCGAACGTTTTTTTTTTCTGTTTAAATTCGTATTGTTATTTTGTCTTGCTAGTTGAGGTAAATTTTAAATAATTTTTGGAAAAATAATTATGAGCTCATTAGGAACATTTATACATATTCCGTGACAAGTTCAGAAAGGAATATCTTGTATAATACTAATTTTCCACAATTTCCTTCAAGTTACATACATACAGACATACATGCAGAATGACAATTTTTGTCTCTGTTTGTCTCTCTTGGTACTGTCTGTGTATTTAATTCATGAAGATGGGAGTGGCAAGAATACGGTGAAAATTTGTGCCTGGATGCGTTTTTATAACATTTCTAGTTGGTGTTGCGCGAGTTAAGAGCTGATAATGTCGCTAAGTTTTTTATTGTTGGTTCGATGTATTTTATTAGTTTTGAAACAAATTCCTATTATTGAGGAGAAATAATGTGTATTGTCACATTTTTTCGTTTGGAGTAAGGCACTGCAAAAACTGTTCATATAGTCCAAAGAGCTTCCGGAAACTGTTTTCGACATTTTCAATCGGATTTCTTTCAAGTGTTGTTAATTTTTCTTCATGGAAATATGTAAGTAGTCTAGAAAAACAAAATAATTAAATTTTCATTGTGTTTTCTTATCTAACGAAGTATGTTTAAGAGACATTTTGGTGTCCATGTATATATATATATATATATATATATATATATATATATATATATATATATATATATATAAAATAAAAAGGTGCAAATATAATTTATAAATTGATGAATCATTCATACAAAAAACAAATATAGAGGTTAATGATTTAAATGAGGAGAATGCATCGTCGCAAACTATATAAGTAAGATACATCAACCCCGAACCTGTATATGAAAAATTATAAAGACCTTATGCAACTCTAATTTATAAACGGGGATCATATCATTCATATACAGGTTCAGGGGTTGATGTATCTTATTTATATAGTTTGCGACGATGTATTCTCGCCATTTAAATCATTAACCTCTATATTTGTTTTATGTATGAATGATTCATGTATATATATATATATATATATATATATATATATATATATATATATATATATATATACAAAAAATGTTTCGAAATGCACACAACACACTGCTTACAATAATTAATAAAATGTAGATCTACAGCGATTTTATGAGGAAATAATGCAGAAATTATCTCTTAAAGAGTATACAAAAATTTTAGTGTAACAAATTTCATATAAAATTTACTACATACAGGAGGAGTTTGATAAAATGTC
>CAHIKZ030000594.1:180000-187500 GCA_903632075.3 Acanthosepion pharaonis | reverse complement strand
TATGGGTAGAATCAAGGAGGATGATATCCGAATGCTCAATGTAAATTCAGAACAAATATGTTTGAATAAAAAACAGACCACTTTAATCTTTGGAAGTAAAGTCTGATGATCCATAGCCCTTTAAAAGGGCTGTGGTGAAATAATTTATTACATGGTACCTTAAATTGGTCAGTTTTTTATTCATATATATATATATATATATATATATATATATATATATCTTGAAACCTGTCTGCAAATGGAACAGCCCAAGATGCGAACTCCGAATTTGACACATCAAAATCAAGCAAGCAAAAAAAATAAAAAATAAAAATAATTATTTAGCAATTTTTCATTATTTACATTATCGGACTAATGTCCTCATCTTTGCCGCCATATTTATTACAAACTCTTTCAGGTGGTTGGAATGTCGAACTGAACCCTTTATTTCGCTCACTGGGGCAGACTAGTGCCATGTCAATTTCCCTCTGAAAGTTATCCACTGCCTTTACCAGGTATTGAACTCACACTTTTGGGGTTCTGTCAATGGATCTAACAAACGCCTTTATCCTTGCGTACATCTGTTTTTGAATTTTTGGGTATTATAACCCTAATGCCTCAGCATACGTTTTTTACGTGTGCTCATATTGCAATTGTTTTAACAGAGGATGAAAAAAATGATATTGGAATACAATTTCGCACTGGAACAAGGAAAGCTATTTACCAAAAGTTAGGAAAAGTATTATTAAAACCAAATATGTTGATTGGAAACATAGATACTAGTATTTAAATCAGTCATGGACAAAGTGCGACCGGCGGGCTATATGCGGTCCGTTTTACTTTCTCATATGACGCACCGAATTCCATCAGGAAAATAAGGTTTATTAATATTTGGTTTAACGTAACGTTTTCATCATATTATACGATTGATGATTTTCAATAAGGAACACCACGCATGTAAATACCATTTGCTATAGAAACAGGACGTTCAAAATAATTTTTTTGTCTTGAGAAGAAATATATATATTTTTTTAGAGGAGGAACATATATTTTTTTCTAGAGAAGATTTTTTTCTTAATTTAAAAATTATTTTTTGTATTTTCAAATGAATATGTAAGAAACAAATCAGATACAACACTGTCACCTGTGATAAAATTATACCGGGACTTCGTATTTTTAATTATTTAGAAATCCTTTCTCCAAAAACAATCTAACAATCTACCTTTCACCATTTCTATAGCAGAAGCTTACGCTTTGGGTCTTCTGTGACGAAAATGGCTTCGGCAGCTTCAACTAAAAAATTATCCTCGATTCTTTTTAGTAGTACGACTAGCTGTATGATCAGCTATAAGTAATGCGGACCACTAGTCAGAAAAGGTTACGCACGCTGGACTTAAATGTTATGTCATATCGTGGAAAAAACAAAAGGATACTTATACTTAGAATGGGAGAAAATTGAGGTTTATAGGGTACATAACGTGGATAGTTTCAGATTGGACATATTGGTAGCAAGAAAGTCACAGAAAAGCAATGAAAAATCGAACAAGGGAACGTAGATGTTGGACAGAAAAAAGGATTAAGAGGAACAGCAACAATAGACAAAATTTACAGGACAGTGTGTTGAAAGAAAACGGGAAGAAGAAGATGAAGAGGGAGGAGGAGGAAGAAGAAGAAGAAAAAGAAGGAGGAGGAGGAGAAGGAGGAGGAGGAAGAAGAAAAGAAGAAGAAGATGAAGGTGGAGGAGGAAGAAGAAGAAGAAGATGAAGGAGGAGGAGGAAGAAGAAGATGAAGGAGGAAGAAGAAAAAGAAGGAAAATGATCGGAATCATTATAATAATATATAGAGAGAGATTCAAAGTGAATCCCGATTTAAAGCAGGCTAATGGAAAAGGCAATGGACACAAATCATATTTATTATTTTTGAAGTTAACAGCACAAACACATTAACGAGAAAAAATACAAATATAAGGGACTAAAAAGAATAATATATTAAAACTGACTGACTTTTTTCACATACACTTAATGTAAAAAAGTTTATAAGCAAAATAAAAGAAAGAATAAAAAATAATAGTGAATAATTCCTCATAATATGGTGTCATTGCATTGCAAGATAAAAGGAAATAAGCAACAATGGAAAACTAATTAGACATGCTTTAGACACACACACACATATATATATATATATATATATATATATATATATATATATATATATATATGAATGATTAGATCCTTCCTATTTAGATATTTCTGACTAGTGTGCCCATCTTTGTTGCCATTTTACAACCATTCTTACGTAATATGCTCCGGCCTTCTTCAAGTGAGTTCAATATTTGATGACAGAAGATTGAACAAACACATCGAGAGATGAGTTACTAAATGGAATTAATTGAAACTGAGATATCCCAAAAAAGCATGGCACCTGGAATTAGAACAGTCTACACCCATGGACTAAATAAAGGATTCGATTCGAAATTCCGACATATACAATGTCAGCATGGCCGGAGAATGCAACGGCCAACACGTCATGAAAATGGCAATAAAGATGAGGACAACAGTCCGAATGATGTAAACTGTGTCAGTAGTTAAAATACGTCATCTCAGTAGTATAGACAAATGTAAATCGTTTCTGTAACAAAAATGAGTGTCGTGTTCAAACAGCCAAATAATCGGGGAGGTGATTTTTTCATAATATCTGCCCAGTATGTGCTACGATTAGTTTCTGAAAAACATGCCACTGCTTGGCACTGTACTTGTGAGCGAAAATTGGTAAGTCGATGGCTTCAACGACAGATCTCTCCAGATTATTCTCTATCTGGCAGAAACAATTACCCGCTTATATTTTTTTCTGTGGATTTTAATGCAACACAATCCCGACAGGGAAGTCGTCTGCTACAAGCAGTTCTTCTTAACGAGTGAACTAGGAAACGAGTATTTAGCTATTATTTTTTATTACCTATACTTGGAAATGTTTGAACAATTTGCTTTTTAACATGAACAAATCCGAATGCTCAAACATCAGTCTTTGAGGAAATATAATTTTTCTTTTGTAATTAAGAAGAACAGACCAGTAATTGCTGGAAAATTTAAATTAATTCCTTCAATGCTAGTTGCCACCGTTCCCGTAAAGTTAAAACTCATAAAACGTATAATAAATATCAAGAGATCTGGAAGAGACGACAAAATTCATAAATGTGAAGATGGTTGTAGTTATCATTGAAAATGTGAGGTAGTTGAAATGTTCTATAAATGTTTCCTTTTTTTTTTTAAGGATGAATTCAGATTTGTTTAAAATTCAAGGTTGGTTAAAATACATTCGATGTTGGTCGGGACTGGGTGCGAAACATTCTCACTATCTTACATCATTTTTATCCAAGGTATCATCAACTTAGAGCGCATCCCGAAGGAAGCAGTTCTCGACACTACCAGACAAGAAACGGGCCCATTGGAAGACGTCACCAGCAAAAAGTGAAAGTCTCAATGGTGCGGCCACATTCAAAGATCGAAGAATATTTCCGCTGCCATCCTACGGGTTTTTACCTGAGGCAAAACAAGAAGCAGCAGACAACGCAAACTGATAACATCACTGAAGAGGCAGGAAGGTATTTATCAAAAACTTAGCTATCAACTTGCAATCGGAACATGTTGAAGGAGTCGCTTATGCGCACACCGGCGCAAAGACTCTACAACTACAAGCGGTCATGGAACTGAAAGTGTTGACGGTATCGATAACGAGTATTTGACGTCAAGTCTATGAAATACACCATTCAAATTATTCTTCAAATTGGAAAGAAAAAAGAAAAAAGAACGATAGTCCTTCATAACAGTTGTCAGTTCATGTAACTTAAATATAACTGCATCAAAAACAAAATGTAATTAAAAAGCAAATATCGGTTGTACTGAGTAAAAAATGAAACTGTCAATCATTTAATAATTGAATATGACAGATTCCTTCCCAGGGAAACAGGTGCAGATGAAACCTGGGCATGGGGATTTATTGAAACCGTCCAAGTAACTCGGAATTAATTAAATATAATAATGGGCTAAACAAAACGGATTCCCTCGAGAACAGACAAAAATAAGTTTCCATGGGTGTTGGTTACGCATGGTCGACCGGTCCAGTGTTAACCAAGGTATGTGGTCCCATGGGCGGGCGGACCGCAAGTCACAAAGTCGGACAGACCTAGTGAACTCGGGTACATGTTTTCAGGCGCATAGCCGGAAACGCCGGGTAGTCGACCAAATGGGTGCACCGCTGGTGGTGGACACCAGTTTCATAAAGTTGGACAAAATTAAGTGAACTCGCGCGATCAGTCGACGACGCGATGCCGGTGGTCGGCCAGCAGGACGATCGAGCGGGCATCCAGACGGGACGTTTTAAATTGCAAAGAGAAGCATCCAGTACGGCAAAGATCTTATAGATTGAAGCTAGTGTTAGACATTTTCATGACGGTCGTCTTCGAGTATAGAATCCAGAGGTTGGCAATGAATATTTCGGAGACAGTAGGAAAGCGTAGTGCAGGTTCGCAGTGCATATCGCAGCAAAGTAGCAGAGCGTAGTTCTTCCGTCTGTCCTGTTCGCCGGACAAGTTGGCTCTGGTCATTCCGCTAGGTAAACAAGATGGCCGCCTTTATACACGACGAATACAGTGTTGTGCGGCTTCTGATTGGTCAACCTTCTATTGGTCGACTATAAAGGGAATTAAGTCATTTTGACTCGCTCACTAGTATAGTATACACAAAAAACCGTAACAGCTAGTTCAATTACGTCGAAGAATAACTGGAAATATTATCATTTTTTTCTCTCCCTATCATATTAATTTTGTTGCTTAAGCTCTGAAGACATCATTTTACAGTTTAAGGTTGTTATATAGACGGCTGGATGGACACCTCGAGGCGGTGTAATGGTTAGCAAGCTTGTCTCGCTAGAACAGGTACGATTGAATAATGAGTTCGATTTTTACTGGGTGTCCCATACATTCAGCCTTGTGCCACATCTAAGCTACGCTTGGAAAATCACTATATAGACGATTGGATTAGGCATTAAATAATATCGGTCATCAGACTAATGAATTTCAGATTCTTTGGATTTTATCAAGAATCACTAAATATATAGCAGGAGCACCAGACCAGATGAGGCAGGAATATTCAAAGCGTGGTCGAGTGGTAGACTTATAAATATTTGCGATAGATTCCAACGATTAAAGATGTCTAGCATGATACGGTGAACGTAGTTACTTAGCAGAGCAAATGATTCACTATAATCTTTCCATTTCATGTCAGCAGAAAACGTTAGTAAGAGAAGTTGAGTTGATTCACTCGCCTAGAGGTTAGCATCAGCCATACTGATAGATGGCAATGAATGCTCTCTCGGGAGGAGTAAAATGGAGCCGTTTTGTTTTGGATGCGTTAAAATTAATAATAATGCATTTCTCTCCCCAGTTAACCACAGATTGTAGGTCATTTTTGAGTTCAGCTGTCAATTCGAACTTTTCGAATCTATCAGAGATACCATTAAGACAGTATTAAATACTTGTGTCAGCAGCATAGATAAATTTTGAGAACTGACGTCATTGAGGAAAATTATGAAAAACGTAAAAAGATCTCTTTCTGCATTAATGCAAAAATATAGAACAGTGGCTGTTCAAGATTTTCATATCGCGATTTGATAAGAAATATTGAATCAGTTAAAAAATATAATTGTCTAGAAATACCAGAAACAAGATATGCAAAGCAACAGCTTAAGTTATACAATTCTTAAAAATCATAATAGATTCTCTAAGCAATTACCATTAAATCATCAGGAATTAATCTAGAGAATTGAAATTGTTTATCTCAAAATTGTTTATTTCGAGATGAGATGCTTGACATATTCCGAGTGGGTTAGATCTTCTAGCACTTTGCCATAAAAAGGTAGAAGTCCAAAAAGCCAATAGTTAGACTGATTAGACTGGGTTTTAATGACTGGAAGCAGAGAAGATGATTTCAACAAGCAGGAAAGCAAGAGGCAACAACGGATTTATTGTAGAGTTTAGAGAGAACCAGTTTAAGAGCACTTTTCCTATGGATGGATGCCATCATGTCTATATGCTTTGTGGGGTCCAATTTAGATATATTAGCGGAAACTATCGACTGATTATTAATCAGTCGATAGTTTCCGCTAATATATCTAAGCATGTCACAAATTAGAGACCATTTTTTTGTGAAATATCAAAAATATATTTACTCCAGCTGAGCAAAGAGTAGAAATGGAACAAACTTTAAAGGCAGAATATTCTGCTTTATAAGAAAACTAACAGCATGGCCCGGGGTTGCCCGTGCTTGATTCCAAAATCGTACGACTCATACAGCAATCGCTATCACTTGCCTTAAAATATTTTTAGCCTTCCTTGCCTTTAAAGGAGTGCCCTTTGCCGTGCTGATGTCGGTACATGCCTTACTTCTTGCTTATCTCACACTGCGAATTTTTTCTAAGCTCTATACTGAACATTAAACAAAAAAAGAACTAAACAAAATGAACACGAAAAAAGAACTAACCAAAATGAACACAAAACAATCAGCTTAAAAAAAGGACTCGTAACTGGAAAAAGCGAATGAAAAAAGAATGTTAACAACAAATACTTTTTCACACCCAACCCAGTTCGGCGGAATCAGAATCAACGTTGAGTTCAAGCAAGCGAATGAGTCAATTGGAGTAAAGTGCCATGCAGATTTGAATTTTTTCCCACATGTGACGAATGCAGCTATCGATTTTTTTGCATGCTAGCATGCTAGTTAATATTCGTGTCAGTTAGCTGTTGGCTCTCAATCTGGCCAATAGAATCTTCCTGCCTATTCGTGGCAGCCACCCATAGGCTCTAACTCTGGCCAGTACAAAATGGCCGCAAACTACATGAAAACTGCAGCAGAAGTATGAAAATATCGATTATTTCCACGATCGATGGGAGTTGGGAAATGCAATGTCGGTCTTGGCCTTCCCGCTAACTTGGAGCATGTGCATGTAAATTTCGGTGCAAATCCGTCGAAAACTGCGGCCCTGCATTCGTTACACACACACACACACACACACACACACACACACACACACACACACACACACACACACACACACATCCTGCTTTTTATAGATATAGATTGCGTGAAAAGAGGAGAGATAAAATACTTACTTTTTTTTCACATGCCCTCACTGTGTAGAGAAACTTTTTCGACCTTAAACAGTGCCTTAATCTGCTAGTGAACAATTTTAGGGAACGTTTACAATTATTACACGAAAACATAACGAGGTGTTTTCTGTCTTTGAACCTATCACGATAGTAAAATTGATGTGGGCTATACAGGTTGAACAGGCCGATGTGATCCAAAGGGGGAGATTTTGGTTACGCCGGATATTTCTCAAAAGGTACAAAATTATCGATATTGGCTTTAGACCGAGCAGAAACCTCTGTCACAGAATTCGTAATAAAAAGGTGAACAATATTAATAGAAGTGTTGTTTCGAAGAATGTCACGAAATGAACCCCTGT
>CAHIKZ030000594.1:162500-175000 GCA_903632075.3 Acanthosepion pharaonis | reverse complement strand
TGATGCTGCACAGATCCTACCATAGATAAAATAGGAGTAAGTGATAAAATTTTAATAACTTTATACACTGTTTGGAATTTCGTATTTTGTTTTTAGTTGTTAAATTTTTACAATTAAAATCATTTCTAATCTTGTTTTAATTTTCTCTCCTCAGTCCTTAGATCCTAATGCGTTTTTGATTTTTCCTGCTGCTCGCCAACGTTTTCTTTAGAGAACGTGTTGACTGAAAGGGTCCGCTCAATGTAAAATAATTAAGTCGTTTCTATTTAAATCTATTTTCTTCTTCTGTGGGTACAAGTCTTTGTTTATATATATATATATATATATATATATATATATATATATATATATATATATAAAAAAACGTTTCACAATGAACTCGTTTTCAATTATTATATGCGTAGGCAGGTCCAAATATCATGTCTATTTTGGAAGCCATCTGCCTCAAATTATTTAAACCATCGCTTTCTAAACAAAAGGAGAATTTTTCACGATCGCTAAATTTATTTTTTGATATATGAGCAACTTATTTTCCTATCTTACTGCTCAGGTTGGTTCATTATTATTAATTCATTATTTACGCATTTATTTTAATCGTAAATTTATTTTAATTTTACGTATATATATCTTCGTAAGATTTTAGACGTGTTCCAACCATACCATTTTGGCGTTCTTCTCATTTTCATTGTTTGTTTAAAATCATTTGCCAAGGAAAGACCCTGATGAAGCGTTGGCCGAAAGGTACCTAGGTCCTGAAAAAAAAAAAAAAAAAAAAAAATGGTCATACAAAAGAAATTCATTTTCTTTAAATCGTTATATTTGTTTTGTGGTATCAAAACATTATTCCAATATATATATATATATATATATATATATATATATATATATATAAGTGATTAATTTGGGGATTTAGGCTAATCTTATAGTAATTCGTCGACCCTAGAAGAACCCTCAACAGAATGCAGAAAGCACTGAGCGGCCGTTTCGTCCTATCGTGGTACAGTTGGTATGGCGTTTGCGTTGTATCGAAAACGGTCCGGATTCGATTCTTGGTCGTGGATGCGAACTGCTGATGAGTCCCAGAGATGACGAAACGCCCGTCCAGTGAATTCTGTTAAGGATTCTTCTAGGCTCGACAATTACTATAAGAATATATATATATATATATATATATATATATATATATTATATATATGATGTGTGTGTGTGTGTGTGTGCGTGTGTGAGAGAGAGAGAGAACATTTAGGCTTGAATCCTTCTTTCATGCACATGTTATTGAATACGACGGACAAGCTGATTTGATTTAGGTTTTATATAATTTCTCATGTGATCTAATAATTTCTTTTCTTTTCAGATGATAAATTATATAAAAATTGTCCGAATCTTCTTTTTATCCGAGTGCTTCGGATATACATTTAGCCATTTTAAAGGATGAAATATTTTAACCTTTAAATAAGAAATTTTTTGTTGTATGTATTTCTGATCATCGCTTAATTAGATCTCATATAAATACTCATGGAGACGTACAGCACCCTATTTGTAACATGTTTGTTATCAACACAAATATAATAGCATCATATACATGCAAACAAAAAAACTGTTGAAACTTGACTAATGCATGGATTAATAATACAACACAAAATGTACTTAGAACAAAATGTATTGAAACAAGAAAGTGTACACAATATTTACATATAGTCTTTTGTATATTCTTGGGAAGACCGTTCCTGGAGAATGTGTTGACTTAGTCGCAGTCGGGCAGAGTCTCTGGATTGAATCTCTTGATTCCTCCCCTCGTCTTCCCGGTACCAACCATATTTATATGGTCGGTACTCCACTATGCAAATTAGGTGGATCCTACCACAACAAAAACTATGAACATGAACGCGATGACCTGACGGTGTTTTGAAAATAAAAACATTCTATGAATACATGCATGCAACAATCTATTTCTTATTTATCAGTGAAAATATTTCATCCTTAAAAATGGCTAAATATATAGACGTAAGTGGTCGGAAAAAAAAACATTCGGACAGTTTTTATATAATTTATCATCTGAAAATGAAAAGACAAAAATAATAGATCATATGAGAAATTGTATAAAAAATTAAATCAACGTACATTGTCTGTCGGATTCAATGAAATGCTCATATATATATATATATATATATATATATATATATATATATATATAGAGAGAGAGAGAGAGAGAGAAAGGTAAAGGTAAAAATCTGTGGCAGGTAATCCAAGTGAATCCTAGTAATATAACCTGTTGAAATTGATCCACAAATAGAGTTCAATGTATTTATTACAGAGCATATATATAAATTACAAATTAATGAAATTCAAAAAGAAATAGCCCATCTAAATGACATTTTCGCTCTGCAATAGCTTGTCAGTACCAAAAAGATAGATAAAATAAATATGAAGCCTAACTTAAAAAAAAATTAAATAAGAGACAGGAAGGAAAAGACGGAGGAAAAGAAAGGACAAGACTACAAATAAGGGAAAAAAGGATCTAAAACAGAGGATGAACAAAAACAGAAAGAAAAAGAAAAAAAAAAGAATAACGTAGAGATGGATAGAGATGGAATATATATATATATATATATATATATATATATATATATATCGATAGTAAACATTTTTTTATACATGGTTCATTGAATACAACATACAGGGGAAAGGAAACAACTTAAATTGTTTGTCAAACATCGACTGTAGAAATATGAGGAAAAAAAAAAATCTATTTTTCTTATGTGCCACATTCCAAGAAACACGCGCACACGTATATATGTATGTGCCTGCATGCTTCATGAATAATATGTTATTCATGAAACACACACAAGCACACACACATGTCACACACACATACACACATATAAATATATATCTATAAGTGTTTTGTGTATCTATACATATGTCTACAAGCGAAAACCACTATATAACAAGAACATTTCAAAAGTATCTCCTTAATATACATTTAAACTATTATTTATATATCTCTCTCCATGTTGTTCTGAAGAAACATACAAAATATGTGTATGAGTGCACATACAAATAAACGCACATCTCTTTCTCTCCCTTTATATATATATATATGTATATATATATATATATATATATATATATATATATATATATATATATATATATATATATATATATATATATATATATATATATATATATATATATATATATATATATATATATTACATAAAATGGATAAAATCTGAAAATATTTTAATATCTTATTATGGATATAAGTTTTTTGGAATATTTAATTGAAAAGTAATAAATGTAATTAATATTGTTTACAGTCCTGAATATTCGAGAAATTTCGTGGAAAATATGCATTCTCAGACAGGAATAGAACCTGTATTCCATATGGAAACGATTTTGCTAGACGTGCTGTTAACCATTCGTCCACGGGAATCTTCCGGTTATCAAAGTTCAAATTACCGCATATAAACAAGCATCCACGAAGATTGTACTAGATATCTCATTTCTGATGTGTTATATCCATAAAAATAACATATATACGTAAAATATGTTAATACACACACACACACACACACAAAACACACACACACAAACATACACACACACACACATATATATATATATATATATATATATATATATATATATATATATATATATATATATATATATATATATTCACGAGCTGAACCTAAAAGTCTAAATGGTAGGTCCATGCTGAATATTACCTGTCACATGACACAATTTAATCACCATTTTCAGCTGCAATATGAAAATAGATTTTTGTACTTTTGCGGCATCATTCCTTGTGGTTAATTTGGGTTCCGTCTGATAATAGACTTCCCAAGACTATCAATACTTATAAATCTTGGAATGCATGTCTGGAATAGGGTGTAATCAACCGACCAGGCACGCAAGTCCTTCCCCGATTAAATACTATTCTTTTCTCTCCTTTAAACTCTTCTACTCTCTTTTAGTGGCCACACACACACAAACACGCAAACCTACAGGCATAAACATATAAAAATACATAAGCATCATTCTTTTCTCTCAGTTTTCCCTATCTTTTGCACTTTTCTAAGAAACCACAAATAGAAAAATGTATATTTTTAACGCATGCTGTTCCTGTTCATGAAATATTTAGCGACACCCTAGAGCATTCTGTTCAATATTGTCTTAATATGACTTCAAAATCTCAGAAAATTGTGTTCATGTAAACTAAAACTACATATATACACATGCGAAAACATATAGGAAAATCAAAATTTACTAACTATATTAGTCATTAAATTAAATCAATTTGCGTATCCCGTAGTTTAAACCCGGGGCAGGAAATAGCTTGTAAATGTTAACACCACCGAAACAAATCGAATCTTATTTAAACACCGTAGAGAGGCTTTTCTGCCTGCCATCAGCATGTCTCCAGGAGACTCTCATATATATATATATATATATATATATATATATATATATATATATATATATATATATATAATAATAATAATAATAATAAGGCTTAAACACTAATATTCCATGCTCATAATTTATTCCATTGTAATCGTAAATACGATCCAAATCATCAGACCTACAAATTCAAAATGAAAACAGAAAAAACAACTCCGGAAATCAAAACAGAATTTAGACAAAGTGAAAGTATGAGGAGGAGGGAGATGAAACCTTAACAGAGAGAATTTTAACGAGATGTGGGGGGGGGATTTTAAAAAGAGGCGAGAAAGAAAGTCGACGGATGTCTAATGCATCAAGATACATTTCGTGGTGACATATACACACCATAGACAATTAGAAGTTAGGATAGGAGGTAGGTAAAAAAAAGAAAAAAAGAAAGAGAAGAGGTGGGGGAGAGATGAATGTAATGAGAACGAAAATAATATATAAATTCTAACGTTCACATCATTAATTCAAAGAGGTCTCAATACTGATAGTAGAAAAATAATAATTTATTATAATCTTTTCGAAAAGGAATATGTCAGATCTAGCCATTACTTTAACACATCAACCTACCTTCATCAAAATGCTATCAACGACCACTATTGTTTCACTCCGTCAACTTTCTGCCTTTATTTATTTATTTAACTTCTAACAACTTGAATAAAAGGAAGTGACGTTTCACATGCGGCATGTTTATAAACATTATTCCATTATTCTTCATAACCATTTTGGTTCTTTCTCACCAGTCGAGGTGCAATTTAACTGCACTGAAACGAATTTCCATCTTTGTAGTGAATCAATTATTTGGTCTATATGGAAAAAGTATTGTATATATATATATATATATATATATATATATATATATAAGCAGCATGTCGCGGCGGTGCCCGTGCTTAATTCAAAAGTCGTATGACTCATGCAGAAGTCGCTGTCACTTGACTTAAAATATTTTTGCTCTTCCTTGCCTTTAAAGGAGTGCCCTTTGCCGTGCTGATGTTGCTACATGCCTTACTTCTTGCCTATCTCGCACTGCGAATTTTTCTAAGCTCTATACTAAACATTAAATCTGTTACGAAAAATGAACTAAGCAAAATGAACACAAAACGATCAGCTTTAAAAAAGGAATCGTAACTGGAAAAACCGAATGAAAAAAGAATGTCAACAACAAATACATTTTCATATCCAACCCAGTTCTGCGGAATCAGAATCAACGTTGAGTTTAAGCAAGCGAATGAGCTAATTGGAGTAAAGTGCCATGCATATTTAAATTTTTCACACTTGTGACGAATGCAGCTAACGATTTTTTTATTTTTTCATGCGAGCATGTTAGTTAACATTCGTGTCAGTCAGCTGTTGGTTCTCACGCTGTCCAATAGAATCTTCCTGCCTATTCGTGGCAGCCAGCTATAGGCCCTCGCACTGGCCAGTAGAAAATGGCCGCAAACTATATGTCGTAGAAGCATGAAAAAAATCGATTATTTCCACTATCGATGGGAGTTGGGAAATGCAAAGCCGGTCTTGGCCATCCCGCTAACTTGTAGCAAGTGCATGTAAATTTTGGTGCAAATCCTTCGAAAATTGCTTGCGGCCGTGCAGTCGTTACACACACACACACACACACACACACACACACACACACACACACACACACACACACACACACACAGAGACACACACAGAGAGACACACACACACACATCCTGCCTTATATATATAAAGGAATGTTGGGTTATAGTGTCGTGTCACAAAATTTGTCTCATTAACATCATACACCATTTCAGATTTACAAATCAACCATGCGGCTTTGCCTTTAATATTGTTACCATATCTTGTTTGGTGATTCTGCTGTGCATTTGCACATTCTTGAAAAAGTCCAATATGTAATGTAATCGATCCTAACTTATGATCTCGACAGTCACTTTCTCACTGACGTGGCCTGGCTTCTCTGTCTCTTCTCCAATATTTCCTTGGCAACCACACCTATGAGTTTTCCCCCCTGGTTCCACAACTACATGTATGTATTGGCATCTAGATCCCACCTGTTTACTGTTGGAATGGTTAAATGCCACCGGCACTTATATTTTAACTCTTTCTTTTCTCGTACTTCACAGATTTTCAACTCCTTTCCGCATAATGACAAATACAATTTCAACAATTTAGATGCAACATCAATCGCCATCGTCTATCTTCTTGAAACCCGTTCATCTTCTCTCCTTTCCTAAATCCTCCGACTACCCAGTTCATTCTCTCACCTTTAGCTTTAAGAATATTACTTTTCGTTGAAGACGGCGCAACTATTTTTCATACGTTGAAGCATTTGCCTTAGAATGGAGAATGATTGATTGTTTTGGGGGAAGAGTTTTCTCAATAATTAAAATAAAGTCTTGCTTTAATAGTATCACAGTCGACAGTGATTAACACACACTGCTGTATGTGATTTGTTTCTTATATATTCATTCGAAAATACAAAACATAATTTTTAAAATAAAATTATATTTCTTGGGCAGATGAAAAAAAATTATTATTATTATTATTATTATTATTATTATTATTACAAGCAAATGGTATTTATACGTATAATCTTCCACAATGAAAATAGTCAATGGTTCAAAATGGTGCAAACGTTAGCTTCAACGAAACAAACTCCAAGATTATATGTAATCATGAAAACATGAGATAAAAAAGTGGGAACGAATCGGCACAAAAATCATATATATATATATATATATATATATATATATATATATATATATATATATCAATCATAACATTATATTCTTCATGAAATTGGACTTACGACTCAGAAAGGTAAACTTGCAGTATGTGGAACGCGGGCAAGAGTTTACCTGTAGGTGTTCTTTGAAGACATAATATACATTTACAGTTTGGGATGGATAAATTGTCATCTGAATTATGTGAAAAAATGAAAATAACACTGTTATTCCATTTTACCAGATATATTGATAAAAAATTACAGAGAAATATCTTGACTCTTTTCACTCCTTACGAATTCTCTGCACAGTCCTGAATATTACGTATTGGAATCGTGGTGCTTTTTTTCACACAGAGTGCACCCAATTGACCCAACTATACTTTGCAGTCAACAAAATCAAAAACAAAGCGCACACGTGAAATTAAAGATAAAAATGCCGACAATTTACCCATTTCAATCTATCTATCTATCTATCTATCTATCTATATATATATCTACATATATATATATATATATATATATATATATATATATATATATATTTATTTCTAAGAGAATAGAATCGAGGTAGAGCTCAGTGTCCAGGACAGAGCAAGAATATAATATCATATATATATATATATATATATATATATATATATATATATATATATATATATATATATATATATATCAGGCGTTAAAAACTAGAAATGTAGTATTGTAGGCCATGATAAGTTTAAAATAAAACACACACCAGTCGACCGGTTTCGTCCCCTCTCGTCAGAACTGTTAACGGGGAATTTAGATTATGAGGAAAAGAAAAAGTCTGTCTTTACATCAGGTCTAGGCAACCTGCTCTTTGCAAACAAAGAGATTGTTTGCTTGGACTTGCTGTTCTGCGATTCTAGCAGCTTGGTTGGTATAATTTTAATATATATATATATTTTTTTTTATTATGTTTTTTTTTATTATGTTTTCTTTTTATTTATTATATATTTTTTTCCTTCCCTGTCCATTCATTCATGTCACCCATGACAGACTATACAAGACCAAAGCTGTGGTGAACCAAAACTGCAAAGTTAAAGAGAAATAACTGAGATATCTGAAAGATGCATGGCATATGGAACTTGAACAATCTAGCCCTGTTAACGACATAAACTGTTCGGTTAGAAATTCCAATCACCCGAAGAAGGCCGGCGCATATAACGGCCGAAACTTTGCGAATATGGCAATGAAGATAGGGACAACAGTCCGTATCATATAAATAATGTATACATTGTTGGGATTTAAAACAGAGAGAATTTTTTTTTTTATTTTAGTATATGACACCTTTACAAGTTCAGTAAGATCTGTAACGATTCAATGCGTGTGGAGAGACTCGTATCCACAAATATCTCGTAACAGGTTAGGAGAATTATCTCCAAAAATACGCGAATCGCCACAGACAGCATTTCTTTGGAAATGATGCAAAATCATTTTGCGAAGCTGCCAACAGATTTCGCCAAAGCATCATGAAGGCAATTAAAGAAGAAGCCACTACTGTGAGCGATGTTTGGTTAAAAAAAAAAAAAAAAAAAAAAGATACAAATCGTCAGAATCTGATGGATGCAAAGACTGGCAATTCGTAGATCATTTGAAACAGAGTTTCGCCTTTCCAGCTGAGATCACGCTCACAGCTGAGCTTCCTGACCTCGCGAGCTGTGTAGTTAATTGAATTACCGCCAGTGAAGTGGCGGCGCGTTTTGAGAAAATACCGACCAGGTACATGAACGTTAGCTGGAAAATTAGGATGTTCTGCGGGAGCAATTCAGCGAAAATGGTCGGTCGACCATTATAATTTTATCAAAGTTTAATGCTGAAGTTTTATTGCCAACTTGGCCGACCTGGACTCGTCTAACTAAAAGGGAATGTCACCACATCTCCCAGTCTTACTCTCTCACTCTCGCTATATATATATATATATATATATATATATATGAAAAAAATTAAAACTTATCATACTCGAAGCTCTGATGGATTTTATATTCTATCTGAAATGTTTACACAAACATACATATGCATGATTGAATGTTTAGGCCGTATATATTTATTCAAGCATGTATCATTAAATAATGTAGAGTATATCATGTCTATTTATTTTTACAATAATCTGTCCTATTTCTCTAGTTATCTTTTTCATGTTAATCTGAATTTCATCAAGGAAAGCTTCTTAGTTCATGTTAATCCAAGTACATCCAATCTCCTACGAGATCATCCTCGGGCCGGGGTGGATGCGAAGACTATCGTAATGTAATTGTAATCGTTGTGAGGGTGATTCTCGCAAAGAAGCGGGAAAGCACTCTGTTATAGCTATCTTTAAATTAAACGTTGTAGCTACGAAATTTTATAAACAAGCGTCCATGATACGAGGCATTTAAACAGACATTGTAAAATACAACATGGCGTTCAATGTTAGTCAATTTAAATGCATTTTAAAAATTTTATATGCACTCGTAATAAGTTTTTTTTTTAATAGTGATTGGTTGATTTTGATATACAGGACCTTGAGAATTTGTCATTTTTTCTTTATTATTTTCATCTTGTATCATATTTGTGTTGTCAAGAATATTTTCCTGTTTTGTGAAGGTGGACAGGACGGTGTCATTAAATATTGTGCGATAGAAATTGTATCCGACCAATGGAGTGTAAGGCATGTGACAATGTTTTGGTCGTCAAGCCAATATATATACATACTTCTTGGCCGAGATACCATCACCGAAATGTCGTTTAAAATGATGTACCATGTTGGTCTTTTCAAAAACACTACTTACCAGAGAAGTGATTTTGCGTATGATTAAGTTGGTTGTGTTAAATTTAATATAGCATATAATTAGTTTTATTTTTCCTGGGATCACTAATGAGCTATTAGTACTTAGGATATATATATATATATATATATATATAATAATGGACTTTCCCGTCGGTTTCGACATATGAGGATATGACAGCTTATTGATTCAGTTATGAAATTTTGTGCGATAATCTTAAGTGGCATTTAAGACCTGCTACAAAGGAGGCCACATATGGAGCAAGTGTGAGGATTGTGAGATGCGATCACTGTTAGATTGGCTGACCTTTTAGATCTTGCTCTCGCTTCTTGAAGTTGATTCAGACAAGCAGATTGAACTAAAACACGTACGTTGATCTCCATTCTGCCCGCTCCAAGGTTAAGAGCTCAAGGGTGTTACGTGGTATATATATATATATATATATATATATATATATATATATATATATATATATATATGTATGTATGTATATTTACGATACTCCCACGTCCTCAAACCGGGTCAATGGCGGGATATGGGAGGTACCGTAACATGTGTTTTTATTTTTAACATTGATACAATTTTAATAAAATATTTCCTTCCCCAAGGGTCTCTTTTCGATTGATCAGACACGGCCGAGCGGAATCGATTTAGGAACAAACGCGATAGGTGACATTCAATGGTCAGACAATAGAGACAAGGAATAAGTTTATTATCAAATATGCAACAAACCGGGTGAAAAGGAAAGACTGGCAAAACAAAAACGAAAAAAAAACACAATGTGTGAAAAATAAACATTGTGTGTAAAAATAGTGGAAGGGAAACTTATCCTCTCGGAAGGTAAATTACGAAACAACATATGAACTTGTGCCATACCTGCACCAATTTACAAAACGTAAAATGTTAAAACAAGCAGAGAGAAACAAGTAATAAAAAAGGATCTCATGCCAGACTTCCATGAAAGTACAAACATAAAATACATTAAACTAAATGAAAACATATAAGAGAAACAACGAACTCATCTGATCGTCAAAAAAGTTCTTTTTTCTTTAATGTCGCTTATATGTATTTCTTCTTTGTCTTTTTTCTTTTTTCTTTTCTCTCTTTCCCTTTTTGTATTATAAGCGTCTATTTCTAAGGTCTTTTTCTTTTTCTTTTCTTTTGGTCTAAGGGCTTGAGTGATGAATAAATTAAAGCTGTCTTCTCTCTCTCTCTCTCTTTCGTCCCGATATAGTAGCATTCTTCGGTTGTTTTTTTCCCAGAATCCAAACATTTCTTTCGCGTTCATCAGACTTGTGGTCGATCGTCCGTTCATTTCTAAGAGGGACCTTTTTTCGCATGACAATTTTTTTTTTTTAACCACTCATCGCCTTCATGGCCGCCTCTCCATTCCATTCGAAGATGGACTCACTTTCGCATACTCAAAACAAATCTATAGCTGACTAGCCCTTCCAGTCTTAAAGACGTGGACAGGGCCTTTTTTTCGCTAATCTATCACATGACTGTCGCATCTAGAACGAACCCGTCTGTCGAGCCCGAAAACTTGGACAAGACTCTTTTTCACGTGACCATTTTTTAATACATCATTGCCTTAATAGCCGTCTCGCCATTCCATTCGAAGATGGACCCACTTTCTCATACCCTACCTAATCCATAGCTGACTCGCCCTTCCAGTCTTAAAGATTTGGACTGGAAATTTCTTTCGCAACACCATCACAGGACTGTTGTATCTATAGCGAACGCGTCCGTCCATCCCGAAGGCTTGCACAGGGCTTTTTTTTCACATAAATATCAAAGGACTATCGCGTTTATAGCGAATGCGTCAGTCCAACCGGAAGGCTTGGACAGGACTTTTTTTTTCACATAAATATCAAAGGACTATCGCATTTATAGCGAATGCGTCAGTCCAACCGGAAGGCTTGGACAGGACTTTTTTTTTCACATAAATATCAAAGGACTATCGCATTTATAGCGAATGCGTCAGTCCAACCGGAAGGCTTTTTTCACAGGACTTTTTTTCACATAAATATCAAAGGACTATCGCATTTATAGCGAATGCGTCAGTCCAACCGGAAGGCTTGGACAGGACTTTTTTTTCACATAAATATCAAAGGACTATCGCGTTTATAGCGAATGCGTCAGTCAACCGGAAGGCTGGGACAGGACTTTTTTCACATAAATATCAAAGGACTATCGCATTTATAGCGAATGCGTCAGTCCAACCGGAAGGCTTGGACAGGACTTTTTTTTTTCACATAAATATCAAGGACTATCGCATTTATAGCGAATGCGTCAGTCCAACCGGAAGGCTGGGACAGGACTTTTTTTTTCACATAAATATCAAAGGACTATCGCGTTTATAGCGAATGCGTCAGTCCAACCGGAAAGCTGGGACAGGACTTTTTTTTTCACATAAATATCAAAGGACTATCGCATTTATAGCGAATGCGTCAGTCCAACCGGAAGGCTGGGACAGGACTTTTTTTTCACATAAATATCAAAGGACTATCGCATTTTATAGCGAATGCGTCAGTCCAACCGGA
>CAHIKZ030000594.1:27500-160000 GCA_903632075.3 Acanthosepion pharaonis | reverse complement strand
GTGGAAAAGAACAAATTACATACTGGCGAAATCCTACACATGCATACAATGTTTCAAATAATTAATTATTGTTCATTTGATCTAGCAGTAAATTCCTATTACTCTAAATGTCATAATTTTGACTTACATCTGTTTTAGTAGACACCCTAAATTTTGTTCAGTGAAATTAATATTGATATTCAACAACTGTGAAAATGATATTATTATTATTATTATTATTATTATTATCATTATTATTATTATCTTAGATTTCTGGTGGATACACATTTCTTTACGAGTCTCAACCTAAGGGCAGAAATGGCATCATAACATTTTTAACTGAGCAGTTTTTTGAAGAAAAATAAATAAATAAAACACCGAAGTTCTCAGATATTTTACAGATATAAAGGACTTCGTAAGATATGGGCAGTACCTGTCAGTACAATCTTTTGTATTTCTTTAAGGCATGGGCTAGCAGGAATCCACTGAATGAGTCTAGTGGGATCTATTCCCATTAATTCTAATGCTTCAACTAAAGTTTCCTCAGAGATTTCTATTTAAGGTCTTTGTATTTTGATAGTTTTTGAAGATCTGCAAAAATACATTAAAGTATTCAGAGAGAGCCAAGGCAGTAAGAAGACACATTTTGTTTTGCGTTCTCTGATCAAGATATCTGGCCGATTAGTTTAGATTATTCTGATTGTGTGCATTGTAAATTCCCATGAAATTATTACAGGTCCTATCTCTGTAACAGGGTCTGGGTGATGTTCATACTAATTACTTTTAATTTCCTTTCCGTAAAACTTGTAGATTTTTCAGTGCAGATATTTTCCCAATCTGTCATGGTGGTATTTATATTTAGTGGTGCCAATAGCGTGCAATGATGGTCAATTGTTTCTAGATATTTATCACAGAATTATCTGCATTTTGTGCTAACATAATTTTTCAATACGTGTGCTTGGTAATTTTCTAGTTAGCATGCATTGGCCCTGAGCAGCAAAAATAAAAACTTCGGTTTCAACATTTAAACCTGCATTACGTAGCCCCTGACGGCTACATAAGCTTGTTTGGTACGTAAAGAAGATATTTATCCTGCAATCGTTTTCGTGGTCGATTGCAATTGCCTTTGCCTTATTTTTATTTTATTTTATTTTTCTTACAGCTGCAGTAGGTGTATTGATTTACTTGCATTTCTCCATCCACTTGAAACTACATTTTGAACTTGTTGGCTACCTTTATTACTGAATAATGATTCTTACTTGTTTCATGTTCTTTGACACAAACCATCATCCAGTTCTGTCGGAGTTATATCCTCCTTAATTCCCTAAATGTTCACTAGCGGTAGCTCCTCCCTATATTATAAATGCTGCGCGACTTCTTGCCTAACTCTCTTTTTCATTTCTTCATTTCAGCGAACATGTCTACAGTGTAAGCTCTCGCAGAAGATAGCGTCTTCGCATTTGTGGGAGACGCCATGAACATTATAAACACATGCACGTACGTACGAACATTCACCAATATAGAAACTCTTTACGTTCACACACAAAGACAAATGTTAATGTATATGTCCATTGTAAATTTTGTTGTTTAATACATATATTTGATGATATATTTATATTGCTCTTTTTTGTTTTCTTTAAATCTTCGGTTGGGCTCAACTTGAGTCCGCATTGTTCTTGTAGTTGGACCTTCTAGCAGGAATCAAAAGTACGTGTTACTAATTCAACAACACTCAAATCTACACGGTCCTCTACAAGTCTTCTGTAGTTTCTAGGTATTTTTGAAGGCCGATAGTTGTAGTTGTTTTGTGTATATATGTATTAGTGAGCAAGTCAAAATGAGCTGACTCATTTTATAGTTCACCAATGGAAGGGTTAACCAGTTAGAAAGCTCAAAATATTCAATGCGACGTGTATAAAGGCAGCCATTTTGTTTTTGCTACCAAACTATCCTCACTGGCAACCGGATATCGAAGACTTAAAGAATTACTTAACCGCCGCTACATTCTCTGAATCTTCCCTGCCAAACTCTGATATTGAACACATTACGGACTTCACTGCATCCCATATTCATAGACTACGGCAAACATGGTGAACATGTTTTACTTGAACTTATCTTCTGCAGCCTTCGGTTCTGGACACAGACGGAGAATCAGCCATAGGATAATGCATGCGGTGAGAAGCTTTCTCGATTTGGTGCCTATTCGCCTATAATCAGCTATGGTCCAGTTAAGGATGTTGAAACTGCACTGCACCGTGGAGAGAGTCAAGTTATTTATGAGACTCAATAGCAAACGCAAACGCCTGCAATATTATTTTCTAACGTTCTCCATCTTTTTGGTATGCTGCATTCCATCTCCTTCGATAATTTCTAGGTACTTATAGGCTTCTTCTTCTTCCAGTTCCTAAACTTCGTGACAAAATCTAGATATATTGTTTGCGTTTCTGTAATCATCCGTTTATTGAATATTACTTTTGAACATTTATGTAATTATATATATATATATATATATATATATATATATATATATATATATATTTTTTTTTTCCTCCCACAAATTCCTTTTTATTTTTTTTCTCCTCCAACAACTTCCTTTTATTGTACATTTTTTCTGTGTAAATTTTAAATTAAACAACCCGTTGAAGCCTGAAGAGCGGGAGCGAAACCGGTTGCTTCGCCCGTTTTTTTTAATATGTCTCGTAATAATAAGTTTTATACTTTTATTTCGATCATTAAATTTTGTACCTACAAAAATATATTTAAATATATATATATATATATATATATATATATATATATATATATATATATGCAGGGGCTATTGAAGAAAATGTATACATAATTCTGGAAAGTAAAACCTTGTATAGATATTGTAATACTAAATTTATTCAGACATTACGAGATAAATACAAGTTAACTTTGGACTCTACAAACACAACAAATGTGTAAAAGATTGAGCTTTCACTCCCAGACATTTATTAATACAGCGATATAATTCATGGCCAATGTAGGAGGACTGCTGCACATGCATTTTCAATTTCTTCTATGAGAGCCGCGACTGTATTCGGGGTTCTTGTGATACGCAGAATCCATTAGGACATCTTCATGCTACAACTGTGAGGGAAATGCCATCTGCTGACCAAATAGTATACAAGACACAATGTTATTTCAATTACATAGAATTACGAAAGAAAAGTTTTACATCTCCTGAAATGCGTATAAATTTGTTTGGTGGGCTCTCTATATACAGATATAAAAATAATAATAATAATAATAATAATAATAATAATAATAATAACAATAATAAAGGTGCACTTGGAATTATAAAAAATGGAACAAAACAACACATTGAAAGAATCCCTGGAAACCCCAGCTTAAGAGACATACAGAAAATTGTCTTATTAAGTACAGCACACACACTAAGGAGAACTTTGTCTATGTAACGCTAGCAACTTCATCGGAGAAAAAAAAAAAAAAAAAAAATTAACATGAAATGTGGCCATAACAACACACCACGACCTGCCTTAGGTCTTTCCGCAGACTTGGTAGGTAGTGTGTCCATAGCAGAAATCGAATGATGATGATAATAATAATAACAATAATAATAGTAATTATTATTATTATTATTATTATTATTATTGTTATTATTAATTAAGACAACAGATAAATTGTGACGATCAATTTTAATGATCGACTTTTCTAAATTACGAATAATCCTTCTCAGCCAAGAAGGAATTACCGACTCGTCTGAGAAGGATTAATCGTAATGTGGAAATGTCGACACATGATATATGTTGTCTTTAAAAATATTTGTCTTAAAGAACATTTGTTTAAATACATTTATACATACATATATATATATATATATATATATATATATATATATATATATATATACATATTTCATATAATAATATAGACAAGTGTTGTCTATGTATTTTATGTAAATTCTTATAACATCTGATAAGCTAAATAACATTATCAGTAAACATATATATATATATATATATATATATATATATATATATATATATATATATATATCTGTGTGTGTGTGCGTGTATGTACTATTGTCGTTAAAAACTATTGACAATGAGCTGCGGTTAGGGTTTTTAATTAATTCTCCTTTTGTTTGTATTACTTTAAATAATTTGTTTTCAACAGGAGACAGTTATTCGTTAAAACAATGCTTATTTTGGATGAGGAAGAGTTACTTTTTTTGTTGGCAGATGCGTCATGTAATTTAATATTTTTTTTATTTGGGCGGCAATCCCTATGTTTTAGACATCCATGAATATTTCGTAAAATTACATTACCCGGCAAGCAACAAGGAACACCACTACAAAATTGAAGATAAAAAGAGATTGCTGCCCAACTACGCATATATATATGTGGCACCATGCATCCTGACGATTTGAAAGAAATATTTATAGATATATGATTTGCTTTTTACGGTTTATCAACCATTTGAGGATTATTTAAGGCCGAAAAAAGTTTTTAAGAATAATTCTTTCTTTGCATTCAAGCGATTTGGGAGAAAGAAAGAGAAAAACAGAACCACCCCAGTTTTGACGGCGTCAATAAAAACGAAGCCCCACCAGACAGAAATCAGTGCAGCCGCGGACGGCAGGCGAAGTTGAGCCGCGGACGGCGGGCAGAGTTCGTTCGCCCCTAGCGGGCAGAAGAGGCCAGTTCGTTTGGCCCTGCGAGAAGTTCGTTCGACCCAAGCTGGCGAGATGAAGTTAGTTCGCGCACCGGCGGCAGAGATGAGTGCCCAGTAATTCAGACCCTGGAGAGAAGAAGTTGAGCCCCGGACGGCAGGCAGATATGAGTGCCCAGTGTTGAAACCACATCAAGATAGCTGACCAAGATTCACGCACACTTTTGGACTCTTCTTCAACCAAGAACAAGTAGTTTTGAAGAGCGACTTAGGACTAGACCACAGAAATAAGTTTTCGACTTTCGTCCAAAGACACACCGAAACACAAATTTCTTAGAGAGTAGACAAACTTGAAGCGTTAGAATTTGCCTAGCAAAGCGTCGTGCCACAATCCACAAAACGGGTCGGGAAGTAGACATAGTCCTATGTACCGAACAAATAGACATAAAAAAGTTTGTTACCTTTTTCTTTGATACTTTGAACTTTGTGAGTTTTCATTTTATTTTCTTTTATACATATTTGTGTGTTATCACCCCCGTTGAACTCAGCTTGCATTACGGCCCCAGCCCCTGTTGATCTCGTCTGTCTAAGATCAATTCACAACGTGGGTAGGCAGACTGGAGATCAGTGCTGTTACCCTGGTAACCAGGCGTTGGAAGCAGGTTGGGAACGCCCAGGCTGGTATCAATCTAACCAGATTCCTACCCGAATCACCAAAGGGTTAGAACGTCACGTTTGGAGCAGCGACACCCGGACGGAGCAGCGAGGAGCGAACAGCTGACGCCGCGGCGAAGACGTCACAATTGGTGCTGTTTAGGGACGTCACAACTGGCGCCGTGGTAGATCAGGATAGAACGTCATAGTCGGCGCTGCGACTGGGGACGACGTCACATATATATATATATATATATATATATATATATATATATTATGTTACAAAATACAAATTTGTGAAAAAGTAATATTTGACAAATAACGGCTTAAATTAATAAAAAACTTCTCAACAATTTTCAAATAGAAAGAAATTCGTGCGAATTTAATAATTGCAACAGCGACCTTACTGCTAACGTGGTTCCTACCAAGCAGCCAGTAAAATTGGATGTTTCATCCCAATAATGTCTTATATACAAAATTAAGCTGATGAAGGTGAGAGATAAAGGAGTAAAGTGCGAGGAGGAAAAAGAAAGCATATTTTATACAAATACGTCCCTAGGTTCAAAATTAGCCCATTGGAGTTTCACATATATATATATATATATATATATATATATATATATATATATACAATCTGCTTGTCTGAATCATCTTCAAGAAGTGGGAGAAATATCTAAAAGGTCAGCCAATCTAACAGTGATCTCATCTCACATACTTGCTCCATATGTGGCCTCCTTTGTAAATAACTAGCGGGTCTTAAATGCCACTTAAGATTATCGCACAATCTTTCATAACTGAATCAATAAGCTGCCAGATTCTCATACGTCAAACCGACAGGAGTCTCTATTGTTATTATTATTATTATTATTGCTATTATTATTATTATTATTATTAGACACACACACACCCATATATATATATATATATATATATATATATATATATATATATATATATATATATATATATGTGTGTGTGTGTGTGTGTGTGTGTGTGTGTGTGTGTGTGTACAATGCACGGAAAATTATCAACGTGGTGGCATTTTATGATTTTATCAAAAATTAACAATCGGAATTCAATGAAATTTTCACAGTATGATGGGAATAGGTATATGTGTATGCATATATGTATAAAAGCTGCGCAACAGGAAACAAACGGTGGCCATTTGCAATAATTAACACGATGTTGAAATGTTCCAGACTATAAACGAGTGTCATTATAATCGTGCTATTATGGATCGCAATGTGATTTGACTTCTTCTGTGAAAGATATTATAAAACCTGAAGTATTCAAAGGCAAACCTACATTAGAAACATCGAAAATAATTGGGTGATATCTCCAAAGTGTGAAAAAGATTTGTTGCTTCTCCTACAAAGTTACGAGAGCCAATAAGGATCACCCGAGTGTTGTTAGCCCGACATTCTTTGTCATGAATTAAACTGTAAATAACCGATGCCTAACCAGTGGAGCAGTTTTCAGGAGCATTAGAGAAGAAACAGTGTACTCGCTATCGTCTCCTGAAAAACCTCGGGACATCACTGAGACCAGTGACAATGCCTTAGTTGAGAAAAGTAAACATACAACAACGTTTGATTTGGCGCAGATGCAAATGTTAGGTCGTAAATGGAGGAGATCGTCATCAACGCTTGATACACGAACAAGGAGAAGGAGATATTATGACTTAGGCTGGTATTATTGGAGATATCATGGTTGTTCCTGGGAGAGTACCTGGCGGTACCAAAATATCAGCAGATGCTTATATACCCTTCCTCAAAGTGCACCTAGAATCGTGGCTAAAAAAGCAAAGAAACACCTTCAGGAGAACCATCGAATTTATGCAATATAATGTTCTTTCGTGTTCATCGCATAAAACTACCGAGTACCTGCAGAAGTTAGGCTTTTATGGACTTTGGAAGATGACATGTCCGGGCAATTCTCCAGCCGAATAGAATACTGGTGGAGCATCCTGAAGCGAAGTATGTATAAGAATGGACGCCAATTTAGAAGGAAGGAAGACTTATGGTAAGGAAAAGTCAATGTATCACGTGAAATTAAATCAGAGGAGATTCATAAATTGACATATTCTATGGACCAGTCCCTTTTCTAAATCATTTAAACAAACAGAATCACATATCTCATATTAATCGATGGATCACCTCTTTTTCAAATCATTTAAACAAAAAGGAACACATATCTCATATTAATCGATGGGCCAGTCCATTTTCCAAATCACTTAAACAAAAAGGATCACATAGCTCATATTAATCGATGGACCAGTCCATTTTCCAAATCATTTACACAAAAAGGATCACACATTAACCAAATTAATATCATTTTTGAACTCTGTTTCCTATTTTAGTTCGATTAATTTCATCTGAGTTATATTATCTATAGTGTCTCCTCATTAATAATTTGAGCCGCAGTATATATATATATATATATATATATATATATATATATATTATAAATTAATTGATTTAAAATATTATTTTATTCGCTTATGCGAATAAAACCATATTTTAAATCAATTAATTTATAATATTAATGCTCTGTAAATTTACATTGAGCACTATTTTGTAAAAATAAAAATATCAATAAGAACACCGGAATATATATCTTACTGTTCTTTCTTATATATATATATATATATATATATATATATATATATATATATATATATATATATATATATATATATATATATATATATATATATACGCACACACACACACATATATATATATATTTATTTAAATATATATATATAATGTTAATTTGGAAGACGGATTTAGAATCCGAAATTGCTGGTTTTTCAGTGATTTGATGATAAAGCATTCAAATGATGCAGGCTTTGTGGTAGACTGCTCAATATGGAATATAAGGTTAGAGTAGTATTAGAATTAATAAAAAATGTTTTTAACGCATGTTTAATTTAACGTTTCGTAGCTATATAGATGCAACTACTCTTCAGAACACAATCAAACTGGTAATATTTCTCGATTTATTTGTACGTCATTGTGGATGAGTGGGTTACTTTCCTTTTCCGTTTGTTGGGTGCCGATTGAATTTTGATTTCACTTTCTCTCACTGTCTTTTCCTTTTTTTTTTCTTTTCTTTATTTTATTCTTTCTTCGCATTCTCAGGAGATATCTGGTTTATTGTTATTGTATTATGATAGAATTTTTTTTGTACGTGTGTTTATGTAGGTGCATGTTTATGTGTGGTTCTATGCATGCACTCGAATATATGCATGCATACATACAAACATGCACGGACACACTCACTCGCACGTCTATTTGTGTTTGTATTTGTTTTAACTGTATATGTCTCCTTTGGGTTCGAGTTTATTATTAGCATTATATTGACCATTTATTTTAGGTCATGATTGCATTTTTATGTGTGTATGTATTTTTGTGCATGTGTTTGTTTATGTGTTTTGGTGCGGGTGTTTGTTTATGTGTGTATTTGTGTTTGTGCACGCATTCATGTTTGTATGTTCATGTGCGCACGTTCAGTTGTTTTTGCATTTATGTGTATGTATATGTTCGCGCTCCTATATGTGTTCTCGTCTTATTACGTTCGCTTTTTCTATTTAGTGTGTGTGTTTTTCTGTTCTATAAAGTGTGTAGCTATAGCAAATAATGTGGATTGTTATTTGATGATTTTGTAGTTATTCTTTTTTTGTTGCTTGTGTTTAAGATTGGTATGCATTAGGTGTTAAGGATGTTTGTCTGTGTTTGTGATAGGATTGCGTTTTTTAGAGTATTTCTTTCTTTCTTCTGTTTTCATGTTAGTATTTTCATCCGTGGCTTATCTTTTAAAGCCTGTATTCTTTGCATTAGAAAGATGGCGATGTAATATAATATTTTATTTATTATGCATTTCTCAAAATATTTCCTCTAGTAATTATGTTCTGTTTTTAATTAGGGTGGTATTATTGAAGGCAAAGTTATGTCTAGCATTGTTTCAATACCGTACGTGAGAGTTAAATCGTCTGTCTAAACTCTAGTCTCTCATGTGTTCATAGATGCGAGATTTTACATCGGCATTTATCGGCGAATTTATTGATCAAGGCCATCATCATCAAGGAAGCGTTTAGCAAAGAAGAAATTAAATACTTGGATACGAGACAACACGATGAATTACACACACCTACACACACACACACACACACACATATATATATATATATATATATATATATATAGAGAGAGAGAGAGAGATAGATAGATAGATAGATATATAGATAGATAGATAGATAACTTTAGTGCTAAATATACACATACATATGCAATCGTTTATCTAAAATATATAAACATATATATACATACATACATACGTACACATACATATATATTTACTTACCTGGCACAGGGCTCGTCCCTGGGCTGGTGGTATCACGGCTATGACCAGCTATGACCAGCTTGGACAAGCTATGACCAGCTAAGACCAGCTTAGACAAGCAGCCCGAGTGGAAACATTCGGGTCCCCACATTAAAAACTGACCTTGTGTCACAACCTGACTCAGTGTGGGGTCAAGTAAATATCTACATATATATTTCTATAAAAAATAAATCCAAGAGGATAGACTACAGGTAGAACTCAATGTCCGGGATAGAGTAAGGATATAATAAAAAGACTTAGACACTTTTATGCCTTTTTTATTATATATATATATATATATATATATATATATATATATATATATATATTAATTCAATTTAATTAGAAAACAAACAACCTTAAGGGTTCATTGATTATATTTTATTTCCCCAGGTTATCTGGTTCATCAGACCACATTTACAATGGTGAAAAATATATCTTTATCTCTAGATGCCTATAGATCTATTCCCTGATATTCTCTTTATCATTTCCTCTATCCTGCCCCCCTCTCTCTCTCTCTCTCTCTCTCTCTCTATATATATATATATATATATATATATATATATATATATATATATATATATATATGTGTGTGTGTGTGTGTGTGTGTGTATGCATGTTTGTCCGTCTTTGCGCGCGTGTGTGCTTTCGGTGGGACTGTAGATATAGTGTGTGTGTCAGCGTTCATTTCTGCGAGCCATGTTCATTCAGAGCGTAGAAGAACATGGTTCTCCACAACTATCATTTCTTTGTAGCTCTTAGCAATATTCCATTTTTATTTAGTGTGCATCCCATTTCTCTTTGTAGCAGAACATTACTCAATTTTCTTCCTTGTTTTACCGCTTTTCTCTCTCTGACCTTTTTCCCTTCGATCTGCCCTGCAAGTGTCAAATTCTCTAATCCTTTTATTATGTAGCAAAAAATCCAAATATAACTTTCTGAATATAAATATAATGATTAGAAATATAAATATATTTTCCGCTTTCCTTAGAAGTATCTCGTTACATTTTACTGTCATCATCCTTCTGTAGAATCTCATTACTTTTGCTCTCCTCATCATCTATGAGGAAATATTCAAACATTCTCTATTAAATAGAAACATTGCCGCTACTTAGAAGTACAGCACCTTTTCTTTGTTTTTAACAAAAACAAATACCAGTTTCTTAATATTTTGTTTAGTTTACTTAGACACATTACGCTATTCAAATACGCTATCGAATTTAGGTGTTATATTTTACGCTGTTTAATCAGAACACTTCACAGATTGATACGCTTACTTCATTTTGACATCTTCAAAACACTAAGGAGACGGAAAAGGCGACACTGAAATCCGAAGTTGGGATACCTAAAGTCACATTCCTAAAGATAAACAAAGTATTAAGAAACAGAAAATTTTAGTTAGAAACACAGAAATATGTACTAAATTTCTATCTAATATCAATCCTTCTATATGATAGTTGTTAGGGGACCTTACCCATAATAACATAATTTACTATTCCATACGTAATAAATACTGCGCCTCAAGAAAAAGCAGGGAATTCCGTTTGAAGCCTGCAGTTCCGTCTGAAGTCTGGGGTTCAGTCTGAAGTCTGGAGTGAGGTCCGTCAGGAGTCTGCCAGTCAGTTAGAGTGAGTCAGAGGCAGTCCGAGTCGTGTTCAGAGAATTACTACTAAACTTGATTGTTCGTACTAACACTTTTCTACCTCTCTGTATATATTCCTGTTTGTAATATATTCCTGTTTGTAATATATTCCTGTTTGTTATTCTATATCCACTTTCGAGTTCTTCTTTATTGGTTCTACCTTGGACTATCAGCGTGGTACAAGGAACCGGTCCATAACAAGTGGCGAGGAAGAAACGAACTCCCACCTGAAGAACAAACAACGAAATCATCTCTCGTGAACATAACAAGTGTCGACGAAGATTCGAACTCACACGTGTAGAACAAACAACAAAATCCTCTCTCGTCAACATAACAAGTGACGACGAAGAAACACCTAAAAATGAAATACGAACTCTATACACGGATGTGACACCATTTAGGGCTGCTAGAAGGAGAAAAGAAAAAGGAAAGAAAGAAAAAAACAAAGGCAAGAGTTAAATTTAGATGATAAAGGAAAGCCATCACGAAAGGGACATTAAGCGGTGTTATTTTGACAAGGAAAAATGGTGAAAATTTTATTGCCATTGTCGAGAATTTTAAATAGATAAAAATTAACTGTGTCATGGTGGCGAACTTATATTATCGGGAGTATATAACGCCAGAATGTGAAAGCGTCTAACGGACCAACCGCTTGGTGACGGCGAAAAGCTAATTGACGAATTCCAGATTGGCTAGCTGGCCTCAGAGACAGAATTCTAAATAGATAAACATTTAACTGTGTCACGGGAATGCCATTTGGGGCTTCCACAGAATTCTAAAGAGATAAAAATTTAATAGGTCGCCCGTTGACCACACACGAGTTGCGAAAACAAAGAAAACCCAAACCATAGTTTAAGTTTTTGTCGATGGGAAGATATCGTTTGGACAAGGCGTCTGTCTTGTGTTTGAATTTGAATATGACAGCGAAACTATTTTACCAGAAATCGGCACCAAGAATGCAAATACGGCTAGGATAGCGAAACTACCTTATCGGGACGAAAAGTTGGCTGTGTTTCGCTAGATGACCACCCACTTCTTAATTGGCGAAAATATCATTGATAGGTACCAGTTGGAATCGAGGATAATAGCTGCGATTAAGGGATCACACTACGAAAGAAAAGAGAAAGAAAGAAGGAAAAATGAAAAGAAAAGATAATTTTCTTTTCCTCGAGCAATATTTTTTTTTGAAAACAAAGCTAGTCTGGTCACACCCACACTGCTGGCCGCTCATTTGCTGAATTTTAAGGAGAGCCAGGCGGAGGTGATCATGTGATGCAGGGGGAGGCCTGCAACTACCCATTGAAGGGATAGGTATGAGATGTTACTGCGAGAGAGAGGGAAAACCGTTCACGCCCTCTGAGGTTATGGTGAGATAACCATATGAGAACAGAAGAAGGTGGGAGTAGGAGAAAACTTCCAAAAATGAAAAGGAGTGGAAAATTCGTGACCGAAAACAAAAGAAGTGAACTGTGGATTTAGAATTATGACGGAACCTCAAACGCCGACGAACACACCCCGGTTTTGGGTCGGCGTCCATATAAGGAAAGTCGCAGCGAGCGAAAATCAGTTATAATTCAGTTTTCAAGAGTTCGAGTGAGTTCGAGTTTAAGTTGAGAGCTCTGAAGACCCACCACACATTAGCTGACTAAGATTCACGCAATTCCGAACTTATCTTCAATCCAAGAACAATTTATTTTTGAAGAACGACTTAGACTCATACCACCAAAACAAGGTTTACGAATATCGCCTGAAGACACACCAAGAACCAGTTTCTTAAAGAACAGACAACCTAAGATGTTAAGACTCCCCTAACAAAAACAGCGTATCACGAATCCATATAGCGGTTGGGGAGAAATACGTAGTCTTATATTCAGCAACCAGATATAAAATATTGTTATCCGTTTTTAACACATTTGAACTTTTCGAGTTATTATTTTATTTTCTTTTACATCTATCTGTGCGATATCACCCTTATTCGAACTCGACTTGCATTACGGCCCAGGCGACTGATACATTTCGTCTGCCTAAGATCAATTCACAACGTAGGTAGGCAGATTGGAGATTAAGGTAGTTACTTCGGTAACCAGACGTTGGAGGCGAGTTGGGAACGACGAGGCTGATATCGAATCTAACCAGATTCCCATCCGAATCACCAAAATGTTAGAACCTCACATTTGGGTGCTGCGACCAATACCAAGCCAGTTGGTCGTCACAGGACGAGATAGCACGATTGATGCAGACAGGCGGACGTCACGTTTGGAGCGGCGACACACCCGGGGGTTGTCACACGGAGGACTTACTTTTTTGCTATATGTCTCACATAACAAGTGGCGATCTGGAAAACCCTTAAAGAAAAATAAACTCCCTATTTGTCGGATATATATATATATTTTTTTTTTTTTGGCTATCCGTCGTACATATCAGTGGCGACAAGCGATTCGAACTCATTCAGTGGAAGAAAAAAAATCGTTAGCCACAGCATAACAGTGGCGACGAGCGATTCGAACTCATTCGGTGGAAAAAAAAGAAAAAATTATGTTTGCCACAGCATAACAATTGTGAATGCTAGAGAATCTCCACACAGATATAACGAAACTCTACGTAACATAAATATGGTGCTACAGAAAGATATTCAGAATGCATTAGAGCTGACGCGTGAGAAAAGAAAAAAAAAACGGACTCATATACTTAACCTCAGAAGGAAGCAACTGAGGAATTTAATGAGGAAAGACAGCTTAGAACATTTGATATTCCCGGGGCAGATTGAAGGGAAAAGGAACAGAGGAAAACAACACCTTGTCTTATACGCGAGTTAAATAAATAGCAGAATAAGAGTGAGGCGCGATAACAAAAATATAAAATTTACTAACAGCTACAAAGGACAGGGGAGACTGGAGAGACTGGTCGCTAACTTCGCCAGGGACAAGGCACCTACAAAGTAAAAATACAATATATTTACGTGTTCTAGCTCTTTCTCTCGCGGACACACACCCACATATACTCAAGCACGTAGACATATACATAAAATGCCTCATATTTTATTATTTTCACGCGAAGCAACAGAAGAATACGTTGCTGTAGTTTTAGGATAGCAACCTTAACGCGGCCGCCTACATCATGGTACTAAGCAAGTGGATCAACCCCGGTATCGACACGGTGCACTCATTGAAGTTGTAAGTGCATGACAAAAACTTGACCCTTGTTAGAGCTTCAAGTATTTCATGAGTTTCTGGATGTGAATATTGTTAGACATTTTCATGACGGTCGTCCTCAAGTATTGAATCCAGAGGTTGGCAGTGAATATTTCGGAGAGAGTAGGAAAGCGTACTTTAGGTTCGCAGTGGATATCACAGCAGAGTGTAGTTCACCTTCTCCTGGTCGCCTTTGGTCCTTCCGGTAGGAGGAAACAAGATGGCCGCCTTTATACACGATGAATACAGTGTTGGGCGGCTTCTGATTGGTGAACCTTCTATTGGTCGACTATAAAGGGAAATAAGTCATTCTGACTCGATCAGTAGTTATAGGTATTATATACCCAAAAAACTGTAACAACCCCCCTTATTTTGGGTATATTATGGAATCTTCGTTCAAAAAATATTAGTAAAGTTAATAAATACTTTAATTCCAAAAATATTTTTTTTTTCTTTTTTTTTCTTTTTAAAGTTAATATTAATATGTAACAAATACTTTAGTATTCCAAATTTTGTTTTTATATTTTTTTTTATATTTTCTTGATAATTAATATTCACAAAAATTAGTCATATCACATTGTTCACAGTTAAATACTTCTGGTTAATAGAACATGAACAACAACATTATAAGTTTAGATTGAGATCACAACACGGGTTAGAGTGATCCAGAGAATCATTTAGAAGTGAAAAATTATTATTTTATCCATAGCTGGGACCCATTAAAACAGTTACTATCACTCCGGGTCAGAGTGATCCAGAAAAATCATTTATTATTTTATCCATAGCTGGGACCCATTAAAACAGTTACTATCATTCCGGGTCAGAGTGATCCAGGGAATCATTTAGAAGATGATTGGGCTCATGGTAGGACCATTTACCTTTATACCCCGAAACTAAGGACTTACGTTCATACCAAAAACTGAACTGACGCTTCTTAGGGCAGTAACTAATGGATGCAGTTTTACGTCCTACCCAGGACCTAATAAGGACCTTACAGAGACTTAACGGATGCAGTTTTACGTCCTACCCAGGACCTAATAAGGACTTTACAGAGACTTAACGGATGCAGTTTTACGTCCTACCCAGGACCTAATATAGGGGCCTTAATGGATGCAGTTTCACGTCTTGCCCAGGACCTAATAAGGACCTTAGTGGATGCAGTTTTACGTCTTGCCCATGACCTAATATAAAGGTCTAAGAAGTCAGCACCAAACATTGCAGAAGCACAAAGCCTGTAGTTTTCATTGTGACGTCGTCCCCCCTGGTCGCAGCGTCGACTCTGTCGTTCGATCTCGTTCGCGGCGCAAACTGTGACGTGACGTGATCCAGGGTTCTGATCCTATGGTCACGACACCAGTTGTGACGTCTTTGCCGCGGCGTCAGCTGTTCGCTCCTCGCTGCTCCAAGTGTGACGTTCTAACCCTTTGGTTAGATGAATACCAGCCTCGTCGTTCCCAACTCGCTTCCAACGCCTGGTTACTAGGGTAGCTGCACTGATCTCCGGTCTGCCTACCCACGTTGTGATTAGATCTTAGACAGACGGGATCAAACAGGGATTGGGGCCGTATGCAAGCTGAGTCCAACGGGGGTGATAACACACAAGAAAAAGAAAAACTCACAAGGTCAAAAATTATTGAAGAAAAAGGTAACAACTCTTTATATCAACTGCTTGTTACACAAGATTATTCCTACCTCCCGACCCGTTCTGTGGACCGTGGCACCAAGCTTCTACCATACAACTTTAAGGCTTCGAGTTGCTTGCTCTCTAGAAATTTGCATTTTGGGGTGTGGTTTGGTTTCAACACTGGGCGCTGATCTCTACCTGTCGTTCACGGCTGATTTCCCTCGCCGTCAGTGCGCGAATTAACTTCTTCTCTTCGGCTTCGGTTGGACGAGCTTATTCACTTCGACTTGGGTTGGACGAATTTCTCTTCTTAGGCCAAACGAACCGGCCTTTCTTGCCGCAAAGGGGACTAATGAACAGGGCCCGCCGTCTGCGCTGCAACTCCAACTTAACTTCTTCTTCCGAGGCGCAACCCCAACTTCGTCCGAAGCGCAACTGCAACTGATTTCTGTCGGTTGGGGTCCTGCTTTTATTGAGGCAGTCAAAAACTGGGGTGGTTCTGTCGGCGTCAGGGTTTTCTTGATAATTCTAAAGACGTATTATTTCTGATTAGGGATTTTCCATTATCGGTAACGTACTTTCTCCTACTTCCTTATTGTGTCTCTGGGGAGGCGTGTACCCGCTTCCCTGGTCCCTCCCTATGTCAGGTGACCGCTCTCGACCAATGGGGTCCTGGTCGGGCATCTTTCCTCCTCCCCTCGCACATCATGTGACCGCTCTCAGCCAATGAGACTCTGGTCGGGTGTCTCTCCTCCTCCCTCATGTATCATGTGACTGTCCTCGGCTAATGAGACTCTGGTCTGTATCTTTCCTCCTTCCTTCGTGACGTCTCTAATCGGGCGTGTACAATCCGTGGCTTTGTTCTGGGGAAGAAACACCTTGCTTAAAAAACTAAATTTAAATTTGTTCTTTTCGTATGTGATCGAATGACGCTATCGGTTTCTTTTACACGTGGTATCTGTCAAACAGCCTATCGCTAATTGGATGCGATCTAAGAAAGGAATTCTCCTAGACTGCGTGGCGTTCTCGCGAGCTAATACAAATATTTCACCTTTTTCTTTCGCTCGGAGCCTGTTAACAAAAATCTTAATTATCTCAAAAAAATCATTTTCACCTTGGGTGGTTTTTTTCAACTTTAGAATTATCTGGCTTTCGTGTATTAATGTTTTGTTTTCATATCCTTAGATACAGTTTCCCATCCATTACCTATCATCTCAATGACATCCTTTTCATTTGTTACTTATCAATACTTTTTTTTTCATTGCCCCTAAAATTTTATTCTTCAGCCAAATTGATAACAAACTCCCATCCTCCGCGGACACGAAAGTAGATCGGTGCTTGACCTGATATTTTTGACATCTGATATGTGCCAGTCGAGCGTGTGTGTTTTTGCTTACGACCTGGTTTCGTATTATATTTTTTTTTCTTTCTTTTTCTTTTTTTTTTCATTGTCTCTAAACTCTATTTCTTCAACCAAATATAACAAACTTCCATTTTTTCGTGGATTTCGGTCAGGTACTTTGACCTAGATATCTTTTGACACTTGTTATGTGTCAGCTGAGCGTGTGTGATTATGACCGGGTTTTGTACCATCTATTTCTCTTTCTTTTTTCTTCCTCCTCCTTTCTTTCTTTCCCTCAGATCGCCTAAACGCAATTAGAGAATTATTCTCAACTCCGAAATATTTTTCATCTCTAAATAACTATCAAATGGTTAACAAACCGAAAAAAATAAATCATATATTTATGAATATCTCTTTTCAGTTTTCCAATTATGCATGGTGCCACTCATTTCATAATCGGTTTTTACAAATAAATACTCCATATTATTTCCCGATTAAACATATTCAATTTGTACTGTTTTCTTCTGTACTTGGTCCCTTAACAAACTGATATTTTATATTGATATGCTTTGATGTTTAATGTTGAATTTCTAGACAAAGCAATACTGCTCTGATCACCGAGTAAATAATAATTGGCTCAGTTATTGCCAGTATTATAATTGTTTTTCATTAGCAATTTAAGAAAAATAACCTCTTGTGTTCTTTTTCACAATGCAATACATCCAGCTTCACAAGTAAAAAGTGAAATCTTTCGCTTGTTCTTAATTCCTGCTGATTCTTGGGTTACCATCCGCTAGCTTAAAGCAATAGCCTGTTATATTCTTATGGTCTGGTGAATTGGCCCAATCAGCATCACAAAGCTCCTCCAATTTTAATAGTTTATTGGATTGTCAAAAAATACTAGGCATCGACTATTAGTCCATTTCAGATAACGTAATACTTGCTTCAAAAAATTGTTAAAATGTACAGTCCACGGTTTATTTAAGTTTTGGGATAACTTAGTAACCGTATAGCAGATTATTTTGCCTAGTTCATATCATCATGCAAATAATACTTCCGACCAATGTTCTGTATTCATTTTCACACTCCGCTATACCATCTTCTTTATTCCTAATTGTGTTTCAATCCATTTCACATGGAGTAGTTCTTATTTTGCCATTTTACATGTTAAATTTCGATAAAAGCCTTTCCATGTATCTCGATTAATTCAGTGAAATCGTGTTGCCTTTAAATTTTTACTGTATACCAAGAAAAACATGACAGTTCGACCCAAATTGGTCATTTAAAACACATTTCTAGAGAACTCTTGATTTTTAATAGCGCGGCCTCACTCTTTGATACAATTAACATATTTTCGACCCAAATAACTAGAATTACTAATATTTAATTAAATGTCTGTGTACAGACATGGGTCAACTTGAGGAGATTGAAATTATTGTCTCATTAAATAACAACGGATTAAATTATTCCATGTTTTTTCCACTCATTTTGAGTCCATATAGTGACTTTTTTAAGTTTTTTTCTTAAAGTTTCCATACATAATCATCACTTTTTTGCTTTTTTTTTTTTTTTTTTTTTTTTAACCTTCTGGTGGTTCCATATACATTTCATAGTCGATGGTGCATTCTGAAATAAGCCTCTTTCAACGTCCCTATGATGTAGATCTTTACCACAATGGGCATCCATTTGCATCAAAACCGTAATTAAGACTTAATGTCACTACATAAGTCATCCGCCCCATATATCTATAAAAATAAATCCGTTAGCTACAAAAACGAACATCGCATACTGGCGATCTATTCTTAGTTCGCTTTACAGTGTAAACCCAACGGCTGCCAATGATATTTCTATCATCAATTTAATTAAGACTTAAGATTTCTACATAAGTCGTCGTCCCCCCCCCTTATATCTATGAAAATCCGTTAACTATAAAACGAACCTTGCAGACCGACTTTCTATCCTCAGCCCACTCTATAGTACGGTTGCCGATGATTATCATCATCATCATCATCATCATCATCCGGGGCGTTTTGATTCAAAAAGTGTCCCAATACTAAAGATTAAATTTCTTTATTTTTGGCTTAAATTTCTTCATTCTTTCCTTTTGAAGGCTTAAATTTCTTCATTCTTTCCTTTTGAAGGCTTAAATTTCTTCATTCTTTCCTTTTGAAGGCTTAAATTTCTTCTTTTTTTTCCTTTTTGAAGGCATGGCCGCTCTGATCCTAACAAAATGTATGGCTTCTTGGTAGTTTCTTGAGATACATCTGTACTGCATAACAACAGTTAATATTACATTAATTCATTTCACAATAGTCTGGCTTTTCTCCATTTTGGTCGGAATTTGCACCTGATTTTCTTCTTCTCGTATACCTCATCTGGTAGAGTACCTTCCTCTGCTTGTGGACTCTGAACGGGTTTTCTACACATAATTTGTTGTCCAGACTATATGATTTAAAAGAAAGTTGCGTCAGATTGATATTCCTCCCCTCGCTCAAAGGAATCTATCAATCTGACGCATCTTTCTTTTAAATCATATAGTCTGGACTTGGCTTATTCTACCCATAAATATGTCCCTTTCATTTTTTGGATGTAATTCCGCCCTGTGGTCAACATATATACAGCAGATTATATCAAAAATATGCATATCACTCACATTGGGCTCTCATTGAGTTTTTTTTTTTTTTAGTTTCTTTCTTAATGCATAAAACCACAGCTTCTTGGGTAATTTAAATTCTATTAACAAACATCTAGCCATTTCAAAAAGTGTCCTCCAACTGCGTTCAGCGACTCCGTTCTTATGCGGAGAATAAGAACAGGTTTTCTTATGTTTTAATGCCTTCATTTTTTTAATTTATTAGGAGGTTTTTGTAAGCATCAGAAGTAAATTCTCCACCATTATCTCTCCGAAATTATTTTTAATTTTCCATGCGGGGGAGTTCTCGGATAAATAGATTTTCGTAGATTGCAGATTATCAAATTTACTTTCAGAAAGTAAATCATAAGCCCTGAGTATTCAGCAACAAAGTTTCAGTTATTTTTCTTTAATATGCGTGTCACAATATTTTAAATCATTTGGAAGTGTAATTTCTATTCCAGCGACATGTTCTTGCAATCTCTTAACATCAGAATTCTTACAGTGGCCTAATATCTTATGCCAAGTTCTTAAGTCATGCGTGGCCATCTTCGCAGACTTAACACTTTTCAAATAATACAGACGTCCATATTGCTGTATATTAAATCCAGTTCTGTCTGGATATCTTGAATTTAAAATATATAAAGCCTCTTTTTTTTAATAAACACTCTATATATTTCCTCTAGTATTTCGCAGATAAGTACAGGCACTACCTCTCTTTGACGCTAAATTATTAGCTCTGGTGCCGTCCAGTAACTCGATAAAATGTCAGTCGGGCTCAAAATTCGGGTCAAAATTCATAAATTTTGTTACATCTATAAGTACACAATTTGTCGCACCCGAATTGACCGAATCACAAGTACTGGCCACAGTACTCAATCCAAACAAAAAAGGCATATGCACGTCCATTCGAAAAAGTTATTTTTTTTTTTTGTTTACAAAAGTCATTCCGTGTATAAAATTGACATTTCCGCACGGACATGGCCGACATTATTACCACAACGAAAACAACATTTTTTTTTGCCTCGATTTTGGTGGGGTAAATATTATCATATTGCTTCATAATTACGTAACGCAATTTTAAACTCAGTGAAAGTTACTTGTTTATCTTTTTGAGTTATAACTGTCGTGAATGGTTTGAATGAAGGTGGCAAACCCTTCAAGACCATGGCTATTTGCAGCCCATCCGAGATAGTCCTCACCTGCAATTTTAAAGCATTTGTGACATTCTCTGCTAGAATAATTGGTTACTGATTCATTTTCTTTTCTCTTTAACGCGGTTAGTTCAAGTATATGAAGCAATAATTTTAGGCTTACCTTTTAACAAATAGTATTCGTTGAAATTTGTGTAGGGCTCGGCTTCCATTGTCCTTGGCCTCCCTCATTATTAAAGACAAACTCCAGTCCTCCAGGAATTGAATTAACTCAGCGAAAACGGTCGCATTTCTTCATAAAAATCATCATGCCCCCCTCCTGGTTGACTTGCAAAAGATGATGTCATGGAGTTTTCATATTCATATTCATAGGTAGCCTAAAAAAAACTTCGTCTCCCATAATTCATATCCAGATTCATTCCCGTCAAAATAAATCGTGATCTGGGCTCATAACCTAATGTTAGACATTTTCATGACGGTCGTCTTCAAGTATTGAATCCAGAGGTTGGCAGTGAATATTTCGGAGACAGTAGGAAAGCGTACTTTAGGTTCGCAGTGGATATCACAGCAGAGTGTAGTTCACCCTTCTCCTGGTCGCCTTTGGTCCTTCCGGTAGGAGGAAACAAGATGGCCGCCTTTATACACGATGAACACAGTGTTGGGCGGCTTCTGATTGGTTAACCTTCTATTGGTCGACTATAAAGGGAAATAAGTCATTCTGACTCGATCACTAGTTATAGGTATTATATACCCAAAAAACCGTAACAAATATTTGTGACCAGGGCCGGTGCAAATGTCTCATGCTTCACCACAAATCTATGAAACATATATTTCCTGGTTCATCTGTTCGCAATATATATATATATATATATATATATATATATATATATATATATATATATATATATTGTGCGTATTTATGCAGCATCTTTTCATTCCTACACATTTCATTAAATAATATAGACAAGTGTTGTCTATTTATTTTATGTAAATTTTTTTCGTAACGTCTGATAAGTTTAATAACATTATCGTTGAACGCAGAAAGAAATTCACAATATTGATCCATATTTTTTAATACAATCTAAGCTGTCGGCTCATATAAACCATTATCAAAGATGTCAATTACAACATATTAAGCAATATACGGACAAGGCAGTGATGATAGTCTGTAATTATTTACATAGATGATTTCTAAGCAACGATAAACACGTGCATATAAGACGCTAGAAGCGAAAATCGCACCGCATCTCATGACGTCACACAAGACCACACGAGAGTGAATTGGAGAAGTATGAAGTATGGAAAGCCGTTGGTATAAACCAATGGCTTCTGTTACCAATTATAGACATTTAAGAATATTTGTAGAGATGCAATAATTGTTTTTGTTTAGGTTGGGTTTCAACTGTTTGATGTATAATGCTTCAAGGATTTTAAGTTTTTGTCTATTGTTTTCATGTCGAAGTATAATTGTGCTTTTGACAAGTATTTTTCCCGAATTGTGTGTGCGGGCAGGCATGTTGTTTTTAAATGCCTAATATATATATATATATATATATATATATATATATATATGTTGTGTAACAGCATGAGTGTCCATTTGTCCATCCAACAAAATGTTTAATTAAAAAAAAACGCTAAAATGAATTTCTTTTTCAGGTTTTCAGATAAGACGTTTAGCCATCTTGCTAGCATTTTTCGTAAGAATCAATGAGGAACACTTTAAGTTATTCAGGTAGAAATAGCATAATATTAAAAGTTTGGTGTTAGCCACTCTGTCGTCTCAGAAACTGATTCAGGTCTTCAATAATGGTACCAATATTTATACTCTGGTTTCCATCTCCAAAGTGCATTCAAGAACCATCAAGAGAACACTGAATAAGTTTAAAAAAGAAGGAACAGTTGAGTGGGAAGCTGGATGGCACAACATTAAGAGGGATCATCATTTCAAATTAGAGCTACACTGGAAAAGATCCAACTCAATCCATTAGAGGTTTAGCGCCTGAGAGAGGGCTTTTACCTAGAAGAGTTCAAAGAGCCGTGAAAAAATAATTGAAAATTAAATCGTATTTGAAACGTGCGAGACATCTTGTTGGTCAGCGACAAAAAATTTAAAAGGTTAGAGATGGTGAAGATCCTATTGATTAATTTGGTAAAATATCCTAGGATATATATGAAATTTATTTCAATCCTTCATTAACTGCCGATCCTTAGCTATGATTAATTAATGTTGAACACGTCATATTCTTTTATGAATGATTTCATCATGATTATTTCTTTAACCTTTTAAGAGTAATTATACATTTTTATTGCTCAAAGTAGAATCGAATAGTGTTATAAAAATCTCGGAGAATTCCAGTAAAATAACTTCAATCATTTCTAAGATACAAAAGTTCATACTTAATCTAACAATTTGGCAAATTTGCTGTTACGCGATTTGAACAATTTTGTTGTTACACACATATATATATATATATATATATATATATATATATATATATATATATATATATATATATATATATATATATATATATATATATAAAAAACCACTGTTGAATAGGGCATGATTTAACGCGCATAGGAACGGAGAGCTTTACCTCTAACATTTAGCATTTTAATGCAGGCATATCATGGGATTCAGCTCGACTCGAATTCTATATCTGTTAAATTTATTTTACTATCCGAAACGTAAACAAAGTTATTACATAGACATTTTGGAGTTTTAATTACAACTCAACACACACACACACACACACACACACACACACACACACACACACACACACATATATATATATATATATATATATATATATATATATATATATATATATATATTTAATTCTTTAAACCTGGAACATCTCTCCGTTGATAATTATTACACGTGGCCTTTATAATTTTATTTAAAACGTTGGTTTGGACAATAAAGTGTATATAAATACTTCTGGAAGACAAGGCTCATTAGAAACTTACAATATAGGAATTGAGAATAAATATAAGAATATCTTAGAGAAGTGATCGAACTCCCATCCGATATCACATTATATGTTTCAGTAGCGTCTTTACGTGACCTGTCACGTAAACATTTATGCCCTAGTTTTGGCATAAAATCATTTTATTCTTTCTAGGAGGTTTGAAGATTTCGTGTCTAAATTTCGTGAACTCGCAATAGAGATCAGCGGCAATTTAGTGTTCTTCGAAACAGGATATTAATCTAAACTACCAAGCAGGAACTGTCTGATTTACAAACATCCTGTTGCTGAGCAAAGACGATGCACAATGGAGAGGTTGTTATCTTTAGACACCTGCTCGCGTGGAAACATTTTGAAATCGGCAGAGAATATTAAACGAAAGAAATGATACATTTATAGCTGATTATAAATTATTAAATAGGAATTGGTTAAGTGTAATTCCTACTCGTAAAGTCAGCATTACAGTGAAACCCATTAAAAAGAGAATTCACATGAACTATAGGCCTCAACAAGACTATACCTTGGAGGGTCTGACGTTGGCTTGAAATGAGAAACAGTGAATCAACATGCAGTCTCGCAACTCTAAATCTGGTATCTCCCATATTGAGCACACTTTCCCTATTAATATAGCAAATTTTATACAACAACAAAAACAACTGCAACAACAACGACACCAATAATAATAATAATAATAATAATAATAATGAACTTGTCAACTAATTGATATGAATTGCACACGGGATACTAATGTTTCTAAAATAGAATATTAAAAAAAAACTGTCAAATTATAAAGGCCTGAAAATCGAAGTTAAAAAAAATGGGGAAATTTAAAACTACAATTATCGTTGTCGTGGTGGGGGCATTGGGTATAATAAGAAGGGGTACCAAAAATCATGTGAACAATATTCTTGGACACATCAGTATCTCAGAGCAACAATATATTGCTCTGGGTGGAACTGGACATATCATCCGCAAAAAAAAAAAAAAAAAAAAATCGCTCCATCTAACGGAAACGTCTCAAATGACCATAGACGACTCTCCTAAAGAAGAAGAAGAAGATGACGAAGAAAAAGAAGAAAAAGAAGAAGACGAAGAAGAAGGTGCAGAAGAAGAAGAAGAAGAAGAGAAACAACAACAGCAACACAAACATGAATCAACTACCTTAATACCCATGTAACAACACAATGTCTGGCACATGAACTATTCTCTTTATTTAGCGAATTCTGTGTGTCGAATATTCATTGTATTAACAATATTATAATATATTCCATTCTATATCTACCCATTTTGGTAGTGAGCCCTCATTTTATTTTATATTTTAAGGTAACTTATTGTAATGTTTACCTTATATTTTATAATTTGTATATCTATCTATCTATCTATCAATCTCTCTCTCTCACTCTCTCTCTCTCTCTCTCTCTATATATATATATATATATATATATATATATATATATATATATATATATATATATATATAAAATTTTATATACCAGAAGAATTTTAGGAAAATCTATGACAATGTGGGGAAATATTACTTTAGGACTTAATCTATATGACGTTTAAAATTAATATGATTACACATGCGTTTAATTTAATTTTTTTTTTTTTTAATAAAAACCATACCACTTTAAGGTTCCATATAATAAATTATTTCACCACCATTATTTAAATTGAAATAAAATTTGATAATTGTGTAGGTATCTAAAAACAGTCACGAGTTTAATTTATGAACAAAACTCAAACGCATAGATGTCAACTTAATAATCAACAAGAAAAAGTTTAGGAAAATAAAAAAAAAGATTACTAGATATAAAATGAATTATTCTTTCAATGTACTTTCTATGAATTTTTTCCAATCGACTATTTCATAGAAAATACCCAAAACTCCAACAAACATCAAATTAAATTCTTCGTAGATTTTGTAGATATTTAGATTTATATCAAACTTTAACCCCCAAATATACCCTTTAAAGTAATGCGAAATAACAGCGTTCAAGAAATTGAGTGAAACCTTCTCTCATCAAGATTGTTTTATTGTATCTTCTTCCTTTTATGTCGGCTTTCCTCTTCACCACTTACCCATTCATATCTAAAGATAGCATAAGTTAAGTGAAGCGTTTGTCTAGACCACATCAAGTGGGGTTAGGGATAAAGAATGGAAATAGTACATCTAACTCCCTCATATCTTCTCTCCCCCTCACTTCCTCACTTCGCCTTTTCTCCCCTCTCACTTCCTCACTTCGTTAATTTACATATGCTTAATACGGCCCGACAAAAATGTGTAAATTTCTTTACATTTTTCACTTCAGCCTTTGGAAGTAAAGTCTGATGATCCAGAGCCCTTTAAAAGGGCTGTGGTGAAATAATTTATTACATGGAACCTTAAAGTGGTCTGTTTTTTATTCAAACATATTTGCTCTGAATTTACATTGAGCTCTCCGGATATCATCCTCCTGGGTCTACCCATACATATTACCTAGTTTTGCATAAACTATATATATATATATATATATTTTAGCTGTGTCTTTATAACCCAGTAATTTTAAAAGTTACTCCAAAATTCGCTTGAGAATGAAATGGAACTAATGTCTTTAATTTAATTGCAAAATTAAATTCGTGGCTTTTAGCTTCCATTTTTGAAAGATGGTTAGAACTGTGTAGCGGAAAAACCATATTTTAAATCAATTAATTTATAATATTAATGCTCTGTAAATTTACATTGAGCACTATTTTTTAAAAATATAAGAACACCGGATTATATATCTTACTGTTCTTTCTTTTTATTTTTATATATATATATATATATATATATATATATGTGTGTGTGTGTGTGTGTGTGTGTGTGTGTGTGTGTGTGTGATTAAAGCATATTCGGGCAGTAACCTTTCTTCTAAACATCTTTCGTTAAATCTGACGGACAAAGAAAATTTTATTAATTTCTTATTTATTTTTTCCAGCGTTCTTACATTTTTCCGTTTGGTTGGAATGAGCGAGTACAAAAATTTTTCATATCGTCTATTGTCATATTCGGCCACTTCTTTAGTCATTGTCATGTGTTGGTGTGTTTTTAGTTTATATTCAAGTTTTGAATGTGTGAATGTATTATTTGTGAATTAAATAGCAGTGATTCCGAGCCATATTGTCTTGGGCGTAGCTCGAATAAGAGTGCGCGACTTCCTATTTTAAAATTTATTCAGCCCTTCGGTACCTTTGTTAAACAAGATAAGGTTGATAATGGAGGAGCGTTATTTGATGTAAAAGGCCTCATTTATAACGAAATTTTCTAGAATTTTATTCACGAATAACTCTCATGTTTAGAATAATATCTTTCTGAAGAGCTCTTGTAGAGTAGAGATTGAAAAATGTTATTATATAGAGCTTTGTCCCGATAAGTGTCATATGAGTCATCTACGAATTTTTTTGTACTCACTCACTCCCACCAAACCAAAAATATTAAGAACGCTGGAAGCACAAAATAAAATATTCTGAATATAGGCTTGGACAATATTACGTTTAGTGAGGTGTTATTTTAGTAGGACTATATGTCATGTGCAAATTTTATACACATATAAGAATCCATTTGTATTATGAGATTGAAATAGTTTCATTTTTGGCGTTCATGTATACACATGTATAACATAAAACCTAATAATGCCAGTATGATATATTGTAAAGTTTAACATCAGAATTTTAAATGCATATTTTCGACGTAGAAAGTACTTTTCTAATTTAAATACTAGCTAATGCAACCCTATATATATATATATATATATATATATATATATATATATATATATATATATATATATATATATATATTATAATACTTTATTACAATAGATTAAAATAAAGATATTTTAGTGATTTAATAATAGATTAGAATAAAAAATGATTTTAGCAATGTAAAAAGTTTTTATTTAATCTACTATAATACAAATATTATAATAAAATTTTTTGTGTGGGTATGTGTATATATGTGGACAGAAATATTTTCTCCCACTGATTTTCTAGGGAAATGCGGATATTTGCAAGTACGTACTGAATTTACCATAAATAGTCGATTCCGTATTTAGTTTTGAATAATGCGTGAAATGTTTAGAAATCGTTATGATCAATTTTATATTCATAATTAAAATTAAAATCTTAATTTGGTGCAGTTCAAAATTCTTCGCCCTCTTCTTAAAGTTATGATTTTTTTTTTAATTTCACCAAGTAATACAAACGCATATTGAAAATGAAATAGTATTGATCTGATTCTATCACGTTCTAAAAAGAAATAAAAACGACAATATTTCAGTGCCACCTACAGCGATAAATCATTCGTTCTACAACCATGGCAATGAGGGCTGAACGAATCTCCAAATGAAGATAGTTGATGTGTACAAACAAGGTGACGGATATACCACAACATTTTCCAGGCGTTTAAATGTTCTTAGTTCGACAATTCGTAGCATTATTAAGAAGCATAACAGGACTTATTGTATTGAGAATAAATGAATTACTGACAAAAAAAAAGTTAATTACTGTGAGAAATAAAGGGAACATTATTAATGATGGCTCGACGAATCCTCACTTAATGGCAAAGACCATCTCCATTGATGTAAAGATATCAGGGTTGAATGTATGGACAAAGACAGTTACGAGATGACTTCCGTCATTGTCGCCTAACGAAATCTCACTTGCTCAAGTTCAAACAATTAAAATGCAGAATATCTATGTTAGAAGCCATCTAGATGACAGGAGTTAATATTAGAAATCTGTTTTGAACTCATATGAAACCAAACTAGAATTATTTGGGCAAATGAACCAGCGTTATGTATTCGGGAAAGTAAAAGAAGCTCAGAAAAAAAAAACACACTCCTTAAAATTAGGCCCAGTGTGGGGAGCATTCTACTCTGTGGATGTTTTGCAGCATCTGGGCGAGGAGAAATAGTGAGAGTACAAGGCATCATGGATAAAGTAATGTGTATTTGGCTAGTCTTAAAAATAATATAAGTGCATGAAAGCTGCATCTTTGGTGTCATTGGATGTTCCAACAGGAAAATGATCCGAAACACATGACACGAATGTTTACATAATATTTAGATGACAGCAAAAGGAATATGTTGTCGTTCCCCGGCACAAAGTTCTGGCCTAAATCCACTTGATAATTCATGGACATTTGGAAGAAAACGTACGAGAAAAAAGTCCTTTGAATTTGAAGGAAATAGAAGAATTTGTCAAGGAGGAATATCGCAAAATACAAATTATTGCGTGTAGTGATCTTATAAGGAACTATGAAAAACTATTAAAGGCAATAATCAAGAAAAAATTAAAGAATTGTTCACTAAGTTAGGAGCGCCAATTATTCGGTGCTATATTAAAAGTTTTTGGTGTTTTTAGATTATTGCTTGACATTAAATTAATGATTTTGTTCTGGGCATCACTGCACATTTTTTTTAAATCCATTATTTCTGTCAATAGTTACATGGAGTTTCCATGAGAATTTTAAGGTATTATAGTTTTAATTGTAATCATGGGAGTATATATATATATATATATATATATATATATATATATATATATATATATATATATATGTGTGTGTGTGTGTGTGTGTGTGTGTGTGTGTGTGTGTGTGTGTGTGTGTGTGTGTGTGTGTTGTGCAAATTAATGGAAACAAAACAATAATTCCGATATTATTTATTTTTTTTCGCGTGTTCCAATGAAACATGACCCAGTATACATGTTAGTATTCATTCAGTATTAATTCTTTCCTTGCAGATTGACACCAGATACTCGATTGGATTTAAATCAGCAGAGTTTGCAAGCCAGTCGGTAGCACTTTGATTTGCTCACTGATAAGTTTTGCCATTGTGTTCGTTCAGCATTAAAATATTTGTACGCTTCCATGCTGTAGCAGACAGTGGCCAGAGGACAAATAATCGACAGTCGAGACAATAGTGCCTGGGCGTGATAAAATCTAATGCAATCATGGATAACGCAATTTTTTTAAACAGCAAACAAGTTTCATCATACACTCCGAAAATGAATTCATATTATTGTACAGCACTGGCAATGAAATAATCTGAGGAAAAAATAAAAAAAATGATTACACCCAGTAAATCCAGTGGGTTTAAACAGACTGTATAGTGAAAGAAATGAAACTAAAGCAGAAGTTTTAATTAACTTGCACAAGTGTGTATATATATATATATATTCTATTATACACTATGAGAGAACGTCAGCATTATCTTGTTTCTGTCCTTGTTCTTGCAGGAGCATATTATATATATATATATATATATATATATATATATATATATATATATATTTCTCGGTTATCATGCGACATTTGAAAACCAAATATTGATGCTAATTTTAAGCGGGTTTGCACTATACAGGTGATATAAAACTACCATATGTACTGGTGGACCTCGTTACACCGTTGATCAAAATTTATATCAATTTACTGCAGTCAAAATATATACCTGTATTTAAAATGAACGTCGCATGTTCTACATATACATAAGCTAACAGACACACACACACACACACACACACACATACATATATATATATATATATATATATATATATATATAATATATATATATATAATATGCTCCTGCAAGAACAAGGACAGAAACAAGATAATGCCGACGTTCTCTCATAGTGTATAATAGAATATATCTACAAATGGATGTAAATAAAATTGATATTATTTTACCAAACACACACACATATATATATATATATATATATATATATATATATATATATATATATATATATATATATATATAATGCTGGCTGCATAATAGGCGACTGAAATAAATTTGACAGATAATGATGAGAAAGATGTTAAACAACTTAATTTACGGACAAGGCTGTGTCTATTTTCGACGGTGATTAACGGGTACCGGTATTGTCAGTATGATTTGATTGTAGGTGAGATAATTGCGAACATAATGTGATAGATAGATAGATAAATAGATAGATAGATAGATAGAGAGAGAGAGAGAGAAAGAGAGAGAGAAAGAAGAGATATATCGATTGATAGGAACAGATAGAAAGGTATATTGATATGTAGATACTGAGATATGTATAAACTGTAATAAATATAAAGAAGCAGTAATATATTGACATATAGAAAGACAGACAGATAGACATGCACGGAGGTTCAGACTGCGTAAAATAAGAGGCAGAGGTATGAACAGATTGAAATACACATGCACACACACACATATATATATATATATATATATGTGTATGTTTCAATCTATTCATATCTATATATATATATATATATATATATATATATATATATATATATATATATATATATATATATATATATATACACTTTATGATACCTACTTCACGATCTAGCTAGGTAAATATATGCTTAGATAGAGAAAGAGAATATGTTTTATGTTTAAATACACACACACACACACACACGGGAATAAAGAGTCATATAAATACTGAGGGTAGCTATATATATATATATACTCCGACGGTTTCTGAAATGGGTATAAACTCACTGACCTCGTGAAATGTAATATATACAGTCAGTTAATGAAGGAAACAGACGCATTGGTATTATGTCTTCTTAATTGTGTGCTCTTCTGTAACTACTTAGCTACTTACTGGATGGTGATTATCGATGGCTTTGGAAATCGGCCCATCTGAAAACCCATTATTCATTTCATTATTTAATCTGCTATGAGACGGACAAATATTTTAGCCGCTTTATCAGTTCTAGTAAGTAAAGGACATTTCCTTTTTCATTAAGGCCAACGTGATAAATGCGCTCGATAAAGAGAAAAACAAAACAAAATATATACTTGAATCATAAAAGAAAAACATTCGTGTAAGGTGATAAGTAGAGTTTTTTTTTTCTCTATACTTACGTATACACTCATTATTGTTTATATGAACTTCCTTTCTTTTATATGCCGTGTCACTTCAGGACGTGGGCGATCATGGACCTCCAAATCTTGCTGTACCTTGTAGCTTTTAGTAAGTTTTCTCCTTTTGTTATTTCTCCCAAATCCTATTCTGCCATTCATTTGCTCACGACCATCAAATATGTTACGCCATGCTTTCCTCTGTCCGTTTTTTTTCCACATCTGTCCCCGTAATTTCAACTGCCTCTTCATGATGTTTAGTATATTTTTCCTTTTTTGTCTTCACTCTCTCCAAACCATCGTCGTTGCTCACATGTTCGGCCCATTGTTTCCTCATCATCTTTCTGTAGAAGGACATTTCTTTCGCTTCAAGTCTCTTCTTCATCTTTGAGGAGATTGTTCAGCATTCGCAGCCATAGAAGAGTTCATATATCCCGTATCACTTCAGTACTCTTTTATTTGCTTGCGATGAAATTTTCTGTCTATTAATAATCTGCTAAGTTTTTGGAATGTACCTTTGGTCATCGCAATTAATGTTCGAATTTCAGTGTCTCATTTCCCGTACTCTAAATACTTCCTTAAAAAAAATGGAAAATACAAAATCACTCGTACTGATAGTAATACAGTTGATTTGTTTTAATCATTTCGCCCCAAGCAAGGCAATAAAGCCAGTAAGACACAAGCGTACGGGGTTAATGAGTGTGAAGGAATATAAGAAAAAGAAAATTATTATTAAAAATCAGGGACAATAACAGAACAGGAATTAAGAAGACATTAGATAACGATTGATATTGCATTTAATAGTTTGAATATCAAACTTGATGGAAATAAAGAAACCTGGAAAGCGTTTCAGGAGAAAGAAAAAACTGTTAGCATAGAACTTAGTTACATCCAGATATTTCAACCGTAAAATACTGAGACATTTTTTGACAATCTGGTAAAACGTTTAAATTAATGAAATGTTAGTACCGTCGGAGAAATAATATATATTTTAAACGCACAAAAATGTAGCACAACTTTTGAATTACATCAGCGGGAAATAACCGCGCCATCTACACATACCAATGAGCTTTGACGGGAAAAGACAGGCGGGAAAGATTTTATGGATTGAGCCTAATGTTTGGGCGACATTTTTAACTTCCATCTTAATATCGCGTTCTGTAGTTTTTGGGTTTTTAATGTTTTAGCGATAGATAGATAGATAGATAGATAGATAGATAGATAAAAAAAGCAGAATATGATAGGTATCCATTATGCTAGGTATATTTCATCCAGCCATGACCCAGTGTGCAATGAAAACGAACAAATCATCCCCATTCACGTCTTATTATGGTAATAAGAATGAAACTCGAGCAGATTCTTTCCACGAATAACTTTGTCGTGTAAAATAGTCCCGAGTGGATGCTCTCTCGATCATTACTATCTTAACCTTTTTAATTCTAGGATGAACTGATATCTTTACTATTGTTTTTCTTTTAACCTGAACTTCTCCTTAGCTTATGTTCAAAAGCATCAATCGCCAAATATCTACTTTAATTGTCTCAAGGTCCTGTATGGGTTTGAAAAATTAGTAAGGGGATCTAAGAATAGCATTTCTATAAGAAAGGCTAATGATTTAGCAGTTGCTTATATTCTTAATTATTAATACTTACTATAGCCACAAGGCTTACTAGTCTATTTCTTTTAATCTATCTATCTATCTATCTATCTATCTATCTATCTATCTATCTATCTCATCCAGTTTATCTTTCTCTGTGTCTATGATTAAAATACAGCAATACACTTGTGGATGTTCGTTATGGTGTAATGGATATCGGCTCGGAATAACAAATGATTCACCTAGAGTCACCTGATTTAATATACAAGATTGCGCGCGAAAGATACACAAGTTATTTGTGGGAACGAAACGCTGAGATCGGACCATCCATGAAGTCGTCATGCGAATGGATTCACCCAAATGAAGAGAACGGATTTCATCCCCAGCTCGCATAATCTCTCAGTTAAGAAAACACTTGTGTGACCAAATCGGCCTACACAAAATTCAGTGGAGTCAGTGATATTCGACGCAATAAAGATAATTTCTAAATATAAAGGAATCAATCTTATGTTAAAGAAGCCAATAATGAGGAATGTCCGATGCTCATGGTTGAATACTGTCAACGGAAAAGTAGATTAAGAATAACCCAACAACAGAATATTTTTGCACGTGTGAAGAGAAAAGAAAAGACAAAAGGATTGAAATATAAAAGTTACTTTCACGAGATAACAAGTCGTAAAATATTATATAAAAAGAAAAGAACGGAAAAAGAAAAAGAGAAAGGAGAAAGATATCACAAATGCGAGAGAGAGTAGGAAAAAGAGAAAAATGAAGAAAGAAAGTATCTTTGATTTCAATCAAGTAAAAAATAATGTTTTTGTACTCATATTGCACTCACAACATACATTCTTTGTGGAATCTTATATTCTTTGTTTTAATTTATATTACGTATAATTAAAGTTTCGTTCCACTTTTGTTTGTTTATGGTTTCTCTTAGTTTTCTTATTCAGGTGAGAGAAAATATACTAGTGAAAAAAAAGTCATATGATTGACAACTGATCCAGTTTATTTTTTTTTGTTTCCTTTATTATTATTAATATTATTATTATTATTATTTGAGTTTTGACTATTAGGAAGCGTAACAGGGTCCAAATAATTTCCATTGCCGTAGTCATTATCAAAAGTCCGGTGATAATATTGTGGAAATGATTTTGTTGATTTTGTTGTCTTGGGATTTTTGGGATACACGCTGGAATTCAAATTACTTCTAAATGACTTCATGTTTAAAACGTTTACACAGTATAAATGTTTATCAAAACATTCATACGAATTATTGCTATTATTATTATTATTATTGCTATCATTATTATTATTATTATTATTATTAAAAAGTACTTTTTGACCTTTATTTTCTTTATTAACACATGCCGCCATTTACTGATCAATTACCTATCGCAAGCGAAAAATCTGATTTTTTATTTCCTCTTAAACAAAAGACACCTTTTAAAAAAAAATAAATGAAAAAAAAATTCTTCGCATGTTATGTTCTGTGCTAGTTAGAACTATTTGAGGATTTGCAGGAGAGATGTTGAAATATATATTTTAATGATTTGTTCTTGAAGTCCTTTTTTTACCAGACCCAAATCTCTAACCACAAGAGGGATAGTTTTAGTGCTATTTTTTCTATTTATTTGTATATATTTTTGTATTTGCTTAGTTTTTCAAATAGCTCCGGAGATATGATTTTGTCACTTGACACGCTCATGCTATTTATTTGCAATTTCTTTTTTTCCTTTACTCTCTTTGATAATAATGTGCGCACGTTTTGTTTGTATTGCTTGATATAAAAACCTAAGCGGATGGTCACATGTAAACGCTCAACTGCAGATTCAAGATGATACGTCTACTAGTTGTTGTTGTTGTTATTAATTATCATTATAATTTGTTATGTATTTTAGATACTGTATTCACACTTTAAGATACCTTTTAAAGAGGTTCACACTCGACCAAGCTGTTCTCACATGGCAGTTTTCATGTAGTTATTCCAACACACGTTGGTCGTCAGATATACCGGACTCATCAAGACTACTTTCACCTCATTAATTACACACAATAAGATAGAAGTTATAAACTGAATATCCTATTTTGCTATTGTTATTAAATAGAATGTTCTCGGTACGTCTATCCAGTTTAAAATCTTTGCCAAAGTTGAAAACATCTGGCGACTAACATGTCCTGGAGCGAGCCATACCCTATATCCGTAGCTAAGCGTCTACCCACTTTGTGTCTGAAATTCCGCTGTACTCAACAGCCCACCATCCACAAAAATCCGCTAGTCTTCCGAATGGACATACTTCCTCTTTTCAAAATAAAGTCGTATTAGATTCCGCATAATGTGTGCCAAAGCTTCTGAAACACTAGATTAACTTATTTCCCCGAGGAACCAAGGCGGGCTCGCTTCATTCAAGTGACGTTTTAAGTAGCCATAAATGCATCATCTCTCCTGACCGCTGCAGCCGTCTTCTGTGAAATGCATGATTCGGAAGATGCTTTATGGCTATCTGGAAATACTCAAAATGATCATTCGTACCGAATCATTTACTTAATCAAGTCTGTATAAGAGGGTCATAAATTTCTACGTTGTGCTTTTCGTTGAATGGCTACTTTTAATTCTTTGGGAGACTTCCCTAATGCGATATAACATTATCAGAATAAATACTACTGAAAATAATAAAGTAATATTAATATCTTTATGGCAGTTTTTTTCCCACTAGTAGTAAGTGACGCGTTACACCAACGTGACAGAAAGCCATGATATTTCTTAGCAATCAATTCAGTACTGCAATTATCGAGGTTTTTCGTTGTAATCTCAGTCTAACCTTTTTGGGGAAGTTTCTCTGTGATTAAATTACGATTGTCGCAACTAACATCAACATGTTCCATTTTTTTGGGGTTCCGTTCCCGAGTGAGATCCAAGTAAAGATGCAGTTACTGTCATTTTTATATTCGGTGGCAATCTGATGTAACAATGAAATATGCTAATTGCAAAAATAATGTTCTCTCCTTGAACAATGAAAATAAATTTCTCCGAAATTAGATGTGTAGATTGAATCTCAACCTTCTATGTGATCTTGTCATTTTTTTTTTTTTTTATTCACGACGAGTTTAAATTTTTGCATGCACCATTTGATTTTGAAAAAAAAGTCGTAGACGCCATCTCTCTGCTTTCCTCTCTACAGGGTATATCAAAAATAATTTTACATGCTTTGCGGGTGGGTTACTCACACCAAAACAAGGCCAAAAGTCCATAGAAGCGGTTATCCGGAAATCCTTCGTTTTTGAGTTATTAAATTCAAAGTTTTCGGTAGACGCTGTTAAAGATACAATCCAAGGTACAATCCAATAATTCTTTTACCTTTAGAACCGTGTTCCTGACAGCAACACAAGATAAAATGTCCATATAAACATATGTCCAAAAACCATTTTTACCTCAACACAACTCATAACAGATATTCAAAATGTCCTCCGCTTGCTACTACATATGCATGCACACTTTAGGATCATTGACTGGCACACGGTTTTGAATGATCTCGCAAACTCCCATCGCATTATTAATGTCTGCTGTTATAGGTGGTTCCACAGATAAAAATCCAAAGGGTTAATTACACGAGAAATTAGTAATTATAAGATTTGCTGATATCTTTTCTTTATTAAACCAAACAAGTGAATTAACTGTAAAATGTAGGAAAAGTTTACCTTACACTTTACAATATAGTCAAACTTCGAATTTGGTAGTACTATTTCATATGTTTATAATTGATATGTAAATCGCTGTGGACTTTCTATGAATGATTATTTTATTTCATATATTTAGATTTAATATAGCTAGGTATTGCTGTCTAGTTGGCATTACTAACTTCTTATATGGTCGATCAACATTTTTTCTTTTTATTTTTAAAATTTAAGTTGTATTGACTGATTTCGTAAAGAAGACCTTTAATAAATCAATTAGACAGTCTATTGTTACAACTAACTATTCCTCCCTTTAAATTATTATGGAAAATATAGTAACGCATATTTGTCAACACTTATCATACAAGTGTTGACACTCGATTATAGTTTGAATCAGTTTCATGCCTGTCTAGAATTCTATTTCAGGATACATTATTCCATATCGAAATTTACTTGTTTTAGGTTAATTTTAAATTTAGCGTAGGTCTGACAGCTGATTGGTTAATCAGGGTAAACCACAAGACTTATTTTCCTTATGGTCTTGTTTTCTCCTATTCTCATTACATCTCGGTGTATTTTTCATTTCAACCTTTGGAAGTAAAGTCTTATGATCCAGTGCCCTTTAAAAGGGCTGTGGTGAAATATTCTATTACATGGAACCTTAAAGTGGTCTGTTTTATTCAAACAAATATATATATATATATATATATATATATATATATATATATATATATATATATATATATATGGTAATTGAAAAGTAACTCCCTATTTATGCATGAGGAACTCTCTCGTCTAATAATAGTTTTGCAAGACGCGAGAAAAGTAAAAAAGTTTTCATTTTGCCATAAATACACACACATATATATATATATATATATATATATATATATATGTGTGTGTGTGTGTGTTTGCTTTAGAAATTAAAAATAATCATTTAATCAATATTCATTTATCATCGGCTGAAGAGGCACAGCTTAGTGCCGAAATAAGAAAGCTATTATGTAGCTATAATAAATAATATAAAAGTTTACTTTGTATTGAGGCATTTTTTGAAATAACATACTTCGAGCAGTAGAATGATTCATAACATATACCTAAGTATATATATATATATATATATATATATATATATTAATTCTGTAATTAGGTAGGAATCCTTTATTTAGAAACGTTACCATAAAGACAAGAGACAAGTTAAAGCGATTATGATTTTTTTTTTATTTAATTTTTCTTGTGTTCGAATAAGTGTTATCTTTTCTGCCCACAGTATGTGTGAAACAGTCCAAATATTTTGTAATTCCGAGCGCTTCTGGCTATACATTTAGCTATTATCAAGAATGATTTTATTTTTGATTTTGAAATGGGTGCATGGGTTGTTTGTGCCTAGAGTTATAGGGACGTTTTATTTTCCGAACACAGCACATTGTAGTCGTGTTCGTAGCTAATATTAGTGAGTGTTGTGTGTTGGATTTACACACACACACACACACACACACATATATATATATATATATATGTGTGTGTGTGTGTGTGTGTATTTATGGCAAAATGAAAACTTTTTACTTTTCTCGCGTCTTGAAAAACTATTATTAGACGAGAGAGTTCCTCATGCATAAATAGGGAGTTACTTTTCAATTACCATATATATATATATATATATATATATATATATATATATATATATATATATATATATATTTTGTTTGAATAAAACAGACCACTTTAAGGTTCCATGTAATAGGATATTTCACCACAGCCCTTTTAAAGGGCACTGGATCATAAGACTTTACTTCCAAAGGTTGAAATGAAAATGAAAAGAAATTTACACATTTTTGACGGGCCGTATTAAGTATGTGTAAATGTGTAAATTTTTTTTTCATTTTAACCTTTGGAAGTAAAGTCTGATGATCCAGAGCCCTTTTAAAAGGGATGTGGGGAAATAATTTATTACATAGAACTGTAAAGTGGTCTGTTTTTATTCAAACATATTTGCTCTGAATTTACATTGAGCTCTCTGGATATCATCCTCCTTGGGTCTACCCATACGGATTACCTAGTTTTGCATAAACTATATATATATATATATATATATATATATATATATATATATATATATATATATATATATATATATATATACGAGTGTAACAGCAAAATTGTCTAAATATTATAACAGCTTATTCATCCATCCCATAAAATGTTTAATATCTAAAACACCACTAAATTGATTTCTTTTCACAGGTTTTCAGATAAGGCGCGTATCCATCTTGACAGTATTTTCTTGTAAGAAACACAGAATATCTTTCGAGTTATTCAGCTAGAAAGAGAACAGTTTAAAATCTCGCTATGTCAACCCCACTGTCTTCCCAAATCAAGCATGATGAGACGAAAATGTCATTCAGTCTTTCAGTAATGGTAGCAAAATTTAAATTCTATCTTCCATCTTCGAAGTTCATTCAAGAACCATCAAGATTACAGTGAATAAGTTTTAGAAAGAGGTAACAGCAGAGAGGGAAACTGGATTAGGAGGTGACAACAGGAAGAAGGATCGTCATTTCAACTAAAGTTAAACTAAATCAATTATAAAAGATCCACCTCTATCTAAAAGATGTTTGACACGTGAGAGACGTGTCTCATCTATAACAGTTCAAAGAGCAGTGAACAATGAAATCGTCCTTGAAAGGTGTGAGGCAGCTTGTTAGTCCAGGACAGAATTTTAATAGCTTAGATAAGGCGAAGATCATCTTGAATAAGTTGGAAGTTCCTGTAATATTATCTCTCTCTCTATCTCTCTCTCTCTCTCTCTCTCTCTCTCTCTCTCACGATTTAGGCAAATTTGCTGTCCTGGCACACACACACTTACGCGCACACACACACACACACACATATATATATATATATATATATATATATATATATATATATATATATATATATATATATATATATATATATATATATATATACGAATGGTGAAAAGAATAGAGCGGTGTGGTTTAAAATATATTTAAAAAAGGGACAGAAGGCGAATAATGTATGCATCTTTGTAAATGTAAATATCAGATAAAGCATTTATTTAAAAAGTCATTGTTGTCAGCGCAATAGAACACAATACGTTTCACCTTTCTGTAATATTATCTATCTATCTATCTATCTATCTATCTATCTATATATATATATATCTTTGTATTTAATTTCAATCCTTCATGAGCTTGAGATCCTTAGCTATGATTAATAAGTTTTTTAAGAAATGTCGTTTTCATTTATGATCGATTTCATCACAATTTTTCTATTAAGCTTGGAGGGTAATTATGCATTCTTTTGCTCAATTAAGGGGCAAATAGTGTCATAGGAACATCGGAGAATTCCAGTAAGATATCTTTAATCATTTCTGAGATACAAAGGTTCAAAGCTTAATGTAACAACTAACAATTGGACAATTTTACTTATACACCATTTAGGCAATTTTGCTGTCCTGGTACACACACACACACACACACACACACACACACACACACACACACACACACACACACACACACACACACACACACACACACACACATATATATATATATATATATATATATATATATATATATATATATATATATATACACGAATGAATGAAAAAAGAATATTCATAGGGGCACAGAGAGCGTGGTGGTGTAAAAAGTGTTTAAAAGGGACAGAAGGCTAATAATATATTCATCTTTGTAAATGTAAATATCAGATAAAGCATTTATTTAAAAAGTCATTGTTGTCAGTGCAATAGAACACAACACGTTTCACCCTCCTGTGGATTTCCCTTTCAGAACCCTGAAGACTTTTTTTACATTTCCTTCAATATTATTTTTTATCGGAAAACTACACTTTTCTACAATGAAATAATCGTGCATTGACTCCTTCTGTTTTGTTTCTCTGTTATTGTTAAAGTTATCAATACCTCTCGACCGCTGTGAATTTCATCCTCTCACAGATTTCTATAACTTTCAATGAATGAAGGATTTCACATTTTATTTCCTTTGTAGAATATGTCTTTCAAATCTGTCGCTTTATCTTGGATATTTCAAAATTCAGAAGCTTCTCTTCATGTAGATGTACCTCTGCTGTTAATCGTTGTTTATCCCCTCTTGATCCGATGCAGGATTGAAACTTAAGGCTGCTGAGTAACATGCATCCGCATAATATTCTTTCACACAAAGCCAATTTTTTAGCAAACGGAACTACTACAATACACTCTATTTGATAAATAACAGGCACACTTGAGCCATTCCCGTTAATGAACAAGAACTGTATATACAGCAGCACATACAGATGCAGAATATTATGTATGGGAAAGATAGCAACACCTTCAAATATCAGGTTTTAATAATAACAGATAATCACATTTATTTGATAAAGCTTTAACAACTCTGGCTAATGACAAAGTTTCTAATGAAAATATAACATACAAAATCTTTGTATTGAATCTGAAACCATTTAGTCTTCGATTTCTAATCAGTAAGAAAATGTCGGACAAATAATTATAGTAATAATAATAATAATAATATAAAACTCGACATGGCGAAGTGGTGTCATTTGCGAACGTCTAGACCTTGGCTCATTTTCAAATCCTTCCTTTCCCTCCTAAATTTATCTCCCGACTTTTGATAAACGGTTGTAAAAGCTGTAGCATCAACTCCTAATATAGCATCCATGTCAGCATGTATGTCCTTGGTGGCTAAACCCTTTATAAGCAGATAACTGATAAAGCCACGTCGCCAATTTTTGTTCATTTTTAAGAGATGTTGTTATTAGTTACATTTGATGCCTTCTTTGAAAAGTCAGCTTTTAGTTTTCCTGGATGAAACAATAACGTCATTATCAAGCAGATTTAAAAAAAATATTCACAGCTTTAGCGTCACACCTTCATAGGCAGTTTATTAAGTTTTACACGCACTCTCGTACATAGCAGGAGCAGCTAACCTGATGTGACAGAAATATTTGATGCATGGACGAATGGTGGACTTATAAATGTGTAAGATAGATTCTGTCGAGAAAGATGACTAGCATGACATAGTGTTACGGTCCGGTTCCTTGTACCACGGTGATAGTCCAAGTTAGAACCAATAAAGAAGAACTCGAACACAGGTATGGAATAACACAGATGTATTACAAACAAGAATATATACAGAGAAGTAGAAGTGTTAGTATGAACAATCAGGTTCAGTAGAGAGAACAATATAATCTCGACCAGTATCACTATTCCAATGTCTTGCAGTAATTGTCTGAACGCGACTCTGTTTCGGACTGCCTCTGACTCGACTTGAACTACTAACTCACTTCAACTACTGGCTGACTACTTGCCTACCCCTGAGGCGCAGTATTTATTAAGTATGGAATAGTCCATTATTATTATTATGGGTAAGATCCCATAACACACAATGATTCAAATATATAAGAGCAGATCTAGCCATTGTTTCAATATATTTCCACTGCATGTATCATCAGACAAAGCTCGAAAAGGTGTAATGAATCAAAACCCTTTTAGATAGCATCAGCAATGCAGATGGAAGTCAAAAATTGTTTTCTCAGACGATTAAAAGACAACAGTCTCGTTTTCACGATGTTAAAAGAAACAGACCATTTCTTGTCTGTGTTAACAACAGATTGTACGCCATTTTTAGATCAGTTGCAATTTGACATTATCAAACCGAACAGACATACGATTATGACATGAGTAAATAGATGTGTCATCAGCATAGATAACGAGTTGAGAATTAATGACACATCGAAAGTCGTTGGTGAAAACAGAAACACCGCAGGTCCAAGGACAGGTCTGTGGGTGACACCTGCCTTAATGCAAAAAGATGTCGAAGTCGAAGTATGTCCTTTCAAGGCAACTTTCATTTCGCGATTTGATAAGTTGGTTTCGTTTCGTTTGTTTTACGTTATATCAACCTGAATGGGTCATTTAATGTCGACAAAATGTTTCATTGCTGGTTATATTTTTTTCTCCAAAAATGTATTGCTGGTAATAATTATTTTAGAAAGTATTTCTGTTAAAGCCATTTTTTTAATGCTTTCATAGTGATTTGACCCCAGTTTGAGGGTTAACTATTAGCCCATAGTTGGGACCCTAACAGGTGCTACCACTATGGGTCAGGGTGGATCTGGGAACACCAGCAATTAAGAGGTGGTTCCACGTTCCTCAAAAGCTCCTGATCAGAGGCCTTGCTGTTGGGCATATTTTATTGTCTTACCCCGGACGCGTCAAGAATTTCCATAACTTTTCAATCTGTGAAGGAGACGAATATGTCAAATTCCTGTCAAATTTCTTCCCTATATCTAAAGCAACAGACAGACCATCAGAATTTTTTTTTATTTAAAATTTGGTAGACTCTATCAGCTATACGCGTTAGCAGATCAGCGGCTGATCTAAAGACAAGAAAACCATATTGCTAAAGAGTATTTTGCGGGATGACATACTTCACTAATTTATTTGTTTAGAGACTCTAGTGCATTGGCAAAAAATAAAACTAAAAAAAAAAACGTAGAAGTATACTAGGCAAATAACTGTATTAATCAAGTCACCTGGGTTCTTCAAGAGTAGAATTATAGAAAAGGATTTCAAACAGTCTTAAAACATGAATCCACAACAAATCTGTTGTAGTTTAGTGTTTTAAAGATAAAACTTCCCCTGTTGGGTTGGGAGTGATAAAGAAAGGAACTCAAGAACAAATAAGGCAAATCCCTGTTGCGCCATCTCTCCAGAAACACTTTAGGATTTTTTATAACAAGCACAACTCATATCATAGCGCAGGTATTTGTCCATTTACTTTTTACGTGCGTTAATAGCAGTCTTTCGTTTAATTAAGTTTAAGCACCAAAAGTTGAATAGTTCGCTTACCCTAAGTTATTAGTTATCATCCAAAATATGATTATAAAACAAATGCCGTTAAAAGAATATTAAATATAATAATAATGCATCATCCTAAGGTTAATGCTGATCGTCTTTATGTGTCCAGATCAGAATGAGGCAGAGGATTATTTCAACTAGAACTGTCTTATAACAATCTTTACAAAGATATGCCTTCAAAGAAATCTGGAAATTACAAAAGACCTGATGATAATATGGGACAAATAACATGAAAAATTAAGAACAATTATTCAGTAATAAAGAAAACCAACAAATTTAAAAGGGAATTTCAAGTGGGTGTAGATTTGAAAAAAACAAACAAAAAAAAAACAACATAATACACAGACTGTAGCAGGAAAGAAGCTAAAAAGAAAGAAAATGAAATGTATCAAATGAGGAAACGATGGCAAGATAAGACTCTTCATGCGCAATACTCTACATATAGCAAGTAAGTAGGTATAGACAACACCGTACACATCAATATTTACATAGTACCGAGTCAAAAGATGGAATCAAGTGTTTCATTGTTGCTGAACATGAGCAATACTTGCTAACTAGAAATTACCAATCACCCATACTGAAAAAAAATAAGATGCTGCCGTAAAGATCTGAAAAAAAAAATACTGTATCGGGTTGCAGGGTGTTAGCACCAAATGAATATAAAACAGGCATGATATAGTGGGCCAATGCATTACATGGGAAAATATATACCTTTTAACGGAAGGAAACAGTAAGAAACTGTTATGTACATCACCTAGTTTCGGTTACAGAAATAGGGCATATAATCATTTTATGAAAATTTACAAGACCCAGCGACAAAACAATCAACGCTAATCGTCAGGACACCGTGGTCAAAGACCACAAAAACAGAATGTGATTTCTTATTGACTTGACAGTCTCTGCAAATAGTAATTGTGTTTTGAAGATAGTCAAAAAGCGACCAAAATAAAACTGGAAATTTCGAAAATGTAGCAGATGAGGACATCAATAGATCCAGTTATAGTTGAAGCCATTTGAGCACCCCAAGACAGTTAAATGGCTAGCAATGTAGTCTCGCTAGAACAATTACGATTGAGTAGTGAGTTCGATCCACACTGGGTGCCCAATACTTTCGGGCCTGTGCCACATCTAAACTACGCTTGGAAAATCACTGTAGTTGAAGCCATCGAATTGATTGGAAAAGGTTACGATAGAATTATTGTAGAGAGCCCTGGTAGACCGTGTTTTAAATAAATGCAAAAAAAAAAAATTGTACTCACATGGAAAGCTCAGACATTACGGAGATCATTATCTGTGTACAATGTGTTTTACCCTAATTTTTTTACGAATATTATTTGTTGAAAATGTCATGAAGCTGTTTCTGACATTAGGTCCCTGGTTAGGACACTGGAAAAAGTTTATACAACAGAAATCAAAGGAAGAAATAATAATAATAATAATAATAATAATAATTTTGTCACAAACATTAGGGAACTGGAGCATGATGAAGCTTATAAGTACCTAGGAATTAGTGAAGGCGATGGCATACAACACCCACAAATGAAGGAATAAATAAGAAAAGAGTACTACAGGCGTGTACGTCTGGTACTAAATACCGAGCTAAACTAAAAAAAAAACAGAATATCAGCCATAAACACATTGGCTCTCCCTGTGGTGCAATACAGTTTTAATGTCCTTAACTGGACCATAGCTGAAATTAAGCGAATGGACGCCAAAACGAGAAAGCTTCTCACTTGCTACCGCATGCATCATCCCAAAGCTGATGTTGACCGTATGTGCCCAGATCCGAAGGAGGCAGAGGATTAGTTCAACTAGAACTGTCCTACAAAATTACAACAATTGTCCTCCAAAGATACTTGCTAACTACAGAAGACTGGATGATAGTATGCGTCAAGGGACATGAAAGTTTGAAGCGTCTTTACTCCGTAATAAAAGAAGTCAACAAATTCAAAATGGAGTTTCAAATAAGCGTAGAAATGCAAGTACAGCACAATACACCGGTTAAACTGCAAAATACTTAAAAAAGACAGCAAAGACGAATGCAACCGACCGGATACAGAAGCAATGGCAAGATAAACCGCTTCATGGCCAATACTCTGCCCGTACCAAACAAGCTGACGTAGACAAAACACGTACCCATCAGTGGCTACGTAGTGCAGGGTTGAAAGCTGAAACTGAAGGTTTTATCCTTGCTGCACAAGACCAATGCTTGCTAACTAGGAATTATCAAGCACATATACTAAAATGTTGTGTTAGACCAAAATGCATATTCTCTGATAAATATCCAGAAACAATTGATCATCTTGTATCAGGTTGCACGATATTGGCACCCACTGAATATAAAACCCGGCATGACAGAGTGGGCCAATATCTGCACTAGAAAATCTGCAACTACGGGAAGGAAACTGAAAGAAACTGGTATGAACACCACCCAAACCCGGTTACGGAGATAGGACCTGTTACAATGCTATGGGACTAAAAAATACACACTAACAGAACAATCAAAGCCACCGCCCAGATATTGTTATTAAAGACCACAAGCAAAAAAGTACCTCCTTATTGATATGGCAGTCCCTGATGACTGCAGTGTATCTTTGAAGATATTCAAAAAGCTGTCAAAATACAAGGACCTTGAAATAGAAATCTCAAAAATGTGGCGTATGTGAACATCAACAATCCCTGTTGTAGTTGGAGCCCTAGGACTGGTTGGAAAAGATTGCAGTAGACTAATTAAAGGGATTCCTGGAAGTCCATGCCTCAAAGATATACAAAAAATTGTTCTGACAAGTACAGCCCACACTTTACGAAGGGATTTATCAATGTATATTTTTTTTTCAGTGGAAAGTGTCATGATGCCGTTTCTAACCTTAGGTCCCTGGCCGGGACGCAGAAAGAAATGTGTAAACGCCAGACATCAAAGAAAATAATAATAACAACAACAACAACAACAACAATAATAATAATAATAATAATAATAGATACTGACATTATGAAGCCGCAGCAAATGAAAATATATGTGTACCATGATCTAGAAGGGCAATAAGAGGCATGCATCAAGTTATGCATATTCTGGCTGATGTATTCGGCATCATTTCCAGCACACTTCCTGTCTCCCTTGACAACTTGTAGACATCTGACGTCATTGAGAGTGCAAAGATGGAAGCGCTGTACAAATCAGTTTATCTTTTCTAGAAAGTATAATGTCTTTAAGCTGTGGACAATTGTTTAGCTATGACCATTTTCCCTTTTCTGAAACATATGCGTGTCGGTAAGGGTAACTTATAAATATATTAATAAATAATAATAATAATAATAATAATAATAGTAATAATTGTATATTTGAAGATCTTGAAAATACTATCAAAATACAAGGATCATGAAGTGGAAATTTTAAAATGATGGCGCGTGATGACATCAATAATGTCTATTGTAGTATTGAGTTGTACTCCTCGGATCGATTGAAAGAAATATTCCAATAGGCTCAATTAAATGCCACGTAGCCCATGACTTAAAGAAATACAAAAGATTGTACTCACAAGTGCATCTCAAACATTACAATGCGCTTTATCTCTGTAAAATGTGTTAGGATTCTTTTTTTTTTTTTTATAAAACTGATCAGTAGAAAATATCATGAAGCCGTTTCTAAACTTAGATCTTCTGGTTGGGTCCCGGAAGGAAATGTGTATACAACAGGAACCCAAGAAAATAGCACCAGCAGCAACAGTAGTAGTAATAGTAGTAGTAGTAGTAGTAATAGTAGTAGTAGTAGTAGTAGTAGTAACAACAACAACAATAATGATGATAATAATAATAATAATAATAGTAAAGTGGGAAATAAAAACACTTTGCGTGAACTTTTTTCATTGTTGGACATACCAAAATAACTGTTCTACTTATAATAAATCAGTACTATTTTTTTTTTGTTTTTGCTTTTTGAAATGGTGGATTGGAAGTTTTGTTTACATATGAACATATCCCTGGTGTTGAATCCAAGAATGATATTCCTTTCTCTCAATTATCTTTAGTATTTTTCTGCTACAGAATCCCATATCCCCATGTTTTTTTTATCACAAATGTTTCATGTAGACTATCAAATGTTGTTGCATTCAAGGCCTTTACATTGTCTCCAGTTAAGGCAATTCTACTCCCATTACACTAATGTATTATAATCTAAGATTTTCTATTACTGTCATTCAGAAATTAGAAAAATGCAATTATACTGTCAAAATCATAATTTATCATAGCAAACGATTTTATATTTGCATTCATAACTATGAACAAAAAATTAGGCCTTCATTACCACCATGTCTGGTTATAGTGATTTTTCGAGTGTAGCTCAGATGTGGCCCAAGGTCGAAAGTATGGGGCACCCAATGAGGATCAAACTCACTACGCACTCGTAATTGTTCTAGCGAGATAAGCTTGCTAAGAATTGCACCACCACGAGGCTCCTACATCATATATGATTATAATCTAAAACAGAAACAGATGTTTGAGAAATTCAGTAACATTGATTATTCTTTTGAGACGGTATTCTGAATTAATTTGAATATTAGTAGAATTTGGGAAACAATGTATAATTTGAGAAATGATGATGATCCAAATCTAATAATTAAACAGATTCAACCAACAGTCTTTTGAAAAAAACAAACAAAAAAACAAAATAACTGCGAATTTTATAGAGATTCATGGAGAATTACACTCACTTAAATCTAACGAGACATTCATAGAAGAAATATTTAATAAAAATAATATGGAACTAGGAAAGAGGCAATAATTATCTTGTCTATCGCCACTCACCAATGTCCATATTAATATATGTATAGGATGCGATGAGGAAATTGTCGCCATTTTATATTTTTCATTTCACGCAAGCACGTTGTATGTTTTTGATTTTATCGACTGCACAATATACTAGGGTTAGTTTGTCAACCTCTGTGAGAAAAAGGGCGCCATGACATAATTTGGAAAAATGTATGCTGTAATGCTTGGCATTCGCGCCGGAAACTCCAAAACAAATATTTAAGAGTGTTTGGGTGTAAATTTGAGGATAGTGCAGAGGATTCTGAAAGACTTTGATGAGTCTGTCTAATGGTGATTGCAAAACTACGGCAGCTCGGAAATCTCATTCTGATCGTTCTGATAAGAAAAGATCTCCCGAATTTGTTGGTAAGGGCCTCAAGCACAACTCATAGGCTTACGTCAAGGGACTTGAAGAGGTAGTGCTTCCCTGGGTCAAGTGGGTGGCTACCAGAAAACTCTATATCTAGCCACATAACGCTGAACCATGCCACACAAGCATGAGAACAAAGTCATGGCTGCTAGACAATTTCTGCGACCACATAACAACTTACATCTAGCTACCTAACTTCCCAGTGTGCAACCCACTTGATTATTACATGTGGAACGGAGGGGAACGAGAGACCGACAAGACTCTTTGTAACACCAAAAAATGAACTGAAGACAACTTATACAAAGGAACGTCCAGACGAGATTCAGGAGATTCCGAAATTGTTTGGAGGCAGTGTTTGAAGCCAATGGCGATTTTATTGAATAAATTTAAATTATTACCAGATATTTTGGTATAATTTTAGTAAATATGTCTTTTAAAATGTGATGTTATTATTATTTTCATTTTTTGCTTAATTTAGACGACAATTTATTCATCGCATTCTGTATATCCTTGACACTATGGAGAGAAAGACCAGGACTTCAGAAACAAATTAATGGGAAAGGTGTATTGGGCTCGAAAAAAACTTGTTATATTACTTACCAGAAAATATGTATATATTTCTCTCTACATGTCACACATAGAGAAACTATAGCATATATGACTAAAACAGCTGTGTGAAAATCGAAAAGAATATAATTGTAATATGTGTCAGAGGAAAACGCTAAGGCCAGGTGATGCCTTTTATGTTCTTTTATTCGGACCAGGTGCTTTATTCATTTCATCTGCTTAGAGCCGCGGGCTATCCTATCTTTTTTTCTCACTGTCGACACAGTAAACCGTTGTACGTCCCCCAGGAATACCCATCAAACTCTGGTCGTCACGTGACCACCGTATGTTCGTCGTACACAAATGGAGACAAGCGATCTCTTAATCCCTACAACAGAATTATCTATGAAATAATTTCAAAAAAAGGTAAAGAAAAAGAAAAAGAAAAGATGCAGAATCATGAAAGCCATGACTGGAAACAGACAATCTATATAGTTGCTGGATAGGTTTCCGAAATAAAACGTGACGTGATTTTTTGATGTAGTAGACAGCACAGACTCAACGCTAATACAGTCTGTGTAGAAGCCCATTTGTGTATAAGTCCTTTCTATCTACGCTTTCTCACCGAATGTCAATTACTGCTTCTAATTACTGATACATTCACTTGTGATTTTCGCCATTCAGTTTCCCGTCAAGTATCATGGGGACAATTAATTAACGTCAAGAATATGAATGGGAAAGTCTAATAGATCATTACAGATGATTTCAGACAGTATCCGCTCCCTTTGTAAGGATTTAAAAAGGAGATTGAAGAAGCTTTCTCTTTCTCTCTCTCTCCTTCTACCACCGTCTCTTTCTTTCTTTCTTTCTTTTGTGCGAGGATGATTACGGGTATGTACACGTGGGTTGTTTTGCCACTTATATTACATGTATCTGTTCGTATGAATGTATATTTTATAGTGCCTTCCATCCCGGAGGGGAAATGGAGTTGGGATCCGAACAAATACGGCTGGTTCGATAGTAATATAACCTTGTTATTGGAGTGATCGTATTCTGTTAATATGTACGCATTTTTTATTTCTAAAGAGAACGATTGGTGACCTAAAGTGGATACAAATTGTTCCCTCGAATAGGCAGTTTCTTCACAAAGACCGTTATCAGAATTGCACTGTTGTCAAGGTTCATCAATATAAATGCTTGCCAGAAAGGTATTAAATATCACATGTAATGGAACCTAGATGGAAAGGACTCATTTTTTAACTATTTAATCAGTACCTGCTAAATATAAACGTAAATGCTTAACAGAATCAATTAAGTTAAACATCGTCGACTCCGTTTACAGAATTAACTTCCTCTTCACTATGGCGGATACAGTATAAAATTGGTGAACGGTTACTACAATGAAAAGTAAATTCATGAACCGTGTTCCAATTCTGTTTGTACACACAGGTTCACTTTAAAGGCAATGATCGAATATTACTTGCCACCGTACGATTTGTTAAACTTTATTAAACTTGTATATCAAGTTGTATGACTAATTGAGAAGACGGTAGTTAATGGTGAAACAGAGCAGATCAGTGAATATATATATATATATATATATATATATATATATATATATATATATATATATATATATATATATATAAAGAAATATAGTTTTAAGGGGTGCTATATTTTTGGCATACACTGTTTTCAGGCCACCTTGGCCTGACGATTGTCTCCTCTAAGTGTTGATTTCAATGCTCACTTTCATATATATATATATATATATATATATATATATATATATGTGTGTGTGTGTGTGTGTGTGTGTGTTAGTTCAAGTGCAGATTCTGTTTACCTGTATATATATATATATATATATATATATATATATATATATATATATATATATATATATATATATACACGTGTAAAGACGTTCCCCATTAAGATAATTCAATTATTTATAAATACGTTTGTAGTTGTGGAGCCGACTACATAGGGAGATCAACTCAACACTTAGACATGAGAATAAAACAACATGATCTTACAAAAATTAGAACTCATACCTTGCCGTTGAATGGACTCGTCCCGAACACATATGGTTCCGCCACATGCGAATACCTATTAAAGAACAGAGATTGTGCAGCCAAATTTAGTGCTGACTGGTTCAGTCTGAAGTCGGCTGACCGGCTGATCGGTTAGACTCTTTGCCTTCGTGCAGGGAGGAACCCGAACGAGTCTCCACCGAAGGGCGGAGTCTCTCTCGGGGAGGTAAACCGACCCTGAACCCATTTATACGGTTCAAAGGGCATATTTTTGGCCGAGCCGACAGGCTCGGAGATCCCACGTTAAACCGGCCTTGTGCCACATGATACCCACGTGGGGGGGGGGTGAATAAATACTAGTGTTGACTGGTTCACCGTGTTGTCGGTCAAACTCTTTATTTCATCTGTAGGTTCTGGAGGCACTTTACATCGGGTCCCGCAAGCCTTCTTTGTGTAAACAACGTGAGTGTTTGTTGGGGCTCGCTGTCATTTGTCTCTAGTGCCTTTTGCTAATTTTTTTCCCACAACTTCCTTTTATTGTACATTTTTCTGTGTTTAATTTTAAATTAAATCTACTGTTGAAGCCTGAAGAGCGGGAGCGAAACCGGTTGCTTCACCCGTTTTTAATATGTCTAGTAATATTAAGATTTACACTTTTATTTCGAGATATATATATATATATATATATATATATATATATATATATATATATATAATAATAATAATAATAATAATAATAATAATGAACTCTCCCGTCGGTTTCGACGTATGAGGATCTGCCAGCTTATTGATCCAGTTATGAATTTTTATGCGCTAATCTTAAGTTGCGTTTAAGACCTGCTAGTGACTTACAACGGAGGCCACATATGGAGCAAGTGTGAGGATTGTGAGATGAGATCCCTGTTAGATTGGTTGACCTTTTAGATCTTGCTCTCGCTTCTTGAAGATTATTCAGACAATCAGATTGAAAATTGCTGAGTCCCCTAAAACACGTTGATCTCGATTCTACCTGCTCCAAAGCTAAGCGCTCAAAGGTGTTATGTGGTATATGGACGACTGAGAAGTTGCTTTTGTATCTTAGCCATGGGCCTCTTACATTTCTGTAGCCCTGATGTAACTGGCTGTACATTAGTATCTTGGATATCCTGTCATCAGACATTCTCAAGACATGACCAGTCCACCGTAACTGAGACTGTATGATAAAAGTCTCGATTCCTCCAATATTACACACACACACACACATATATATATTGGAAGAGATGTTATGATGGTTAACATGTTGTCATTTCATATCTTTTAACACATCCGCGTTATTTATGCAATGCACAGTGTAGTATGCTCTGTTGGACACCGTATGGCGGAAAAAATAACACCATGACGCAATTCGGACCACAAAAAATTTGGAACCGGAATACCGTACTGCTTGGCAGTTAGTGATGGTGACGTTATGTTGACATTCATCTCACAGTGATTCACTCTCAACACAGAGGCCTCCATCAAGTGCGTTGAGGTGGTATTGCTGGCCTAAGTCAAGTGGGTGTCTGCTGGGAGATATTATGTCTGGCAGCAGGATTCATGACGAGTTCAGTTGACAGAGAAATCAGCAAATCTCCTTCTAACACGAAAGATGAACTGAAGGCAAGGATTATGACTGCATTCAACAAATTAAACAAGGAGACCGACCAGAAGTGTCGTGGGAGTTTCCGATGTCGACTGAAGACCGTGTTTTAAGACAGTTGCGATTTTATTATTTATTCTTTAGCATTAGAAGATATTTTTGTAAAATTTCAGTGAGTATATTCTGAATTCTTACCAAAACCTTCAGAATTGTAAAGTGAATCACGTTTTCCTCGTTGCGGCAGTTGCATTCTTATTGAAATAAAATGGCGACACCAGGAGTATATATGCAGCAATATAAACTGACTAATAATAATAATAATAATAATAATAATAATAATAATAAAAGCTGACGTAGACAAAACCCGTACCCATCAGTGGCTACGTAGTGCAGGGTTGAAAGCGGAAACTGAAGGTTTTATCCTTGCTGCGCAGGACCAATGCTTGCTCACTAGGAATTATCAAGCACATATACTAAAATATTGTGTCAGCCCAAAATGCTGATTCTGTGATAAATATCCAGAAACAATTGATCATCTTGTATCAGGTTGCATGGTGTTGGCACCCACTGAATATAAAACCCGAAATGACAGTGTGGGCCAATATCTGCACTGGAAAATCTGCAACTTCTACGGGAAGGAAACTGAAAGAAACTGGTATAAACACCACCCAGACCCGGTTACGGAGATAGGACCTGTTACAATTCTATGGGACTACACAATACACACTGACAGAACAATCAAGGCCAATCGGCCAGATATTGTTATTAAAGACCACAAACAAAAACAATGCCTCCTTATTGACATGGCAGTCCCTGCTGACTGCAATGTATCTTTGACGATATTCAAAAAGTTGTCAAAATACAAGGACCTTGAAATAGAAATCTCGAAAATGTGGCATATGGGAACATCAACAATCCCTGTTGTAGTTGGAGCCCTAGGACTGGTTGGAAAAGATTGCAGTAGACTAATTGAAGGGATTCCTGGAAGTCCATGCGTCAAGGAGATACAAAAAATTGTTCTGACAAGTACAGCCCACACCTTACGAAGGGCTTTATCTATGTAATTTATTTATTTTATTTTATTTTATTTTTTGTCGGTGGAAAGTGTCATGACGCCATTTTTAACCTTAGGTCCCTGGACGGGACCCGGAAAGAAATGTGTAAACGCCAGAAATTAAAGAAAATAAAAATAATTATAATAATAATAATAATAATAATAATAATAATAATAATAATGTAGATAAATCCCGTAGCCATCTGTCGTTGCATAGTGCTGCCTGGAAGCTGAAACCGAAGGTTTTATTCTTGCTGCACAGGACCAATTTCATTCTGACTAGAAAAATATCAAACATACTGAAAAATTGTGTTAACCGAAATGCAGATTCTGTGATAATTATCCAAAAACAATCGACGATCTGCTTTAGGTATGACAGTGTTAAGCCCCAATGAATATAAAACTCGGCAATAGAGGTCCAGCATCTACACTAGAAAATATGCAACTTTTACGGAAATGTAACTGCAAGATAATGGTATAAATATTACCCAGACCCGGTTACAGAGATAGGACGTGAAATAACTTTATTGGACTTTATATAACACAGATCAATCAAATCTAATCGCCCAGACATTATGATCAAAAACCATAAAAAACAGAATGTAGTTTCTTATTGATATGACAGTCACTGCAGATTGTAATGGATCTTTGAAGATCTTTTTCGATATTTTTTTTATTATGCTATTCCATGATCTTAGTTTTCGGCTCACATGATAAAACGATATCCAAATGTTGGTAAATATTTGTCTTTATTTTCTCTCGAAATTTAAGCAACTATTTGAAGTTTAGGTTGGCTCATGATTATAGATATTCATTGTCTGTTATATTTAACAATATATGTTCCCCCATATATATATATATATATATATATATATATATATATATATATATATATATATATACACTTACGGCCTTCCCCCTTCTTCCAACCGTATCGATAGCTGAGGTTAAGGAGGATCGTAATCTGTGTTTTTTTTTGTTTTTTTTTTAACATTTCCATTTACTCAATTTTCGTAAACTATATTTCTTTTCCAAGGGTCTCTTTCCGATTGATCAGACACGGCCGAGCAGAATCGATTAAGGAGTAATCACGATAGGAGACAGGAAATATAAATTTATTAACAAACATAAAAACATGAGAAAGACAAAATAAAAAAAAACGGCCAATACAAAAATGGCAATGTGCCAAGAATAAACATTTAATCACTGTGGACAAAATAGTGGGAGAGGAACATCCTCTTAGTAAGGTGAAACACAAATCAACGCATGGCCTTGTGCCATACTTGCACCAATTTACAAAAGATCAAAATTTTAAGACAAGTAGAAAGTAACATATATTAAAAGGATCTCTTGCCAGACTTGCATGAAAGTACAAACATGAATGAAAAAGAAATACATTTTAACAAAAGCGAAGCACAAGAAAAACAACGAACTTATCTCGTAATAAAAGTTCTTTTCCGCTAATGTCTCTTATATCTACTTCTTCTTTTTTTCTCTTTTTCCTCTTCTATTTCTCTTTATAAGCGTCTCTTTTTTAGGTCTTTTCTTACTTTCTCTCTTTCTCTTTTCCTCCTGTCTAGGGGCGTGGGTGACGATTAAGTTGAAAATGCTTTACATCTCTTTTTCGTCTCGGTGTAGCAGCATTCTCGTTTGAGGTGTTCTTTTCTTTTCTTTCTTTCTTTCTTTTCCCTTTCGTCCTTTGTTTAAGGGCTTGGTGACAATGAAGTTGAAACTGCTTTCTTTCTCCTACTCCTTTATTTCAGTGTGGCATCATTCTCCTTCGAGATATTTTTTTTCTCTCTTTCCTTTTTCCATAAGTATCCCCCTTTTGAGATCTTCTCTCGCTTTCTTCCTTTCTTTTTCTATAAGTTGTCTGCTGTCTCTCTTTCATCCCGATGTAGCGACATTCCGCATACGTCGTAGTTTATTTTCCAAAATCCAACGTTTCTTTTGCGTTCCACGCGCTTGCCTTCGGTCGTCCGTTCGAGGTTCGATGAAGGACTTTTCTTTTTATTTTTTGCATAACCAACGAAACATTTTGCGTTCATAGCAAACGAGTCCATCTATTCCATTCGGAAATGAATTCTCCTTCTCGAAATTTTCACGAACATGTTGTTTCAGCCCTTAGGCCTGGATAAAACTCATGTATTTTTCGCAAACACGTCTGTCCGGCCCTAAGGCCCGGACAAGAATGACTTTTTCGTTTCACTATTCGTTTCCTTATTTTTCTTGTCACGTGGTCAATTTTCAAATACAAACTTTTTTCCCATTGTGGGTGAAATGAGGTCATTGACCCCTTCTCTCACCTACAGTGCCAGGGAAAGTTTAGTTTAAAATTGTTCAACTTTTCCTATCTGGAATCTATCCCTGTAAATCATGCTGTCAACACATTGACCAAAAGAGAAAAGAAAGCTACGTTCTGGTTAATCTTTGCCGCCACTAAATCTACCTAACTCTTTGGGATTGGTATCTTTACTTTTCTGCAAGTACTGGGCTCTTTATTTTAGAGTGCTTCTAAAATATAAACAATGGTATATTTTTTTACAATAAATTTAGATGGGGTTTCTTAATAATATATATATATATATATATATATATATATATATATATATATATATTCATGAATTATTCATACAAAAACAAATACAAAGGTTAATGATTTAATTGGAGAGAAATCCATCGTCGCGAACAATTCAAATAATATACAAAAACCCCGAACCTGTTATGAATGAAAAGATACTTGTTTTTATAAATTTCTGTGGCATTAGTTCTTATTTTTACTACAAGCTTTCGTCTGTTCCTACAGACATCTTTAGGTATGGAATAGATGTTGTTCTTGTTTTTTCTCTCAGTAATAAAAAAGACAACGAAAATATATGTATTATTGCATCCGAAAAATGCTATTAGAAATGAGTTATTGTTTTTGGAGCGTGCAGTAGCAACGCTGATTTCACCATTATTGAAATATATACATATATATATATATATATATATATATATATATATTTAAAAGATATTTTGTAGGTACAAAATTTAATGATCGAAATAAAAGTGTAAAATTTAATATTACAAGACATATTAAAACAATATTAAATAATAAAAAAACTCAACTCAACAACAAGGGGGAAGCAACCGGTTTCGCTCCCGCTCAGGTTTCTACGGGATGATGAGCAGGACCGGTTGCCCTTGTTGTTGAGTTTTTTTTTTATTTAATATTGTTTTAATATCTTGTAATATTAAATTTTACACTTTTATTTATTATATATATATATATATATATATATATATATATATATATATATATAGGACATTATACGTACTCAGTATCGTTGCCTTAACAGAAATTATTTTTTCTAGTTTTTACACAGTGGAATTATCGCGTATTAGGTTCGGGATCGAAAGTTTCTTATTAAAGAAATATGCTCTTTGATTAAAATCAAACTTGCCCTTTTCAGTCTGCTAAGCCAATTTCTATGCAAACGAGATTTGTCGTTAAGCGACTGTAATCCATCACAACTAAGCTAGGATCATTTACTCTGATTAACATATGAGCATCCCTAGTTGGCACATTTCGATGTTTATCTGCGCTAACTTTATTTTTTAAGCGCTACATAGTATAAATATATTTTTATTTTAACTATGGATCTTTTTTTTACGATAAGCTTATACGAATGTTTTCATCGACCGACTTGGAATCTGACCGAGAGATCATATAACTAATTTGGGAGAAGACATTCTTACCAGGCTGCGAAATCTTCATAGACCGTTATAGATATAATGATAAATGTACTTTTTTGAAAATTCTGACAGAAAATATTTAAATTTGACTCTCATCTTCTGGTTACATTGATTATCAAATAGAAAAGCAATGAAGAAATATGAAGCATCTTTTTAAAAAATATATATATATATGAAAAGAAACAGCGGATACAACATAATCCTGAAGAATGAGGCATATATTGTTAAAAAAGTATTATCTTAGTGTTTAATCCTATATACGTGGCATAATTCGTGACTACATTTTTTTTTGATAAAAGATAAATATTTCTGTTTTTATGCAGTTAACTTTCAAAGGAATATGTGAGGCTTTAGAGAACAATACGATCTGACATTTGAGTATGTGAGACGAGGTAATTTTTTTTGGATGATGTGGTGATACATGTTATCATATTTGCCTCTGAGGGTGGGATTCTTTTCTTTCTCTTTCTTTAGACATGATTTATTTTTGTTTCTTTGTTAAGAACGTCGTAATGTATCCATCACCCTACGTGATTCGGAAAAAAAGACATCAATCCCTTTGTAGAAGGAAATCTTAGAGATCAATCGAATTTTTTATATGTTTAATATACAAAACAAGACTATGTGTCTGTTATTGTGTTTCGCTATGTCAAGCATTTCTTTTTATTTTACGGTATTGTGACTTATTAATTGTATCTAGACTGGCGTAAAGAAGTTTTAGTTTTAATTAGCATGGCTGATCTTTTCATTACGTGTAAATAGCAGGTTTTCTGGTTATGTCACATTTAGGTAACTTAAAACTGCAAATTAATAAGGTAAATTATTCTAACCTCTTTCATTGGCTGGTGTTTAGATAATGTAATGGTTAACGAAACGGCGCGTGATAACGGCGATCCGTGTTAGAATCCCTGTTGATTTAGTTATATTCCTTTTTACAAAAAATATCTTTAGGGAAAGAAATGGATCCATCTCTTCTGCTCTAAGATGTAGGAGAAAGAGAAAGGCAAACTGCGTTTTTGCCTTGATTTAAAACCAGTCAGAAATTCTGGCTATGTACATGTACAGAGATTTTTAGACATGGGATTTAGATACTATATCAATAAAAAAAATCACGATAGAATTCAATAACTATGTATGCATTGATTATCCAAAAATATATTGACACCAATAGATTTGGTCAAAAGAAATGTTTGGTTAAGATATTCGTCATTAATGTTGCCATGATGATTTTAATATATATATATTAGAATTTGTTATTCCTATTACAATTATTATTTATTTTAAATGTGTAGATTTTCTTTGACGCAATGTCGTGGCTCTGGGTGACTATCTCCTCATAACCGAGTATACCTGTCTACTAGGGTGGCTAGCTAATTCATGTTGCATGCGCCAACTCAGGCACACTTATGTTTATTCAACAAACACACGGATCTCATTCGTGATTTATACTGCAACTACGCTGAGCATACCTTAGTTACAGTCTGTTGACGAGAGTGTATTATCTGAAGTGATCGACAGTCTGGCCAAGGTCAATACACTTAAACTCTCGGTCACGATGACTTATGACTTTGCGCCCGCATAAAACTCGACAACTTCCAAATAGTTCCAATTACACTCATTTCAATTTCCATAGTATGTTATCGAGTGGCCGATTCGAAACCAGGGCTCATGGTCGGAATGCGAAGGTTCTGACATCTCGGTCACGAGTACACATGCAGAGTCATCAGAATCTATGCATCTGCCTTGAAAATTTGCGAGTTTCCTTTATGTTAGGCTCATTGTAACATCTCTGGGGAATGAAGCAATTCGTACACTCGCTAAGTTATATACCACCGGCTGTTATCTTGAGAGTAATACACAGGCACTGGCATGAAAAATTAATTCCTAGAAAACGGGTATGGTTTGACTCGGTACATGTACAATCGACTTACAGTTTACAGTCATTACCTTCATTTTAACTACCATATCTTCTCAAACAAGAGACGCAAAATATTTCACCGTGCATTCAATTTTGACAGCAGTAAACACGAATCTAAACATAGATATTAACAGCTTTGTATTTTTGTGGAAGGTATTTCCTTTTGATTCCAGTAAAATATTGATGGGGGTTGCATTTTTTTAAGTGAAAATATTTGGCCGCCATTTTTCCTATGAAGGAATTTGAATATGGAAACTGAAGAAACATGGTGTCTTTTCAGTTTTGTGAGAAAGGCTTATGCAGGTCGTTCTCCATTTATTTATTTATTTATGTATCAGAAAAAAGATTAAGAATTAAACGACATTTGTCATAAAGGAACAACTCTAAGTAGAATCTTATGTAGCCACTAGTTATTTTATTAGTTTGTCTTTAGCACTGAAAAACTTTTTTAATGCATTATGACAGTCAAAGAATATTTACACTACTTATATTATTCGGACTATTGTCTTCATCTTTGTTTCCATATTTATTACAACGTTTCGGCCGTTGTACTCTCCGGCCTTCTTCAGGTAGTTGGAATGTCAAACTGAACCCTTTATTTCGCTCACTTGGGTAGACTGTTCTACTTCCACGTCCCATGTTTAATCTATGTCAGGTATCAGTTATCTTCTGTTAATTCCCATCTGCACGTTCTCCATTGCCTTAACAGGGTATTGAACTCACACTCTTTGGGTACTGTAACAGGATCTAACCAACGCCTTTATCTACTGTGCCATGTGTCCTCGAGGACCCAAAGAGTGCGATTCCAATACCCGGTTAAGGCAGCGGAGAACTTGGAGAGGGGAATTAACAGGATATAACAACCATTAAACATGGCACCTGGAACTAAACCCCAATGAGTGAAATAAAGTATTCACTTCGACATTTCAAACACTTGAAGGAGGCCAGAGCGTACAACGGCCGAAAAAGTGGTAATAAATATGGCGACAAAGATGAGGACAATAGTCCGAATAATGTAAATACTGTACATGATACCTCATCTCAGAAATATAGACATGTACTAAAGAATATTTAATTAATTTTTTATTTATTTTTTTTCATTGTTCTTATATTTCCAATTGCTGGAAGTAAGTGAATGCAAAAATAGTTCCTATTGTCCATTGTCACAAGCGCTTTCAGAGGATTCATTTGTCATTTTCTTGGTGGACAGGGGATATGAGTTGTTAGGTTCTCTTCATATTTAAACAATTTAATACATATTTTATTTTTGTGTTCCTTTGAATAATAGTAGCAGGTAAAATTGCTAAATAAAATGGCCGAAACCGCTTGTGACAATGGAGAATATGGACAATTCTTGCACTCCTTACACGTAACAAAAACGTAATAATGTAAGAACACCGGGGAAAAAATAAATAAAAATGTAATTAATTCTTTGTCTGTCATATTTAAAGAATGATGTTTAAAAGAACGGTTGCTCCCCATATATATATATATATATATATATATATATATATATATATATATATATATAGATAGATAGATAGATAGATAGATAGTTAATATTAGTGGAAAATATACATACATATGCAAAATACATAAATATAAATACCCATATATGTATATTTTTAGAAAAAAAAATTCCAAGAGGAAGAATCCAGGTAGAACTCAATGTCTAGGACAGAGTAAGGATATAATAAAAAGGCTTAAACACTAATATTCCATGTTCATAATTTATTCCATTGGAATCGTAAATACGATCCAATTCATCAGACCTACAAATTCAAAAAGAAAACAGAAAAAAAACAACTCCGGAAATAAAAACAGAATTTAGAGAGCGTGTAATTATGAGGAGGAGGGAGATTAAACCTTAACAGAGAGAATTTTAGAAGAGATGGGTGGAAGGGGCTTAATTAAGAGAAAAAAATGAATGTTGACGGATGTCTAATGCATAAAGATACATTTCGTGGTGACATACACACAACATAGACAATCTAATGTTAGAATAAGAGGGCGGGAAAGAAGAGGTGGGGGGAGATGGGACGAAAGAATGTAAAATTGCTTTTACTTAAAGTGCTGCTTTGTAATTGAGAAAATTTGACAAATTTAATATCGACTACAGGTTGCAAATCAAATATAAATATATGAAGATAAATATAACGATTATCTAATCCAGCAAGGACCTATATTTCTATGTTCAAAAACACATGCGAATATATACACAATAACATATACATGTATATACATACACATAGGCGTGTACACACATACACACATACATACGCCCATGTACACACATATAAAAATATAGTCACATATCCACTCATACACATATTCATCTATATCCATATGCACACACTTTTCAGATACATATACACGCATACGCATGCACACATGCACATACCCATATATACACATATACATATATATATATATATATACATACATACACATATATATACACATACACACACATACACATACATATGCATGTATATGTGTGTATGCACACATACACATCCATACACACATACATACATACATATATGTATATATATACATATACATATATACACATACATACATATATACACACACCTTTACATATATATATATATATATATATATATATATATATATATATATATATATATATATATAAAGGTTCTTCGCGTTTGGTTCTTCTCTGATTTACTTTATCAATCAAATGTAATGATTATATATTGTAATAAATACTTATAACAGAAGTAAACATGTCGTTAGTTTTTCAGAAGTTTTTAATTTAAGAAAACACATATACATGCAACAGGTTGGCAGAAAGTCTAGTTAAATTATGGCAGATGCTAAGTGATATAATGTGATGTCTAAAATGCAAAAAGAAATAAATTTTTATGTTCTTGAATTTATTTTTTTTTATATAATTTAATTATTATTTATACTATTTTAGTCTGCGGTTAACTTATGTATTATATATTTTAAATAATAGGAGGAGAATTATTTAACTGTTTTCTTTTAATTTTTAGAATGTTTATTATTGTGTATGTTTGTTCGGGAAAGAAGTATTTCTTTCAGGAATGGTGATAATTGTTAAAAAATCCGGGTCGCAGATTTATATTTTTGTATGGTTCGATAGCTGCATATAATAGAATCTTTCGTCCAAGTTATTTCTCCTGTAATAAGTGTGGCATCATTTACATCGGCGGTCTGGTTCAAATTATTTCTGTGTATGACAAATGCATTTGAGAAATGTTTTTTTGTGAGGTTCATTTTGAGTTCAGAGAGATTTTTTTTAACTTTAGCAAATTTCAGAGATACATTATAAATAAAATTATTGGCAGTTTATTTTTTTGTATATCTGCTACAGAATTATTATGGCTAATCATATTTTTTATACTAATCCTATCCATAATAGCTTTGAATGTGGTTCTAATTATTTTTGATGTTGGTAAGCTTGGATACTATCCAAAACAGTTCATCCAGTCCTCACTTTCCCACATTCAAAAGTGCCTGAGCGCCACAGTACAGATATCAGACACGGAAAAGCAATTACAAAATCTCCTACAGAAGGTAGCGACGGAGAGTGTGAAGAAGGGACTAAGCATAAAATACAAGAAAAAAAATGCATGGTCATCAGTAAAAGGATAAACTCGAAATGCGATTTGCAGGTCGAAAACACTAGAATCAAGCAGATGCGGAAGTTTAAATATCTGGGAAGACTTCTGACATAGGACGGTACATTCGACATTGAGATCCAGTAGAGCTGGACAGATTATTTCGAAACAGGAGGATTTCTTTGGTAACGAAGAAAAGAATACTGAGCTGTTACGTGGCATCTGTCCTTCTTTACGGCAGCGAATGTTGGACGATTTCCTCAAAGATGAAGAAGAGACTCGAGGCGACGGAGATGTGGTTTCACAGAAGAATGCTAAGGATATCATGGACGAAGCATATGAGCAACAATGAGGTCTTAGAGAGGATGCAAACAAGGAGGAGGCTTATAATTAACACCAGGAAGAGGTAGCTGAATTTCTTGGAACACATAATGAGGGAGGAGGGTCTGTGGAATCTGATACTCGCGGGTCGAAGAGAGGGAAAGAGAAGCAAGGGAAAACAAAGCATGAGATACCTAGCAGCCTTAAGCAAGTGGATGACGGTAAGAGGTCTCTGGGAGTTGGCAGAAGGAAAGGAACTTGTTGAGAGCTGCAAGGGATAGAGGGAGGTGGAGAGTCATGATCGCGTACGTCCTGAAAGGACACGACAGAAAGAAAGAAAGAAAGAAAGAAAGAAAGAAAGAAAGCCACTTTCTTACAACTGAACCCGACAACCACTTTGCTACTGCTGAAGCCTTTCAATCATCTGGCGACTCTCTCTATTTCATGCGTTTCAAAAAGGTAATTTATGCGAGAGCGAACTTTACGAACTCGGTCGGTCTCCTTTTCGCAGTCGCTAATTCCTTGCAGTCTTGTCACATTTTACGCATTAAATATACGACGATAAATAATTATAAATCTAGCATTTATTTATATTTATATAACTCTGTATTTATTTTTTCTAAGTCAAACATACCTGTATTTATTTTGTTTATAATTGGAAGCTACACAGGAAATGCGGTTTTGATTAGGTATTATTTATTACGAAATTTACATCATTGAAATTCTATTATCAAAAATTCGAATGGATAACATTGGCCATTTTTTTTTTCATCTCAAATGACGTTGACTTAACTAGATCTGCGGAAAGAGTCCCTGGAATGATTTTCTTCTCACTGCTACGGCACGAGATTTTCAAATCCGTCTTGTTAGATGCTCATAGTTTTTCTTATTTCCGTTTGAGTAGAATCCACAAGCGCTCCGATGGATTTCAATCCGGTGACATGCGAGGCCAATCGAGCGTTTTTTTTTTTCTGCCCCTTCAGAAAATCTCTTGTCTTCTTAGTAGAATGTTTCAGATCATAAAACTGGAAAATAAGTCTTCTTCTCAAGCGTTTGAATAAAGACAACTTTGTTTTTAAGGTATTTTAACTTAAAATTCAACATCTAAGTTTCACTGGATGATGTACAACAGTCAAATACATACAGTGCCTAAACAACCCGAGACACAGTAGCATAGCTAAGGGAGTGTCAAAGGAAGGTTCGCTGCGTGCGACACTTTTATGTGGGTTTCGCTACTGTAACCAAGTAGTACACGGTAGCAGTAATCGACTAGTACTCGTCGTAATCGCAGGTAATAGGTGTAAACCAATAGGATAGCCAATGGCTGTAATTTTGGGTTAGTTCTATTAAACTGTATCGTTTGTATTGAAATAAAAGTGCTTTTAATGTCGAGACACTAAACAGAGTTGAAGGAATTTTTAGAATTCGAATAACTTAAATTATGACATATGTATTTAAGCGATTGTTTGTTTAGCCGAACGATAAATATCATCCTGTGTCGTATTTAGGGATGTTTGATCGTTGTTAAAAATGGGGAACCTGTGAACGCACCCATGGTATGTTTTTTAATGACGCAGTTTTGCTGTGTGTGAGAGACACATCTTGGTTGTTATCATATTAATTTCAGTTATTTTGCTTGAGAGAATTTCTTTTGAGAATATGTATAGCTCTATCTATCGTCGTTTGGGGATTCTAATAGTATACTCTTCAAGTATGAACTGAGTTCTCCGAGACGCTGGCGTATTTCACATAGAGAAAAACGTTAAAATATTCTTCCTCTCTGCCGTGCAATGATGGCCTAGTGGTAAGATATCAGACTGATGTCAGATCAGTGGGGTTTCGAGGAGCTCTGATACAGCGAAAAAGTTTGTGGATGACTATAGTAGGAAGCTCAACTGGATTTTCGTGAGCATATATATATATATATATATATATATATATATATCTATATATATATATATATCAAGAAAGAAATTCGGATTACTAACACAAAAACAGAAAATGTCCCATATCGAGAATATTTAACATTGAAAAACATAAGGAAAAAAATAATTATTTTTAATAATATGTGGAAATCTGCGCTTTTACCTGAAGATGGTCGCGAGACCAGAAACTCGTGTAGTAAAAATATGGAAAACAAAGCATAATATTTTTTCTAAATAAATCCACATTACAGCCAAAAACGTTTGCGGCACCTCTCTTCTCTTCTTTTTAATATACATACTTTTCTCTCGTTGGAACCACTACAACCTCTTCCTTTTATATATATATATATATATATATATATATATATATATATATATATATATATATTATATATATATATATATATATAATATATATATATATTCTAAAATTTATAGTAGTAGATTAGCAAATAGAGGTTCCTACTGCTATTAAGTATTACTTTTCAAGTATAAATTGAGATCTCCGAGCCGCCGGCGTAATTACGTATAGAGAAAAACTTTAAAATTCATTTCCTTTCTGCCGACGATGGCTTAGATGTAATATATCTGAGCGATGTCAAACCAGTCGGGTTTCGATCCCGGCTTGAAGCAATCGGACGATCAGTCACGCTGAGAAGCTGTGGTACAGCGAAACAATGCCTGTGATTGACTATATATATATATATATATATATATATATAGTGAGAGATTCATTTTTCTATATGTTTGTAATTATTTTTTGTGGGTAATTGGGGTATAGTGGGAACAATGGCAAACTCAATCTCTGCTACGCAACTGACGAGGAAATGACGTTTCCTGCATAATGCGTAACTTGAGACCAAATATTTCGTTGAATAACTCACCTTGTCGATGACATAAAAGTTTTGTGTAATCTGACTTGAATTGTGTGGTTTTGTTTCTTATGACCATAGTCAACCCTCTAAAAAATTTGAAATTTTATTTTAATTGTCCTGAACAATTATTAAATGAGACTGTGTAATTCGTTTGCCGTCATCTCATTCAGTAAATGCTTGAGGAAGATTCATCAGAACAATTACCATGAAAGTATTTACACTATTTACATTATTCGGACTATTTTCCTCATCTTTGTCGCCATATTTATTACAATGTTTCGGCCGTTGTACGCTCCGGCCTTCTTCATGTGGTTGGAATTTCGAACTGAACCCTTTATTTCGCTCACTGGGGTAGACTGTTCCTCAAGGTCACATGGCACAGTGAATAAAGGCGTTCGTTAGTTGTAGTGACAGGGCGCAAACAGTTTGAGTTCAATACCTGGTTAATGCAGTGGAAAACTTGAAGAGGGGAATTAACAGAAGACAACTGATAACTGACATTCATTAGACATGGCACGTTGAACTAGAACAGTTTACCTAAGTGAGAGAAATAAAGGGTTCACGTCGACATTCCAACCACCTGAAGAAGACCGGAGCGTACAACGGCCGAAACGTTGTAATAAATATGGCGACAAAGATGAGTACATAATACTTCATCTCAGAAATATAGATAGATAATAAACGTATTTATAGAAATGGCAAAGGAAGTTATATTACGGCGTTGGAACAGTGACGGACACTGCATATTCTCTTTTGGATTTTCTGAAGAATCTGAAGATATACAGCAGGAACACCAGACCTGATGTGGCAGCAATATTCAAAGCAATGCCGAATAGTTGAGTTATAAATAGGGAAGATAGATTGTATCAACAAATTATTTAGCACGATGCAAGAAACCAACATTTCTTGATATATAGCAGGAACTTCAGAGTAGATGTGATAAAAGATTTCTAAGTAATATCGAACGGTATACTTATAAATATGTATAATAGATTCTGGCGACAAAACATGTCCCGAACGACATAGGAAACCAAAATTATTAGATATATAGCAGGAAGTTCAGACCAAATGGGAATGCACATTTCTAAGAAAGGTCGAACGATTCACTTATATATATATATGTAGAACAGATTCTGGCGACAAAAAATGTCTAGTACGACACAGGAAACCAACATTTCTAGATATATAGCAGGAACATCAGACCAGAAGGAACGGCGCATTTCTAAGCAATATCGAACGGTAGACATAAATATTTACGGTAGGTTCTGGAGACAAAAACATGTAGAAGAAAACAGAGAAACAGCATCGTCACAGCGCACCTTCTAAATAATTTAATATATTCTGTTCACTTCATGTCGGCGAAAAATGTGAATCCGAAAACAGGCAACGAAGTATTCTTCTGGAATTTAGCATATCTCGTGCTGATTGCATGTAAAAAGAGGTCTCTCAGGCGATTGAGAGAGAGAGAGAGAGAGAGAGAGAGAGAGAGAGGGGGTACTTTGGACGCGTTAAAATTAACAAGCCAATGTCAATTTGACTTTTTCGAACGTTTCAGATTTACTATTAAGGTAGGAACAAATTCTCATTTATGAACTGTTTGTCTAGTCATTGCCAAACAGAAGATTAAATATTGCACTGCAGGTCGATCCTCTTTCCTTTGTTTTTAACAATGTTTTCTTTTTTTTTCCAATCCGTTAAACAGCTCAGGTATTGAGGAAGTTATCTTTCGTTCCTCATATGCAACTAGAGATTTCGGTGTCACATTTAGTGTAAATTACTCTAAGTGTTATGGTGCAGCTGTAAATTTAATACGTTGACAAATATACATTTATGTATGCAAACATGTTTTGAATAGGATTCGTCTTATATTTATAGTTTTCATTTTTTTTAAAAAAAATATATATATTTACAATTATTTACATTGTATTTATCAAAGAACTCGCCTGCGGTGAATGTACGACATTGCTGATTATTTTCCTCGGAAATTTCAACAAATACAAAGATTTAAAAAAAATAGAAACACAACGCAATGTGTTTATGTAACAAAAATTTATATTAACAATTTATTCAATTTTTTCGCATTGATAATCACGAAATTCATTAGCAAATTTGCACGCACACGCCTACTCTCTATCTTTCTCTATTTCTCTCACATTCTCTCTCTCTCTCACACATACAGTTACTTTTGATAAATGTATGGCTTTAAGTTCTGTTATATTTATGTGTAAATTCTAAGTATCAGGAACAGAGCATATTTAAATGCAAAAGTGGACATTGAGGCTAGCGTCGAGAGTTGACAAATCGTCCCATGACTGAGGGCAATGCACATCGCCTGAAGATTTAGTCCCGTCAAAATCGTCTCTCCGTATTGAAATTACTGGCCAAATTTACATATATACTGTTGTGCAGTAAGACGACTGACCGTCTCTACACACATTGTTTGACAGGGACTCATCAATCTGCTATGAGTATAACGTCTTCTCATAGGAACTGTTGTCACAAGGTATATCGCAACGCCTAGCGCTTGAGTCGTGCGAATTACCGCACTAAACTTCAATATTCACTCCATGTCTCTAATATGTTCTTCACGTGATATTTTGTTCCAATATTTCCTTACTGTATTAGTAATCAGTATTATTATCACATCCGGACACACACACACACACACACACACACATATATATATATATATATATATATATATATATATATATATATATATATATAATATCATAAATTAATTGATTTAAATATGTTGTTTTTCGCTACACAGTTCTAACCATGTTTCAAAAATAGAAGCTAAAATCACCGAATTTAATTTTGTAATTGAATCAAAGACATTAGTTCCATTTCATCCTCAAGCGAATTTTGGTGTAACTTTTAAAATCACAGGGTTTTAAATACACAGCTAAAACAAAATTCATGTTTCCAAGGTTACAGATAAATCTATTTTGCTAGACAAGTGGTGTTTGGGTGTTCAATATGTCTATATTTTAATGTATCAGTTATTGCTAAGTTTTATTTATATACATATACATATATATATATATATATATATATATATATATATATATATATATAGAGAGAGAGAGGGAGAGAGAGATATGCATTTCAAGTGGTTTAGTGGGTAGTGATATGTCCCGGAAAGGGATATATTTGATCGAAGTAGCTAAGTGGTTTTGGCTACTGTAACCAAGTAGTACACGGTAGCAGTAATCGACTGGTACTCGTCGTAATCGCAGGTAATATGTGTAGGCTAAGAGGATATCCAATGGCGTAGTCCAATGGGCGTCGTCATAGACTTAAGCTCTCTCATATTTTAACGTCTGTCTGTATTTATGACGGACACCAGCCAATCATATTCCAATGAGGGGGAACTCAGATGTAAGCATATTCCACTATATCAGTTAGTGATCTTGTCACTGCAAAAATATATATGCATGAAAAGAATATTTCTGTCTATAGGCACAACACACACACACACACGCACACACACACACACACATATATATATATATATATATATGAGTATGTGTGCGTGTGTGTATGTTTGCGTATTTCCTTGAATATGACAGACACGGAATTGTTTTGTGATTTTTAATTAAATTTCTTGTGACTTTACGAATTTTCTTTCTGACTAATGAGTGTACACACAATTATAGAAATTGAAAAGAAACATGAAAAATGAAAGACTCACAAGTTATTCCTTGGCTGTCATAATTAACATTTAAACATACCCTACAGTTTCTCATGTTTTTGTGTCTATGTGCATGTGCGTGTGTGTGTATGAATTGAGATATAAATGAAAACATATATCTATAGAAAGACAATATGAATATATTGACAAAGAACTATTTGTCTGATGGATATTTTGATGAAATCACTAACGTTGTTAAGTCCATCAGATGACGAAACGCGTTGACAAAGTATATTTTTCCTTTTGCCCTTATACACACAAACGCACAGTCACAAACATAGACACACACGCACATACACACACACACACACACATATATATATATATATAAAATTAGGAGGTCAGCCAATTAAGCTACCATGGTTTGAACCTATACATATGCTCAGGCGATATAAGCCTCATAGTTTCCTAACGCTTTATTATGCATCATAAAGTGTAATAGATGGAGGAATAAGGCAAGAATATTGATGTTATATTGGAGGTGGGTTAAATCAATTATACCTACCTTCATCCGGGTTCGTACGAACTCAAAAATTACTTTTTGGTGAGTATACGTCCTGACATTATTTCAGATCTTTCATTTAGCAGATATTGTTTGGTCTGGAAATGTTATTATGGTTAATCTTTCTTCCTGGCACAGTTAGCAGACATCACTACGATTGCAGTAAGGTTTGGTTCTTAATATTCTCCTGTTTACATTAGGATACTTGTTATTTTTTACTTTCAATTCCCAACATGGCTCGCAAGTCTCATACAATTCCTAAGGCTTTCTATCTCTTTTCCTTCTCTTTTTAAATCTGCCTTCAGTACAACCCACTTATATTTATCTCTTGTCATACATATCACTTACTTCTGCTTTGTAAATTACACCTTCCCTTTTGCAAACTCCATCCAGTGGGCATTTACCTTTATCTCTACAGTTACATGTTTCACTGTTAATGATAACTTTCTGCACGTTAGCCTTAAAATTGCTCGCGTTTTATATTTTTACTGTAGTTTCCAAATTACTACTACAGCAGTAGCATAACTTGAATGTATTTTTATTAAAGATCTTATGGAATTTAGAATTTTTAGCGAAGTGTATATTAAGCAATTTGAGAAATATTTTCCTTAATTTACATTTCACCTTTAAATTAAAAGAGGCATTAAAAGAAATAATATTTTTACTCGAATTATTTTTCAATTGTTGTTTTATTTTGAGGTTTAAATTTTTAAATTTGAATTTCAGTTTCATGCTCATCTTCTAAAGCCTTTTCATATTCTTTCTGTTTTTAATCAACAATTATTTTACAAGAGAAATTTCTAGATAACCTTCACGCTGATCCTTTATGGATGTACTTTATTATATTCACTTGATGATTACATCGTGTATTCACTTATCTCTATTTTGTGTTGGATTTCATGTATAGGGAGACACTGCCAGTTTGTGGATTCAATTCTACATCAAAATACTGGACAATTTTTATTCATATCGAAGACTATTTCATAGTCGAGGCTTTTGAAAATTTTGAAAAACATCTTTCTTATTTTATCATTTACATTTCTGTTGTCTGGCACTAACATCAGCCCGTTATCTTTACACAGGCAATGGTTGTCTATGCCTAATGTTTCGTTGATCTTATATAAAATATACAGGCCGATTAATTCGGAGACCTCAGTGCCATCAAATGTACATTGTAGCACATTGAAGTTACCCTTTTTTGATTTTTTAAAATCATGTTCCTTCATTGTGCAATGTTATAGATTTACGGCAATGTAAAAATGTATCTATTTGTTCAGGTGGTATATTGACGATGTCCTTTGAGAAATCCAAAGCATCAAGAATCATTTTTCAGATATTGATGCATAACAATTCTACATGTTATATTTTATGAATGCATTTTTATCTTTATTCTTAATTTCATACAACCAAAAAATGCACTCGTGACCTTCCATTGTTCAGCTGGCATAACGATCCTTAATAATACACCTACTTGTTCAGCGTTTCCTGACTTATTTTATTCAGTTCAGTTTTGGTTTTGTTGATTAGTCGAAATGAAGCATTATTGGGAAAGTCATCTTTATGGTCGCTTATAGTTAAAAAATACTTGTTTACCGCACATCCATTTTGGCCCTGATGTTTTTCACCCTTCTAGTTTAAATTTTCAATGCGCAAATGAGGTGCCTTTTTGTAAAAGTTAGTGACCTCCTTGTTTATTTTTTTTCCCGTAAGCTTCGAGCCCATCATATAATTATCACTTGTTTTGTCACTCTTTAATAAGAATATTTTGTGTTTTGTAATTTTTTTTCTAATTCAGTAGATAATAGTTTTTTTTTTTTTTAATTGTTATTAACTTTTTCTAAATTTAATTTTGTCTATTAGACCAAGCCTATCTTATACGAAGCTAGAGAGCTCTTCAATTGCAGGAGGTTAATTTCTAGTTCTGAAATTAATTTGTTTTCTAATTTAAAAGCTCTGTATATTACGTTTTATTTTTATTTTCTTTATGTGTATTGGGAATTCAGTAATACAACTATTTCTCGGTCTAGTTTAACTCTGACCAATAACTGTTTTATAATAATGTTCAAATTAAAAGCGTGCTTAATACTTTTTTCTTCCCTTTTTGCCCCGCTTCCTATTTCCGATTACCAGTAAAAAATATATTCATGGGTAAGTTTCTAAGACGAAGTAATAGCTTGTTGCTTGACGAAGCCATCGCGGTAGACTGCATATGTCTTCTCCTGATTTATGTGTACTCATATTATTGTAATTGTTTTACTTTTAAATAAATATATCTGTATTCTTGTATTTTTTTAAGCTGTCGGGTATATGTTTTGTCTTCTGTGTTAATGAAGAAGGGTGTTTTTTATGCTTATAGTCTAACAAAGTTTATTTTTGCGTCTGAGAAAGTTCTGTGGAATCGGTTTTCCAAAGATATTTGAACATAAATAATTCAATATCTTCTGTGAGCTTGTGGCTTTAGCAGGCCATTATCAGAAAATTATTTCTGCGTTAATATTATTTATCGATTTTATGCATAGTTTTTCTTGGTAGTGTTAAAGCGACACGTTTTCATGTGCTGGTGTGTGGCTTACTTTATTTGTTAGATAAACGCGCCTTGATGCATCATCTTGCTTGTGGTATCTTGTCCATTTTATTGATGAGACATATATGCAGTATATGTGTTTCTATATTGGGGAAGACAATGGACAATTCATGACCAAGTTACAGGTAGTTATAAAATAATAATCTAAATAAAAAAAAAAATATTATCGTTGAACATTTTTCATCACCAACCAAATGTGTGTAAACGAAAAATTGATGCTGAAAAATGCAACAAATATATATATATATATATATATATATATATATATATATATAGATAGATAGATATATATAGATATATATATATATATATATATATATATATATATATATATATTATCATTCGATAGACTTGATACAACAGTGTAAGGAATTAGGAAAAAGAGCTCTTGGAGTCATTGAAAAAGAATGAAATCAATTATCAAACTTATACTTTGAGAAACATTTGCATCGGAATGCACCATTTTGTATTGCTGTAATCAAGGCTAAAAGAGGATATTTTGACGAGAGCAAAACTTAAACATCAATTTTTGTTTTCTTCTTGTCATAATAAAATATCTTATAAAAATCATGTCTCATTTTTATCAACCATGCATAATAATTTTCTCTTATTTACAGTACAAAACAACTACTTTGGGACCAATTTAAATTACTAGCGGTGGTCTCAAATATTTGAACCCTCGTGTATGTGTGTGTGTATTAACTAGCAAGATGTTATCTATTAAGTAGAAAGACAAGGTTAAAAATTATGTGAACAATATTCGAAAAGAATTAAGTTTTTTTTTTTTTTAAATTTCAAACAGATATTATACATAATTGACTGGATTCGCTTTTAAGATGTAATGCTGTCCTAAGAAACAGGAATTATTCATTAGAAAAAAGGAATGAATACATAACTATTATCTAATATCATTCCTACCGTATGGGAATGAATGCTAGACAATCTCATGATATATGTAGTAGAGTCTTGAGGCAACAGAAATGTGATTCTACAGATGGATGGAAACGGAACAAAAATATACTTAGCACTAGAAAGAGACAGTTGAAATAACTTGGACACATAATGAGGAGGGATGGTTTTGATAGGTTAGGACATCTACATGACAGATTGAATGCAAGAGGGACAAAGGAAAGCTTACGTTTTTTTTTTGTAAAAGTCTGGTAGAATGGGGATTAAGAATGATAAAAAAAAGACAAAATTTACTATGAACTTTGCAAAGAACAGGATATTGTGGAGAGCAATGATCGCTGACATCCTAAAGGAAAACCTATAGAAAAAAATCATCATCATCAGTCATGTGCCTGGTTTAGTTCCGAAGATCGTTGTGGTGTTGATGTCTGGGTTGAAAGCCGGAGAGATATTCCGTCATACGTAACTAGACGTGAGGCAGCCTATCCCACTATACGGCAAACTACGGTCGATGACCTCCAATATAAAGGATCCTTATTATGAAGGGCAAGGATTCCTTGATTCCATCGATGAGGCCCACCTGCACTTTTGGAAGTGCACTAAGCATCGATGTTGTTCCATTGCCGCAGTGGCTACTGCGTACATATCTATGAATCTCAGGCAACACCATTTTCTAAGGCCGTTGAACTTGTCAAATGGTTCAGTCGCCCTTTGACATGTCTAGTTTTTTTTTTATTATTATTCTACTGGCTACTGCTTTGGGCAATCTCCTTACCAGACCAGCCTAGTTGAGAAACCGGTCGTTCGCCGCTGACAGAAGCAATCGTTAGATAATAGTGTGTTGCTTGTTCCCAGTAGAACTCCGACATAAATTATATTCGGATGATGAAGACTGCGAATGTTTCGTACACAAAAATATATAAAATCAACCAACGGAAAGTCATGTCTGATTTAGTAGAACAGTAAATACCAGCACAGATTCAAAATAGCCATCATCGATATTTTAACAAATGTAATATAGTCTAAATGAACAATAATTTTACCGAATACCAAAAAATAAAACACACATTAAATATCATTTGTTTCCTCATCACGTTAATTGATAAACAAATAAAATTAACGTTTAAACATGAATACAATAATACAAAACGAGAATTGTCAAAATTCACAAATAAATTAATTTACAGTAACCAACGCCACATTCGCCTGACCAGTTGTTGAATACGTTTCTAATAATAATAATTCAAATTAAATTATATTTGTTAAATAGCAACTATTCTGTCGCCTCAGTTAAAGTACGTTTAATATGATATTTAAATTAATTTGCATTCTCCAACAAATGTGACAAATCATTATTAATAACATAAAAATACGCTACAACATATACAATTAAAAAACGAATACAAATATTAACAGATTTAACCATAAAAAAACAAACTCCGCATTAATTCAATGTGATTCAATTATAGAACACACTAAATATAATTGATAACAAAAAGAACAAAAAAAAAAACCAAAAAAACAAGACGTATCACACGAAAAACATTCATATGAATTAATGGCAAGCGGATGTGAGATATTTGAAATAGGCTGAAACACACATAAAAGAATCTGAAAGTCGCCATATTTGTCACAACGTTTCGGCCGTTGTACGCTCCGGCATTCTTCAGGTGGTTGGAATTTCGAACTGAACCCTTTATTTCCATTGGAAAATTCGTAAACTTAAGGAATCAGCACATATGCTAGGCCACAAAAATCTCCTGAGCCGACCAAGCATAGAAATAATTACAATATGGGAACCAGTAATAAGGAGTGCCAGAGAAAAGCAATGATAACAAAGTTGCAATTTGAACTCTGGTAAAGACATGAAATGATAACAGCAAAATTGCAATATGAGCACTGGTAAAAACTGATGCTGAAAACATTAGGTTTATAATACTAAGAAGTTCATACCCAGATGTCCTCAAGGACACATGGATAAAGGCGTTGGTTAGATCCAGTGACAGACCCAAAGAAGGTGAGTTCAATACCTGGTTAAGGCAGTGGAGAACTTTCAGAGGGAAAATTAGCAGGAGATAACTGATAAATGACATCCATCAAACATGGCACATGGAACTAGAACAGTCTACCCCAGTGATCGAAATTCAGTTCGAAATTCCAACCACCTGAATAAGGCCGGAGCGTACAACGGCCGAAACGTTGTGACAAATATGGCGACAAAGATGAAGACAATAGTCCGACTAATGTAAATACTGTACATAATACCTCATCTCAGAAATATAGACACACTCTGAAGAATCTGAAAGTTTGAAAGCCGAAAGTAAACGAACACTAAGTCAGTTCGATTCATGCCTGACTAGGCAGAATATTTTCTGGAGTAGCTTGCCGTTTATTTCGGCGTTAGACTGGTTGCAAACCATGGATATAGGACCAAGTATGTCCTGCAATCCAACCAATAGCTGGGTTTGAAGAGATGGATACGCAACTTTCCCAAATATATTTTCGTGTAAGTGAATGCAGCTAGAACGCCGACTAGAATTCGAACTCAGCACTCCGATTTCTCATTCCGAGCCACTATACTGAACATCAATCAGATTGTACAGTTTACATTTAAATATATATTTCAAGAATTTTGTACGAAACAGTAAAATAAAGTATCGAAAAAGTGTTGTCCATTAACCACATCATAATGCCCCCTACACACACACACACACACACACACACACACACACACACACACACATATATATATATATATATATATATATATATATATATATATATATATATTGTGATTAAAAAGCATCGAGACAATCACTCGGAGGTAGGAGCTAAATTATGCAGTTTGAGACCGCTTGTCACAGATAGGCATTGAAATGTGACGCGTATACACACTAATTTATAACGTTCCCGCTCACTTTGTTTATAGTAGTGATTGGAAGGAATGTGTGTAGTGTGTGCTCGTCTCTCCACGCAACAGATCTTCAATAAGTGACCAAGTGTAACAGTTTTTGGTCAAGGACACATTCTGCAGGAACGGCTACATTTTCTTTAAAAATTAAATTCCATTTGAAAGGAACAAGATTTGAAGATGCTGAAGAAATCCAAGAGAATACGATTAAACAGCTGTTCTGTATCCAAATAAAAGGAGTTCCAGGAAAGCATTCGTCAATGGAAATGACGTTACGTAAGGTGTGTAGCTTCAGAAGTGGACTACTTTGAAGGAGATTAAATGCCGACTTGATATATGTTCTAGATTCTTTCTATAGCACCAGTTCCGATAACTTTTGATCCAACCCCATATATATATATATATATATATATATATATATATGTCGATTCTCTGAAGTTACACTAGAATGTGCCTTACGCACTTATAGATTTGCTATTGTGTAATGATTCCTGTAAGGAACAAGAAAGATTTTCCAGATCTTGTATATGACTGTGAAAGGCATACATGCATCAATTCTCATTCGGGTCCATTACCCTCGACATGACTTCCTTGTTGGCATATTTATGTTAAATTATATGTAAAGTACAAAGAAATCATGAGACCAACTACTTAACTGTAATACTGGGCTCTTAACGTTATATCTGTCCTTTACGGCAGCGAATGTTGGACGATTTTCTCAAAGATGAAGAAAAGACTCAAGGCGACAGAGATGTGTTTGTACAGAAGGATACTAAGGATAATATGGACCAAGCGTATGAGCAACGATGAGGTCTTAGAGACGATGCAAACAAGGAGGAGGCTTATACTTAACATCAGGAAGGGGCAGCTGATGTTACTGGGACATATAATAAGAAAGGAGTGCCTGGAGAATCTCATACTCACAGGTCGAATAGAGGGAGAAAGACAAGGGAGAAAAAACTCGTGACATACCTATCGTGCTTAAGCAAATGGATGTCACAACGTGGCCCGAGTGGGGGGGGCAGTAGGAAGGAACTTGAAAGCTACAAGGGATAGAGGGAGGCAGCGAGCCATGATCGCCTACGTCCTGAAAGGACATGACACATAAAAAGAAAAAGATCGTAGCAGTTCAAATAAAAAGGATCCTCTCACTATGAATGTTGGGATTCTCAGTGTTACTCTCTGGTTTGGGAATGAAGTGTACTTTTTAGAGGCGCACCTTCACATTTTGGGAAAACTCGATAGCGACACTCTCAAGAACTTTCCACCTAAATAATTATTTAATTCCTTTTGGTATTCTTTATATCGAAGTTGCGGGTGAACTCGCTAACAATTACCACATTGCCTACAAAAATATTATTGCCCTATTTATAATGAGCAATTTAATATATATATATATATATATATATATATATATATATATATATATATATATATATATATATATTGCTTTGGGGATACCTGTCTGCTATAGCAACTAGGTACTCCCTATTGCAGACGCTTGCTCAGACATATTTCGTGCTTGATCAACACCCACTGAGTCAACCTGTGATTTAAACTGCAACTATGCTGAGCAGACTTTAGTTACATTTTCTGGGAAAGAAGCGTGTTATCTAGTGTAATCAATAATTTGATCAAGGCCAACACGCACAAATCCTCGGTTACCATGTCTACACTTACATAAAAAAAAGCCATGGATGCTCGCCTCCAAGGATTCTGTTTACCCAATTTCACCCACAATGATTGGCTCAACCCGTGGTTTGGTGTTCAGTGTCTTTCCAAGATCGATAACATTAACATTTTATCTAACTGACAAATCAACCCGGGTGATATTCTAACCTGGGTATCATGGTCAGAAAGCGAACATTCTAATTACACGGCCACACACACACACACACACACACACACACACACACACACACACAAATAAATATATATATATATATATATATATATATATATTGAAAGGGACAAAGACCGACAATCATTTTTAAAACATGTTATGGAGAATTATATTTTAAAAAGAGTAAAACCGACATCGCTCATCTGTGGCTCAACTGGTAAAGCACGTCAGGCTCTATGAAGGTTCCGTATAGGATACAGTTCGATTCTTGTCGGGGGACGCATATTTTCTATAAAAAGAACATATAAAGAAAAAAAGATTTCTTATATATATATATATATATATATATATGTGTGTGTGTGTGTGTATGTAATTTTACGCTGTTTAATGATGGGAAATTTTTTCAAAATTAGATATTTCTTTTGGACACTCACAATATCTATGCGTCTTTTCAATTTCAAACGAAAAGCACCACCCATAATGTTGTCGCGAACATTATTCTAGGATCGGTATCATTTCTAGACCTATAAATTGATCCACTGAAACCGATAAATCTGAGTGATCTTTTCAGAGATTTCGAATCATCTCTCGACCGTACAATAGGCCAGGAAATATACCGTGTTTTAAATGGCACATTAACTATTTTATGGATTTCTGTATGTCTCTCCACATTTTCTTGTAATTTTCAGTTCAAAATAATGTGTCTCATTATTTCTCCCAGTTCCTCCCCTGCCATCCATTCGCACAGGATCGTTAGGTAGGTTGCTAATGGTTACCGTTTTGACTTCTGTATTTATCCTGGGTGCTAAATATGGCAAGCACGTTTTTCTTCATGGTGTGCCTAGGAATTTCAACTAATTTCTTTTTCTAAGTATGAGTTTCTTTTTTGTCTGCATTTACGTAAATATATTTATGTTGGCTAAATTTCCGTCCATGCTATTCGCAGAATCCTACCGCACAGCGCTATCTTTGTTACCTCAAACCTCTTCTGCATGTGTGAGAAAATGGACCGGCATTCATTGCCATACAAGGGAAGTGATGTTACATAACTGTTCAAACCTATTTTCAGCGAATATAGACAAACATCCCAGAAATAATACGTACGACGTTTTTCTCCTGACACTGATTTAACTACCTTCCATATTCGGTAATATTTATTGTTTTAAAAAGTGTTGATTAGAATTGTAAAATAAAAATCTAAACATATGATGAAAGTGAATTCATATAAAATTTTGTTCTTGAGAATTTACAACAAATATATTAAACACTTTTTATTTATTACAATGTTCAATTTCAATAATAATTTTATATTTACAACATTCTAAAAGCTAATATAATAAGAACTAATGCAATGTAATTTTTATAATTTACCAATTTATAACGACATAAATATGGGAACAAGTTTTTATTCATAAATTTATAAATATTTACTAAATTATTCAAATTTGTGAATCAAATATAAGGAAATTCTGATTATTTCCAATTTTATAAAGTTTGAATTATTTGGCACTTCGACGATGTTTTGCCAATCATGCCAATATATACTATAATAAATAGCGTTTACTATTTTTGTTGTCAATTCAAAAGGCCAAAGAAAATCTATAAATTTATTTTCATATGTTGAAGTTTTATAATTCCAACTAGCTTTTTTAAAACAATAAATATAGCTGAAGAGTGAACGTAGTTAATAAAACAAAACAAAAAAAAAAAAAAAAAAAAAAAAGAAGAACCCCCAAAAAAAAAAAATACCCCCCAAAGCAAAAAAAAACAAAAAAAAACCCCAAAAAAACAAAAACGGTGTCATGGGAAAATCTGTCCTTTTGACATGACGTCTTATGGAGGACACATTTGTCTGTTAGCCATTTTTTATTTGTTGAAAATTAAATTTTCCTGTTTCTTAATATTGTCTACAGATCTTGGAATATAGTCTTTTGGCTAATCCAATAATTTGGACCAGCACCGGCACTGAATAATTATCTATCAAACACAAATTTCATCAAAATAGGATGAAAACTCTGGAAATGCATAAACAACGTCCGATCACACACAAACGCACACACAAACACACAAACACACACACACACACACACACACACACACATTTTTTGAGAATTATAAATATAGATGACATATTTTATGTAATTTGTTAAGCATCCTGAGATATAAATAAGTCTTTTTGTCATTAGAACATAAAACAAACCTAAAAGAGTGCACAGTTTGGCGAACACCGTGTGGTTGCAGTCTGTTTCATGCTTGAAGGCAATTTTTTGTCGCGAAGTTTGCCTTGAAACCTGTTACAGTGACAGCACTATTTTGTGACGTCAATTTAAATCATTACACACACACACGCATATATATATATATATATATATATATATATATATATATATATATATATATATATATATATATATATATATATGTGTGGGGGGTAAAAAAAAATACAAAAATCGATACACCTATATATATATATATATATATATATATATATATATATATATATATAAGCGATATTTGTATTTTTACCAAGACATATGTATATATGTGTTTGTGTGTGTAATGGATTAAATTGACATCAGAAAAGAGTGCCGTCCCTTTTACAAGATTGAAGGCAACATTTGCGACAGATTAGCTTCAAGCATGAAACAAACTCTAACCACACAGTGTTGGCCACACTATCCACCAGTACAGATACACACGCTATATTCCTAATACTGACCATTTATACTCATGGAAATAGCATATATAAAAACTATATTTTTTCATATATATATATATATATATATATATATATCTGATAAAATTATATATATATATATATATATATATATATATATATATATATCAAAACCAAATGGTGGCAGTCTGTTTCCACCTTTAATGCCATGTTCAGACCCTGAGCCCAGTTATAATTGTAGTGATATGACAGGGAATTCCACATGCCTAATTCTGCCAAATTTTGTCATTTATATATCACTCACTTACCTATCAAATTTTTAATAGGGGTACCCATACGAACATATATGGGCCAAGGTGACAAAATTTCCCAATCCCTGATGTCACTATCATTTTCGTGTCGACATTGCAACTACCCGACCTTTCTAAATGAAGGTACAGCAGCATGGGTGGTACTCACGTAATCAGATGCCTTATTCCATCTAAAATGAGGAGAATGGATACTACGCTTTCATCCAGATACACCATAAATTATAACAATCTGATTATAACGACAGTGAATGCGAAAGAAAAAATAACATTGTTTTAAAATTGATAATTTAACCTTGACAGAAAGAAAAAAGGTACTCATACAACTTTTTCCATGATTTTTCTAAGCAGGGGCCATTTGCCCCGCAGCTGTACTAAACTACAAAGAAACCTGTCATTTGGCAGCATTATTGAGCCCAATAATTCATCTGAAACTTTTTTAGATATCAACCAAAGGCAACTTCATCATTTGCGAAATATTGTATTTTAGAAATCAGTATAAAACAAAATGGACAATTCTTTCGAAATATTCAGCATATCCTCTTGCGTTCAGGCAAATAATCTAAATTAGTTTGGCGAATTGGAATGTGAAAGATAAAAGGCCTTATCATTTTTACAGCTATAGTCGTACACAAGTTAAAAATAGAAGACAAGAACTCTCGTAGATAAAAGTGTAGCTAAAAAATGTTTTTTTCAAATAAAAATGAATACATGTTGAACTCTTGAATAATATGGCAGTCTGCTTTTGAAATAATTCGAGTTAGTTTTCGCAAGTATTTAATTTCTTGAAAACTTTCTTATTCAAGAGAAAAATTATATCGAAATATTTCTGAAAAAATATAACTTGATACAGCACATCGCAAAAATACATTTAAACGTTATTTAAAGAATATAAGAAACTTATCATTGATTTTCTCTTCTGAAAGAAAAAGAAATAAGATATTTTGGCTTATTTTTTGTACGATCATGGCTCTCCACATTTTCCTATCCTTAGTAGCTTTTAGTAACTTTTTCTTTTGGCAATTGCTCCCAAACCGTGCTTCGCTCAGGCCCGCCATGTAACTCATGCGTTGCTTTCTTTTCGTCCTTTTAACCTCATTCTGTCATGTGAGTATAAAATAATCCAGTCCCCCTTTCCTTATTATGGGACCCATTAATATCAACTATCTGTTCGTGATGCTACATATAAGTGTTCTTTTGTTGACCTTGTTTCTAAAACTTCGTCATTGCTTACATGTTCGGTCTATGGTATTCTCAACATCCTTCGGCAGAACTACTGTTTTGTTGCTCAAGTCTCTTCTTCATTTATGAGTAGATTGTCTAGTATTCACTGTCATGGAGGAAGACTGGCCCCACATAAACGTTCAGTATTTTTTTTGTCCACGTATAACTTGTAGCACATATTAAAAGCAAAAGATTTTTTATATATAATTAGCTTCAATGATTGATTTGTTTTCCACGGATTATCAACCCTTTGCGAGTTATTTGAAGACCGAAAATAATTTGAGATTGTAAGATTAAAAGAAACATTGAGATAATGATTTAGTGATACTAATTAATACTAGAACATAAACTTGGCGGATACTTAGGGGTCAAACATTGCTCTGTTTTACAAGGGATAGGAATTCGTGGAGGGTCATATTTCCTACATTCTTAAACGATATGGCACATAAAATATATGTCGGCCTATGCAATATAAATAAAACGAATTTCACATCAATTATTTGAAATTGCATCCCATCTTGACAATATATCATTAGAAAATAAATGACAGCAATTAATGTTAGTTTATTGTTTATAATGAAAGTATAATTTTTCATTGATTGGTTCAAATATGCATACGCCGATTCCTTTTACGAAACAGATTTCTTGAATCGTGTTCCCTAACAAACGTAATCTGTAGCGGAATCCACTTTATCTGAAAGGTAAAACAAAAGAATATTTAATGTTTGTTTTTAGAAAAAATGTTCCAGAAGATTGCAGCTAATAGCGAGTGTTATTAAATTCTTTGATAAAGGTACAGTTACTTTTCTGATTTATTTTAATCCATGATCTCTTGTCAGTTCAGCATGAGGGATTAGGCGAACCTAAATATAGAAGATAATCTCCAGGGGTGAGGTGTCAAAGGGTTTGTGATTTTCTCTAATTTTGCCTCTCACCATCTTTCATTCGATATCCTCAAAAAATCGTTTCGATGTATATTTACGCTTGTTTTTTTTTTTTTCTACATTGTCGTGCTTTTGTGTATATGTATATTTAGGTGTGTGTATGCGCGTAGATGTGTGTGTGTGTTTGAGTTTAATCAGCTTTTATTTCTAATTTGCAAATATACTTTTGCGATGTACTTGATTTGCTTTCATAATATAGCCAAAATTCTTGATAAGTCTGAGGTTTCGATTTGCATGCCTCATCATCAGGGTTAAGCCAATGAATGTGAAAATAAAACTAAATTAAAATTACGAATTCGATTATATTATATTTTTTGTGTGTTATTATTTAGACTGAAACCTGAATCAAATACAGGACGTCTAAGTACGTCTTGTGACAGCAACGTGTCATAACGCGTTTGAAATACTATATAACTTTGTTGGAATAATATTATGTTTAACATGAATTAAATAATGCATCGTCTCAGATTATAGTTATTTTTATTTATGGATGCATTGAATGTAAATAAATTTATAATATTTATTCTGTTTTTGTGTTTTCTTGCCGTTAGAATTATAACGTATTCTTTAATTATATCTACACTATTGCGTATATACATATGAATGATTATGTATGAGCGATCTATGTTTTGATGAATTTAAAATGCCTGCAATTTTGTCTTCACTTGCACACAAAAATAACTAGATGCCATGATAATTATATTTCTGTCAATGTACTGATTGTGCCACTCGGTACATTTTTTTTTCTAAATTACAATCTATTAATCTGATTGTCTTTTTTAATTAAACTCTTTTCAATTCGTTATTATCGAATTGCCTTGAATAATTATTCATTCATTTTATGTAGTCTTTTAATTTACATTGAAAAACATTTCTGTTTTTGTTATCTCATACAATATGAAGACGCACAGTTTGACGTTATATGATTACGAAGAAAAGGTGTGTTTACCTACAGACGAAGTGTGACCTTTCCATTCGTAAATGTTACAAATGTTACAGATTTCGAATATGACATATGAATTGCAGATTATTAATGTTTCATACACGATCATGAACATGATTTCATCGATCATTAAAATGTTACCATATGCTCCAAAACTTTAAAAATAAGAACAAGCATAACCTCTTCGAAGTATGGTGGCAGGCACGGAAGAGCAAATGCTGCCTTTCTAATGCTAAGCAAAGTATTAAGAAACAGGGAATCTTTCGTTAGAAACGAAGAAATATATATATATATATATATATATATATATATATATACACACACAAGTATATAATTGGTATATACGGAATGAATTCCAATAACCCACAATTACTATTCTTCAAAGAGTGCTCAATACAAAGTAGAGCAGATATAATTATTATTTATAAAAAAAAAAAATTATAACATAAATATGTTATAAAATCATTACAAAAATAGCCATTTTATTTGAACACCCTCGGTGTCTTTTCAAGTGAGTGTGGCACCATGCATAGTTAGCGAGCTGAAAAGAAATATTCATAAATATATTTGTTTTTTACGGTTTGTCAACCATTTGATAATTATTTAGGGCTGAAAGATATTTCGGGTTTTTTAGTAATAATTCTTTCTTTAAGTTCAAGCGATCTGGAAGAAGGAAAGAGAAGACAGAAGAAAAAGAAAAAAAATAATACGAAAACAGGTCATAAGCGAGCACACACACGCTCGACTGACACATAACAGATGTCGGAAGATATCCAGGTCAAGCAACTGACCTACTTCCGTGTCCACGAAAAATGGAAGTTTGTTATCAAATGGTTGAAGAAACGAAGTTTAGAGACAATGAAAAATATGATAGGTTACAGGTGGGAAGTGTATCTAAGGATATGAAGACAAACCATTAATACGAAAACACAGACAATTTCCAGAATTGGAAAAAGCCACACAAGATGATGTTCGCTGAAAATGTTTTTTTGAGATAATGAAAATTTTTATTATCGGGCCTTTGGCCGGAAAAAAAAGGTGGAATATTTTTATTCGTTCACGGAAACGCCAACAGGTCTGAGAAATCCCTTTCTTAGGTCGTATCCAATTAGCGATAAACTGCTTGACAAATACCACTTGTTAAAAAGCCGAAGGTGTCATCGCAGTCGCTTATGATAGGGGCAATTTAAATTTTTATTGTCCACGCCCGACTAAAGACGTCATTGGCTAGATGGGATCACAGGACACACGAAGGAGGAGAAAGATAACCGACCAGGACGTTATTGGCTAAATAAGATCACGTGGCGCACGAAGGAGGAGGAAAGATACCCGACCAGGACCTCATTGTCCAAGAGCAGTCACGTGACGCACGAGGAGAATCGGTCGACGCCCTTGTCCGAAGTGGAAGTGTAAGGAGCCGATAAGAAGAAGCGGGGAAGTTGGTATACGCCCCTCAGAGGCACAATAAGGAGGTGGGTGTGAAAGTGAGTTACCGAAAATGGAAAATCCCTAACCAGAAATAAGAAGGGTGGATACGTATTTAGAATTATCAAAAGAGAATCCCCGACGCCAAACAGACCCACCCCAGTTTTGACGGCGTCAATAAAAGCGGGACCCCAACCGACAGAAATTTGGCGAGGGAGTTTGAGCGCGGACGGCGGGCCCGGTTCATTCGCCCCTTTGCGGGCAAGAGAGGCCGGTCCGTTTGGCCTAAGTGAAGAAGTTCGTCCAACCCAAGCCGAAGTGAAGAAGTTCGTCCAACCGAAGCCGAAGAGAAGAAGTTAATTCGCGTAACGACGGCAGAGATGAGTGACCAGTAATTCAGAAGCCGAAGAGAAGAAGTTTATTCGCGCAACGACGGCGAAAATGAGTGGCCAGTGATTCAGACTCTGAAGAGAAGAAGTTTGAGAGCGGAGGGCGTGAGAGTTTGAGTTGGAGTTGGAGTTTGAGCCGTGAACGACAAGCAGAGATGAGCGCCCAGTGTTGAAACCGCGTCAAGATAGCTAACCAAGATTCACGCACACTTCTGGACTCTTCTTCAACCAAGAACAAGTAGTTTGAAGAGCGACTTAAAATCAGACCACAGAAATAAGTTTTTTTCGACTTTCGTCCAAGGACACGCCGAAACACAAATTTCTTAGAGAGCAGACAACTGGAAGCCTTAAAGTTGCCTAGTAAAAGCGTCGTGCCACAATCCACAGAACGGGTCGGAAGGTAGACATAGTCCTATGTACCGAGCAATTAGACATAAAAAGTTTGTTACCTTTTTCTTGATACGTTGGACCTTGTGAGTTTTTATTTTATTTCTTTTTTATTATACATAATTGTGTGTTATCACCCCCGTTAGACTCAACTTGCATTACGGCTCCAAGCCCTGTTTGATCTCGTCTGTCTAAGATCAGGTCACAACGTGGGTAGGCAGACCGGAGATCAGTGCAGTTACCCTGGTAACCAGGCGTTGGAAGCGGGTTGGGAACGACGAGGCTGGTATCAATCTAACCAAAGGGTTAGAACGTCACGTTTGGAGCAGCGAGGAGCGAACAGCTGACGCCGCGACAAAAGACGTCACAACTGGTGCTGTCCGTGACCAGGATATCAGAGCCTGGGGAGCACCTGACGTCACAATTGGCGCCGCGAACGGGATCGAACGACACAGTCGACGCTGCGACCGGGGGACGACGTCACATGAGGAACATCATCACTTGATAAGACACCGAGGTTGTTGAAACAAAATGGCTATTTTTGTAATGATTTTATAGCATATTTATGTTATAATTTTTGTTTTTTATAAATAATAATTATATATATATATATCTATATCTATATATATATATATATATATATATATATTGCAGGGAATACTGGTGTAGAGGAGACTTGAAACAACAAAAAAAATGGTTCTAACAGAAGTTTACTGAACGACAATGAACTGAACATGTGAACAATGACCAAGGTTTGGAAAAAATCGGCAAAAAATGTCACACTTAACATCAAAAAGAGACAATGTTAGTTAACATAATTAGGAAAGAGGGCTTGGAAAATTTGAACCTCACAGGACATATTGAATGCAGGAAGGACAAAAGGAAAAGCTCATAACCTACCTGACGGGCTGGTGTAAATTGATGGTAGATCATGGTTTAGTGGATATTGGAAAAAAAACATATTCTAAGAGCTGCAAAGAACAGAGGATTCTGCAAAAACATGATCACTAATGTAATGCATGTACATGGTACAAAGAGAAGGAGATGAATATTGAAATCGCAACTCTTTGGGTCAAGTCATTGGATTATTTCAACCAACGATTTTATCCAGTGGGTCATGTGTCCATGTGAGTTCAATAGTTGGCCAGAGCAGAGGTGGACAAAAACTTGGAGAGATGAGTTACGAAATGGATATAACTGAAACGGAAACTTCGATAACCAGAAGAGGCATGTCACGCGGAACTAGATCAATCTACTCCGGTTGACGAAATAACGGGTTCGGTTCGAAACTCCCATTCATCTAAAGAAGAGAGGTGCGTACAACGACCAAAAACATTGTTAAACTGACAACATAGATGAGAACAACAGTCCGAACAATGTATATAGTCGAAATTTCTATCTATCCAAACAAACACACACATACTTAAATACATTATATATATATATATATATATAAAGAGAGAGAGAGATAGATAGATAGATAGATAGACAGGCAGACAGAGAGAGAAAGAGAGAGGAACTCGTGACTTCTTTTGTCCTTCAGGAAATTGTTGGTACGATGATGCATGCGCCAGAATGATGGGTGCTGATAATGATAGAATTAATATATAGATTATCACTGTGTGGGATACATACACACTAACCAAAATGATGTAAGGATAAAGAAAATGTCTCTAAAATCATTAGGCTATATATATATATATATATATATATATGAAGAAAAATATATACGGAAAAAACAAAACAAAAATCCTTATATACAATTATGCTGTTTTAATGTCAATATGTCAACGTCTGACGTTTCGGTCTAATAAACCATCTTCAGGACATATTCATAAATTATAACATTATCAATACAACATGACAAAGACGATGTACATAAGAACAAGACTTATCCAAACAAATAAGTGAAAGTTTTATAAGATCAGCGCTCCGTTTAAAACATGGTCACGTTGTCGTCACGTTATTTAAGGATTTTTGTTTTGTTTTTTCCGTATATATTTTTCTTCATACTGTCGGATCTATATCCATATATTTGCTTACATATATATATATATATATATATATATATACATATATAGCCTAATGATTTTAGAGACATTTTGTTCTAACAAGAGCTTTCTTTTCTGGATAAAGGGTGTGTCTGATCAAACCGGACTCATAAATAATTACATTGGTTACACAACCACATGCTTACCCAGACGTCTTACGTTACACCTATATGATCACAGCAACATCAGAATCCATTTAAACACACACACAAATTTACCCGTTTCCATTAGGAACATACTAGTAGAAAATACAAATATATTAACTGCATCCACCTGAAAAAAAAGACTAAAAATAACGGAAGCTTCAATAATAAAAAAACAAAAAGCCAACTCTTAAGAATATAAACTACGAACAAAGCCACAATATACTAACTGTATTCGGAAATTAAAAACATCCCTACCACACACTAAGACATATACAGAATGCACACACTCAATTAAGCTGAAAAATCGAATCATCATTGATAATGGCTAAATATATAGCCGAAATCACTCGGATATATAAAACATTTGGACAGTTCTTATACACCCTTTGCCCAGAAAAGAAAGCTCTTGTTGGAACACAAGAAATATTAAATAAAAAGCTTAACCGTAATACCTTGTCTTTCGTTTTTAAAGAAACAGCCATAAAGGAAGGATTGCTGCCTATATAAACAACTATATATATATATATATATATATATATATATATATATATATATATATATATATATATATATATATACACACACACACACACACACACATATATATATATATATATATATATATATATATATATACAAATATATATAAATGCACACACACACACACACACACACACATATATATATATATATATATATATATATATATATATATGAAAAGAGTGAAATTTAACAAAGCATAATATCTAAATATGTAAGATTTCAGGATATCTGGTTTCAATACTAAGGCGCATGAAATTACCTATTTATATTCTAAGACAGTTCATCAGTAATATATATATATATACATTTTCTTGGCGTCTGGCGCCCGGACGAAAATTTCCTCGTTTTGTTATTTGTATCCAGGTTATAATCTAGTTACACTGACCATAAGGGCCAGAGCGTGCTTAAGCAGGTGTTCGATGCGACGAGACCACACCGTAGCTGAATTCAGTAAATCACGTACGCGTATGAAGTGGGTGCTCCATCACTTTGTGAACAGTGTAACTACGTAGAGGACAGATATTCAAAATGTGGGAAATCGATTTAAATCTCGCGTACCCAAAGTCTATGGGGGGCAAAATGTTCACTTTATTTCTCTTCCTTTTATACTTGGTTGTTGGCTTTTATTTATGTTTCTTTATTGAATTTCCCGTCGACGAATATTGACATTGTCTGTAGTTTTATTGACTTTGTGGAATTTATATGCTCCAGTATATATCTTGTTTTATTTCCTTTATTTATTTCTTGCAACGTTGATAATTCCCCTTATTTCGCTTGATATCTGTCTTTCTTTGTTTCAAGTTGGATTTTCTATCTTTCAATGGCGCGTTTAAATCTGTCGCTATATATATATATATATATATATATATATATATATATATATATATATATAAATCGTTCATTTTGGTGAGGTTTCTAGTTGTTCAGCCCCCAAACAGAACACTTGGAGGTGGGTATAGCATCCCTAATTAGGAACATTATGCAACCTTTCGATCTTTTAAGAAAAACCTTCGTCATGCTTGTAAATACAAACATGGCACGTACGGACGAGTTATAAATCTAGGTAACAGTGAATTCTCGCTCTACATGTTCAAGCTATTAAAGAAAGGGCTACGCTTTTGCACTAGTCCACCAATGTTTGATAAGGACACCTTAGCAAAGGACACGAATTCCTTCTTTAGAAGAATACGACTTAAAGCCCACGACGGAGACAATAACCACACAGCATCTATACTCGAAAGTTTAAAAGAAAAGGACTCTAGATCCAGCCCACAAAACACAGGCATACATTTGAAATAGCAGTAACAAATGTCGTAAAGGAATCAACATAAGCTGCCATATAACAATATCACTGAAGTGGACGGGTGGCTCTTGACGCGCTGAAGCACAGGGATGACTTAAACATTACACAGGCTGATAAAGCTTGTGCCACAGTGATCTGGGCAATCAAAGTATGCCATAAAGATGCCAACACTCAGCTACCGTACAAAGACACATACAAAATCCTACCTACAGACCCTCTCCCTGAATACCAAAAAAGTAACAAGCTTGCTGAACATGTTTCACAACAAATTAACAACAAGGAAATATGCACAGCACTTACACCCACAAACATCACAGCTACCCGCTTCTATCTCATTCACAAAATACGCAAAAGCAACAACCCAAAATGGCCGGTCATTTCATCATTCAACTGCAACTCGACCAAGCTACCCAAATAAGTAGGCAATTGCATACAGCTCCAATCTAAGGAAGGAAAATCCTACATCAGAGACACAGCAGACCGACTATACAGAATTAATCATATGCAATGCCAAAAAATGCTACTCTAGTAACTATGGAAATAAGACCACTCTATTCAAACATCAAACACAGCGAAAGACTAACCTCCTTGAAAGAAGCACTTACTAAAAGAAAAAGAAAAAAAAAACAAGACTCCCTTTACATATTCCTATATTGAATACGTTTAATTTTAATGAAAGAAAATACATGTACGAGGATGTGCCATGGCACCGTTGTAGCTCGATCATATTCCTCGAACGTCAGGGGAAAATTTAAGGAGAACCATACTTATTCTTTCATAGTTCGTTACTGCATATTCTATGCAACGTATATCGATGATATATTCTTCATATACAGGGGCAGTGAGAAGAAACTCACTGAACTCCTTATTACTCTAACCTCGGTACACGACTCCATTAAATTCGACCACGAATAGTCAACAAGATCGGTAACATTTGTAGGCACCTGCATTTGCATCGTTAAAAACAGAAAACTAAAACGACACTACACACTAAAATCACCGACACCCACTACTATTTACACTTTAAATCTTCCCACCCGAAATACCTCAAGGAGAAGCTTCCCTATTCACAAGCAACTAGACTCGGAAGAATATGTTCTAACAATTAAGATCTAAATAAACGTACTAAAAAATCTCAAGCATCAATTCACAAGACGTGGTTATAAAGAAAACCTAATCAGGGAACAAATAGATAAAGCAATTTCCACACCTAGAGAATACATCCTAATGTATAAAATTAAAAATCAATTCAGACACACCCCTCTAGCAATCACTTTCAACACCATTCTTCCTCCACTATCTCAGATAATCGAAAGTCGCTAGGAAATACTACATCTCAAACTAGACCTAAAGATTTTGTTTGAGGTACCCGGCTTTCTAACATATTGACCTAAAAACCTTAAGGAAATTATAGGTACGCTCTAAATTTCAGATGATAAGGTAATCTGTAACAGACCAATAAAAACAACAAGATTTACTCAAACATGTAAGAATAAAAGAGTTTATGTTGTAACAACATTAGACAAAACAATTAGTCCACTAGCTCAGTCACTAAATCTACTTTCAAAATCTAACAAAACTCTAACTGTAGAAGTCGTAACATAACTATTATATACAAACTATGCCAGAAACCATATGTGGGAAATCTGAACGGCTCTTTCGCTACAGAATTAATAATTATCGTAATGAAATCGTGCTAAAGATTATTACCTGTAGAAAAAGATTCCCGCCTAGAAAAAGAAAAACATGACTTTAAAATCCATGCCAAATTAACCATAATTGAAAAAAAAAATGAAACAAACAGAAAAAATAGCATTAGAAAAATTCTAGAGAAACATGAAGACAAATGGATTTTGCGCCGCAAAACACTTCCTCCACAAATTTAACAACATAGACAGAATTAATATATAATCACATAAATCTAGCCCTACCCAAACAAGACAGACATGCTTGCGGAGGTGTTGAGGTCTTACCGTTATACACACAGCCATAATAATATATACAATTACAGACATCATACACACTTCCAAAGAACTAAAAGATGACATACACTTAACACATGCACATTCCCATTCCATCAATCAATAAAACTATCAAAATGACCAAGATGGGAATTCTGAATCCCCCAGAATCTTGAAAAATAACTTAAAAGAATCCGTTTGACAAACACAAGGACTGACCAAAATTAACAATAAAAAACAATAAAAAACAAATGAAAGCTACAGTTAAAGTTCATTTACTTCAGAAAGTTATCCATTCCAGTAGTTAACTGCTACTAACAAGCAGGGATATTTTTTCTTCTGATGATAGCCATGCTGACCGAAACTAGTTGAGGGATCTAATTGAATTAAAAATGAAAATATATATATATATATATATATATATATATATATATATATATATATATATATATATATACACCCCAGTGTGTCTGTGTGTGTGTGTGCTTTTGAACAATGAAAATATTAAAAATTAAAATTATAAATTAAATACATACATACATATATATATATATATATATATATATATATATATATATTTTTTATAATTTTATTTTTTAATATTTTTATTGTTCAAAAGTTATGAGAGAGAAATGGAGACATTATAAATATAAATCCTATCTCAAATCATATTTCACTACATAGCATTTCTCAAAATTAAGAAACGTCTAGCCTAGTCAGTACCTTCAAGGGTGGCCACTTGGGAATATTAGGTGCTGTAAGCCTTGACGTACCGGTGGTGTAATTGATAATAGCTCGGAATTTTTAATTTGCAATCCGTTTTCAAATTCCAGTCGGGTAAGTTGTATTTACTTACGCATAAATACCCTCATCTCTGGGTTAATTAGTAAAATTGCTATCACTAATTCATTATTATCTCTCAAATTTAAAATTTAAATAACCCTGAAAGGGTTGATAAGCCGTTGAAAACGAATCACATAAGGTTTACTTGGTTCCGTTCAAATTGCCTTCAAGTACCACAATATGTCACTTTTTGCTGTATTTTATTGTACCGACAACAGGTAGAAATTCTGGAACTTGCCACGTTGGAAGGCAATGATTTATGACATCGTCTCATGTTTTACTGCGAATCGAAAAGAAAATATCCCAGTGGGAATTCGAAACGTATTCACCTACGTTCTTTTCCATTCTTCTTAAAATTAATAGCATTCCTCGCCTTCCAAAAATAGAAATAACCCCGCCTCTAAAATTCAATTATAATCATATTTATATTTTTTTTCACTCAAATCTTCGATAACGGCAAAATAAAGAAACTCATTTTCTGTAATAAAATTCATTGATTTGTTATTTTTTACGTCTTATCAAGATTTCAGGTTTTCTTTTTTTCAGGTCTGAGTGCATAGAGAAATTATATATGTTCTTTCTTTTCTCCAGAGTGTTATGATAATACTTTAGCCGTTTTCAAATCGTGGGTGTTAACTTCTGTGATAACGATTAATTGATTCTTTTTCCACGCATTATCAGCCATTTGCAGGTTATTTAAATCTATAAAATATTTTTAGATTATAAGAGATTTTTGGAGATAATAATGATTTTTAACGCTTACAAGTTCTACATGGCGCAATAGATAGAATCGTTGACTGGATTAAGTGATTTGACCCAAAGAGTTGTGAGTTCAATACCTGACTAATGGTGAAAAAAAAAAAAAAAAAAAATAACAAAACAAAAAAACTTAGAGAGCAGAGTTAAAGGAAAATAACTGAGACATTCGGAATATACATGACACATGGAACTCGAAAAATCTACTCCGGTGAACGAGATAATGGATTCAGTCCAAAATTCCAATCACCTAAAAAAGGCCGGAGTATTCTACGGCCGAGACGTCGTGAATATGACAGTAAAGATGAGGAAATCAATCGGATCAATGTACATAATTACAATACCTCATCTCAGAAATATAGAGAGATATAGTTTGAATTGTTCCTAGCGGTTATTTTCTTGTAGAAAATGTATTTAAAATAATGATCAAGCCAATGTCTTCTTCTATATGTCATATCCCTGTTGGTGATCATGGCTCTCCACAATTTCCTGTCTTTTGTAGCTTTTAGTTAATTTTGTCTTTTTCCTCTATCTCTGTCCTACCATCCATTCGAATAAGTTCGTTATATAGATTATGCAGTTTTTTTCTGAATCTCTTGCTTTCAATATGTTCTCTAAATGTCAAACTTTCTAAGACCTCTTTCCGCATTATAAGCCATAGAAATTATATCTCTTTCTTATGCTGCATATGAGTGTCATTTTATTTTCCTTTATTTTTTTAAACTGCATCGTTGTTCACATACGCACTCTATGGTAATCTCAGTATAATCCTGTAGAAGTACATTTTTGTCTCTTCAGGTCTCTTCGTCATCCATAAGGAGACCGTTCACTGACCTATAGGAGGATTGACATTAGTTTATTCCTCTACTAGCCGCATGACCCGCTTTTGCCGGGGCTTGATTCAAAAATCGCACGACTCATACAGCAATCGCTATCACTTCACTTAAAATATTTTTGCCCTTCCTTGCCTTTAAAGAAGTGCCCTTTGCCGTGCTGGTGTTGTTACATGCCTTACTTCTTGCCTATCTCACACTGCGAATTTTTTCTAAGCTCTGTACTAAACATTAAATCTGTTACGAAAAAAAACAACTAAACAAAATGAATACAAAACGATCAGCTTTATAAAAAGGACTCGTAACTGGAAAAACCGAATGAAAAAAGAATGTTAACAACAAATACTTTTCACACCCAACCCAGTTCTGCGGAATCAGAATCAACGTTGAGTTTAAGCAAGCGAATGAGCCAATTGGACTAAAGTGTCATGCAGATTTAAATTTGTCCCACTTGTGACGAATGCAGCTATCGATTTTTTTTGCATGCTAGCATGCTAGTTAACATTCGTGTCGGTCAGCTGTTGGCTCTCACGCTGGCCAATAGAATCTTCCTGCTTATTCGTGTAGCCAGCTATAGGCTCTCACTCTGGTCAGTAGAAAATGTCCGCAAACTACATGAAAACTGCCGTAGAAGAATGAAAAAATCGATTATTTCCACTATCGATGGGAGTTGGGAAATGCAAAATCAGTCTTGACCTTCCCAGCAACTTGGAGCACGTGCATGTATACTTTTGTGCAAATCCGTCGAAAATTCCGACCGTGCATTCGTTGCACACACACACAAACATCCTGCCTTTTATAGATAGAGATTCCTTTTTTGCTAACAAAATTTTCCTGCTTCTAATTACTCTGCTTTCGCTCTCTCAAAGCATCTTCGGATTCAGGTGTTTCCCTTTCCGTCGTCTGTTAAAACACACACCCAGGATACTGTAATTGCTGTAATTTTATATACACATTCTTTCACATTATTATTACCCATTTATTTATTTGAAATATCCAAAGCATATTCAATGATAATCATTTTTAGAAACACATCTGGCTATATATGATGTTCTTCACAGATGAAGTCTTACGCCCACGTTGTGTTGAATCACGGCTTGCCATTAGATCGCCGGAGATAATCAACGTCTCTCCTAATCTGTACCTAGATGTGCAACCGCTTTAGAATAACAGGTACTGTGCGAGTGGTCCAATGGTTATTAGACCAAAATTGCTCACTGAAAAGCCCGGTTCCAGTTAGTCTTCTATTTTAGTGGTCGAAGAAAACATCCACTTTTGAGTCGATTCCACAATGTAGCGGTTGCTGGGAAGAAGCTTTTCGAATCGGACTCGCTTCTGGCTATTGGTATACGAAGGTAATGTGGGTGGTTCGCTCCGGTGTAGGTTGCATGCTGTGTCTTTGATGTAAAGGTTCGAACCGGTGGCACCAATGAATGTAGTTCGTCTAAACATTTTCCATGTAAATAGATTAAATAGATAGATAGGCTGAGATTAGACATAGATAAATAGATAGACTGAGATTAGACATAGATAGATAGATAGATAGATACATACATACATACATACATACATACATACATACATACGTTACAGGTCTACTGGACATATAAATCTGCATTTAGTGTCTTTTTGTCTTTTAAGAACTATAAAAGAAATAAATAACGATGATCACATCACCCGCTCTAAAACAGCTTTCTTCCATGGAGCTCATTTCTGATTCGGGTTTGGAGATATTTATCCTTGACTATCGATTTCCTTTATCAATGAACTTTTTCTTATGATAGAGTACACAGAATTTATACACATCTGCTCATCCTGCTTAGTCGTTAGTATGATACATTCGTCATTACAATTGGTTCTTCAAAGAAATTACGTTTGACAACGGAAAAAAAACCCTTTGCATGCACTCAGATATATCCCAACCAAAAAGTAAGAGATTCATATAAGTGGGCGTTTTCTTTTCTCAGTCCTTGTGCCTGAACGTTTATTCTCTGTCTCCCAAAGCGCCCGATATCCAAACTTGTTTGATGATGACAAGGTTCTTACCAGACGGTTTTCTCTGACCACAATCCCGGTGAAGGTACGATATCTTATGTTGTACAGGTGTAATGAAAGGGGTGACGATATGGAGTGTCGAAATTCCTGCGGATATAAGAAAGCAGCGATCACGATATCATATCTGCTTCGTAAACTTCTTTGACTGTACATATGTAGCTAGTAAAAAAATATACGAAAGGCAAATATTTTCGGGAAATAATCAAAGATGTACATTAAGAAATCGGAAAGTTCCAAAAAGAAAAAAAAAAGATAAAGACTAATTATTTTGGTAAACTTAACAGTTTCCATATAAGGAAACATTCGTCATTCATTGGTCAAGCAGCTATTGCTACCCGAGTTAAGCTTTCCTTCACTCTATGGTTATGGGTTTAAGATTAATATGTAGAATCTATTCAGCTTATATCTAATAGTTGGGTAATAATATCCGATTCCTTATAAGTATAAATTTAGTATTCAGTGACTGCGCAGTCAGTGCTATCTGCGGTTGAATTTAATAATCCTTTTTTATTAAAGTTATTTTTCAGGGAAATATTTTTCTCAAGTCCAGGAACTATTACAGCCCTTTCCAGTATTATGGTAGTGTGTCCTTCGTAATCTTTAGTTGAGTTAAACTCGAATATGAAAATCTTGATTTTGTCATTAAATATTTTTCGAGTTACATCGAAAATTTTAGGTGTTGCTGGTTTTGGTTTGGCTTGATTTGTTTTACGGCATATCAACCTCAATGGGTCATTTATTGCCGACAACTATTTTTTTCCTGGTAATATTTTTGTTTTGTCAAAAATCTATTTCAGTTAATATTTTTCCTCAAAAATGAATGGCAGTTAATATTAATTTTTTCAAAAACGTACAGCTGGTAATATTGTTTTTTTCAAAAACGTACAGCTGGTAATATTATTTTTTTCAAAAACATATCCCTGGTAGTATTATTTTTTCAAAAAGGTATAGCTGGTAATATTATTTTTTAAAAACGTATAGCTGGTAATATTATTTTTTTCAAAAACGTACAGAAGGTAATATTATTTTTTCAAAAAAAAATCGCTGGTAGTATTATTTTTTCAAAAATGTATAGCTGGTAATATTAGTTTTTTTCAAAAACGTATAGCCGGCAACACTATTCTTTCAAAAACAAAAAATAGAAAAAAATGTATATGTAACATTGTATTTTCAAAAACGTACAGCTAGCAACATTATTTTTTCTCAATAGTACAGGTGGCAACATTAGTTTTAAAAAACGTATTATCAGAGGCCTTGCCGTTGGACGTAGTTTCCCAGGACGCGGATGCAGTTTATCTTCATACTCAGGACGGGGATGTTGTTTATCGTCATACCCAGGACGCAGACGTTGTTTATCGTCATATCAACGATGCGTTGCTGGTTTTAAAGGCGCTCAATCACAGGGAAAATTATTTTAGCTAAAATTCTTAGTTTGGGATTTTGCAGCGACAGTTTACGGGTTTCGAAGAAGGATTGACCTTGTTGATATTTTCAGGATTCATTCGCTGGAAGATATTTTTAAACAGGGGTCTGAAAATGAAGCAATATATAGTTCATAGCTTTGGGTGTTATACAAAACTACCCGTAACACAGTCTGTTCTATGATCAATAAAGAAAGAAGGATAATGAAAAAAGAAGATAAAGAAATGGGATAACAAGAAGGAAAACAAGAGAAAAGCGAACGAAAAAAAAAGAACGAACGATAAATTAATGGGATAACAACATAGAAAAACAGAGAAAAGTGAAGGAAATGCAAAGAACGAACGGAACATTAATGGGATAACAAGATGGAAAATAGAGAAAAGTGAAGGAAATGGAAAGAACGAACGGTAAAGAAATGGGAAAACAAGATGCAAAAATAGATAAAAGTGAAGCAAATGGAAGGAACGAACGGCAAAGAAATGGGATAACAGGATGGAAAAATAGAGAAAAGTGAAGGAAATGGAAAGAACGAACGGTAAAGAAATGGAATAACAAGATTGAAAATAGAGAAATGTGAAGGAAATGGTAAGAACGAACGGTAAAGAAATGGGATAACAAGATGGAAAATAGAGAAAAGTGAAGCAAATGTAAAGAACGAACGGTAAAGAAATGGAATAACAAGATTGAAAAATAGAGAAATGTGAAGGAAATGTAAAGAACGAACGGTAAAGAAATGGGATAACAAGATTGAAAAATAGAGAAATCTGAAGGAAATGGAAAGAACGAACGGTAAAGAAATGGAATAACAAGATTGAAAATAGAGAAAAGCGAAGGAAATGGAAAGAACGAACGGTAAAGAAATGGAATAACAAGATGGAAAATAGAGAAAAGTGAAGCAAATGGAAAGAACGAACGGTAAAGAAATGGGATAACAAGATTGAAAAATAGAGAAATGTGAAGGAAATGTAAAGAACGAACGGTAAAGAAATGGGATAACAAGATTGAAAAATAGAGAAATGTGAAGGAAATGGAAAGAACGAACGGTAAAGAAATGGAATAACAAGATTGAAAATAGAGAAAAGTGAAGGAAATGGTAAGAACGAACGGTAAAGAAATGGGATAACAAGATTGAAAAATAGAGAAATGTGAAGGAAATGGAAAGAACGAACGGTAAAGAAATGGAATAACAAGATTGAAAAATAGATAAAAGTGATGCAAATGGAAAGAACGAACGGTAAAGAAATGGGATAACAAGATGGAAAAAAAGAGAAATGTGAAGGAAATGTAAAGAACGAACGGTAAAGAAATAGGATAACAAGATGGAAAATAGAGAAAAGTGAAGGAAATGGTAAGAACGAACGGTAAAGAAATGGGATAACAAGATGGAAAATAGAGAAAAGTGAAGGAAATGGAAAGAACGAACGGTAAAGAAATGGAATAACAAGATTGAAAATAGAGAAAAGTGAAGGAAATGGTAAGAACGAACGGTAAAGAAATGGGATAACAAGATGGAAAATAGAGAAAAGTGAAGCAAATGTAAAGAACGAACGGTAAAGAAATGGAATAACAAGATTGAAAAATAGAAAAATGAAGAAATGAAAGAACGAACGGTAAAGAAAATGGGATAACAAGATTGAAAAGAGAAATCTGAAGGAAATGGAAAGAACGAACGGTAAAGAAATGGAATAACAAGATTGAAAATAGAGAAAAGGAAGGAAATGGAAAGAACGAACGGTAAAGAAATGGAATAACAAGATGGAAAATAGAGAAAAGTGAAGGAAATGGTAAGAACGAACGGTAAAGAAATGGAATAACAAGATGGAAAATAGAGAAAAGTGAAGGAAATGGAAAGAACGAACGGTAAAGAAATGGAATAACAAGATTGAAAATAGAGAAAAGAAATGGTAAGAACGAACGGTAAAGAAAGAACGAATGGAAAATAGAGAAAAGTGGAAATAAAGAACGAACGGTGAAAAATAGATTGAAAAATAGAGAAATGGAAATGGTAAAGAACGAACGGTAAAGAAATGGGATAACAAGATTGAAAAATAGAGAAATCTGAAGGAAATGGAAAGAACGAACGAAAGAAATGGAAAAGAAAAATAGAGAAAAACAAGATTGGAAAAACGAACGGTAAAGAAATGGAAAACAAGATGGAAAATAGAGAAAAGTGAAGCAAATGGAAAGAACGAACGGTAAAGAAATGGGATAACAAGATTAGAAAAAAGGAAATGGAAAGAACGAACGGTAAAAGAAATGGAATAAAAGATTGAAAATAGAAAAAGAACGAAGAACGAACGGTAAAGAAATGGGATAACAAGATTGAAAAAAAGAGAAATGAAAAATGGAAGAACGAAATAGAAATGAAACGAACAAAATGAAAAGAACGAACGGTAAAGAAATGGAATAACAAGATTGAAAAATAGAAATGAAAAAATGGTAAGAACGAACGGTAAAGAAATGGGATAACAAGATTGAAAATAGAAAATGTGAAGGAAATAGAAAAGAACGAACGGTAAAGAAATGGAATAACAAGATGGAAAATAGAGAAAAGTGAAGCAAATGGAAAGAACGAACGGTAAAGAAATGGGATAAAAATAGAAAAAGTGAAGAAATGGAAAGAACAAACGTTAAAGAAATGGAATAACAAGATTGAAAATAGAGTAAAGTGAAGGAAATGGTAAGAACGAACGGTAAAGAAATGGAATAACAAGATTGAAAAATAGAGAAATGTGAAGGAAATGGAAAGAACGAACGGTAAAGAAATGGAATAACAAGATTGAAAAATAGAGAAAAGTGAAGGAAATGGTAAGAACGAACGGTAAAGAAATGGAATAACAAGATGAAAAAAAGAAAAAAGTGAAGGAAATGGAAAGAACGAACGGTAAAGAAATGGAATAACAAGATTGAAAAATAGATAAAAGTGATGCAAATGGAAAGAACGAACGGTAAAGAAATGGGATAACAAGATGGAAAAAAGAGAAATGTGAAGGAAATGTAAAGAACGAACGGTAAAGAAATAGGATAACAAGATGGAAAAAAAAAGAGAAAAAAAACGGAAAAAGAAAATAATTAAATATAAGGAAATTGGATAATAAGATGGAAAAAGAGTGAAAACCAAATAAAAAAAAATAAAAAAGTAGAATAACACGAAGGAAAAAGAGAAAAGTGAAGGAAAAAGAAGGAACGAGAAAAATAACAAATGAAAGAATATGAATGATAAAGAGAGAAAAGCGAAAGAAAGCCGAAAGAACGAAAGATAAAGAAATGAGATGACATGAAGCAAAAGAGAGAGAAAAGCGAACAAAAAAAGAAAGAAGGAAAGACAAAAATATGATAACAAGGAAGAAAAAGAAAGAAAGGCGAATAAAAAGGAAGAACGAAAGAAAAATTAATAGGATAAAAAGAAGGACAAAAAAGACGAAAACGAATGAAAAAGAAAGAAAGAAAGATAAAGAAATAAGATAACAAGAAGGAAAAAAGAGAGAAAAGCAAATAAAAAAGAAAAGACGATAACATGTAGGATTACAAGATGGAAAATAGACAAAAGAGAACGAAAAAGAAAAAAAAAATTACAAAATAAAGAAAACGAAAAGAATGAAATATCAAATGAAAGAAGAAAAATGTAAACAAGATATTGAATAATTCGTGTCAGCCATGAATAAATATATTGTCTAAATCTAGAACGGAAAAATGCAGAGAATAAAATAATGAACAAAAATAAAAACGAATAACGTATATACTCGTGTATAAATCGACTTCAAGTATTGTGCGAACACTAACATTTTTTGCACGAATCTTCTGAAAAATTACCTGTGTGCAATAGTGTCACTGTTTAACGAAATTACTTGATTTTCAACCTGTTCAAAAATATTACCTGTGTATAGTGTGACCCCATTTTTTGCGTGTAAAATGATCATAAAACTCGGAGTGTACACGGGTATTAACGTTAGTTAAAATTTAGAATGTAAAAAAAAAAAACAATAAAAGAAATGAATGATAAAACGATGACAAATTAAGGAAGAAAATCTAAAATAATTTAAGAAAAAAAACAGAGAAAAATATCAAAGAGTATAGAAAATAGAGAGAAATTAAATACATGTATATAAGTGTAGATGACAATAAAGGAAAAACCAATATTAAAGTAAGGAGTAAGAATATTGCAAGCAAATCGATAAAGAAGCGGACTTAACTAAGGGCAAAATAATCGAGTACCTGCCGTTTAGTGTTTGAGCTTAGTGTCTAGACTAAGATTTTGAATGTTGATTTTTTAGACAAGTAAATTCTGATTCAGCATGCTACATTCTACCTTATGTATTTAAACAAATTATAAAAACAATATAGGGAATTAATGAGGAAACAGAAAAGAAAATAACAAAAATAGGCATCTTCGAAAGTATGAAGCGTTTTAAAAAAATATAAAATAGCTTTGTTTCAGCAACTTACAAATCATTATCTGTCTATATTTTGGAGATGCGGTATTGTAATTATTTACACTATTTACACTTTTCGGACTGTTGTCCTCATCTTTGTTGCCATATTTACAGTGTGGATAAGGCAGTAAAGATAAAGACAAAATTCCGAACTATGAACATAGTTTAAATACTGTCAATCATGGCGGGGATTTTGTTTCCGTTTCCTTCTAAAGTCTACTTCAACTCTAACGTATTCGCCTAAACTTTGATTTTATATTCATTATTTAGTTGTTTTTTTTCCTCTAAAAGAATACACAGGTTCGCCTTATCTTGTCTACTTCAACTCTATCAAATTGAAGTCTCTTCCTAAACTCTGAAATGTTATTAAAAAAATTATTTATTATTTTTCCTCAATATGAGTAGATATGTTTGCCTATCGTCTGATTCCAATCCCTCCTCGGTCTTTCGGAACAGGAGCAGGGGTTTATCCCTTATTTTCTGTTTAGGAGTTTCCAGTTCCTTCTAATGTCTACTTCAATTCTATAAAATTAAAGTCTCCGCCTAATCTCTGAAATGTTAATAACTATATTTTTTTATTATTTTTCCGCAATAAGAGTAGTATCGTCTGGTTCCAATCCCTCTTCGGTCTTTCGGAACCGGAGAAGGGGTATATCCCTTGTTTTCTGTCTAGAACATGGTTTCCAGTTCCTTCTAATGTCTATTTCAACCCTATAAAAGTAAAGTCCCCGCCTAAATTCTGGAATGTTATAAACTATTTATTTATTATTTTACCCGAATAAGAGTAGATAGGTTTGTCTATCGTCTGGTTCCAATCCCTCTTCGGTCTTTCGGAACAGGAGCAGAAGTATATCGCTCGTTTTCTGTTTAGGACTGGGTTTCCAGTTCCTTCTAATGTCTACTTCAACTCTATAAAATTAAAGTTCCCGCCTAAATTCTTAAATGTTATTAACTATTTTTTTTTCCTCAATAAGTGTAGATAGATTTGACTATCGTCTGGTTTCCACCCTTGCTCGGTTTTTGGACAGGAGTAGTTTATCCCTCGTTTTCTATTTAGCATTAGGTTTCAGGTTCCTAATAAAATCTTCTCTCTCTCTCTCTCTCTCCCCCTCTCTCTCTCTCTTTCTTTCTTAGTAAATCCTGGCATCTTAGTGGTATTATCGCCTTGTCCAGCTTTAATTGACAGGAAAAAAAATTCATAGAAAATTATTCTGGTATAGAAAAAAATTACATTTTAGTTTCTTCTTCGTCCAAATGTTATATCCCATCAGGATATGGAAAATAATTACTCTCCACGACATCCTAATTTTTGTTGTTCTAAGTGATGTATAAGTGTTGGTCATTTACCTTTCTTTTTGTTTTGCCATTTATCGCAGAAAACTTCGCTTTTTTCTGTACTGTTTACTTTGTCTTGTCTTCAGTATGTCGTCTTTTATCTTTCATACCTAATTTCTATACACAGACATGACAGAATTGAATAGACACCAAGATAAATTTTATTTCTGATTTTTTTTTAATAACCAAGATAAATTAACTTAGATTCTTTGATTAAAATTGCAGATAACAATACTGAAACATGCCACGAACCAAAGGAGCATCAGACCGATCCGAATCTCAGCGAGGACGTATCGTGGACCAACATGAAGGTGGTCTTAGTCAAAGAAAAATATCTGAAAATCTTTCAATACCCCTTTCTACTGTTAATAGAGTGATTGTACAATTCACCAGAGAGGGCAAGAAGTGCAAAAATTCTCATCCAGACCGCCCTGGGCCCTCTGAAAGAACCATGCGTCTTGTCGAAAGAAATGTTGAACAGGATCCACGTTGCAAAGCCTCTGACATAGCAACACAAGTTGATGTCGGTCCCAGAACAGCTGTCAGGTATCTTCACAAGCTGGGCTACTATGGCAGAGCTGCGAGAATGAAACCACTTCTCCGTCCAGCCAACATCAAACGCAGAAAGGGTTGGCCTCATGAGATGGTGGAGAGACCTGTGATCTTTTGGACCACTGTCATTTTCTCTGATGAGTCAAGATTCGCATTATTTTCCGACAGTGGAAGAGTATGGGTATGGAGACTCTGTAGTCAAGAGTTTGATTTAAAAAAGACTGCAGCCAACGGTGAAACATGGGGGCCTTTCAGTAATGGTATGGGGTGCAATTGAGAGTGATGGTCGCTCAGAGCTTGTGGAGTGTGAAGGAAACATTAATTCAACCAGATATTTTTCTATATTAAAGAAAGAGCTCCTTCCAATATTCTCAAGTAGTAGAATAAGCAAAGTTGACTCCCTATTTATGGAAGATGAAGCTCCATGTTACACTGCTCAAGCAACGCAACATTTGTTGAGACAAAATGGGATCAATAAACTTCCATGGCCAAGTCAGTCCCCGGATATTAACCCTATTGAACAACTTTTGGGGCATATTAGATCGAAAACTCCACAAAAAGAACAGGGAGCCATCTTCTAAACCCGAAATTTCAGGATTATTGCGTCAAACGTGGCAAGAAATCCCTCAAGATGATATTCGTGAACTCATCGCTAGCATGCCTAGAAGGGTCCTTGCATTAAAAAAAGCAAAAGGGATGTCAACCAAGTATTAGTTATTAAATTTCTGACCATTTATAATTACTTCATTTGTATAAATTAATTGTTTAATAATATAAACGGTTACTGTGAGCGTCCATTAAATTCTGTCATGTCTGTGTATAATGTGTCGCGCAGAAATTATCTTTCTAATTGTAAAAGTAAATCCATTTCTACTCCTTTTTTTTTCTTCAAACTTCCTTTTGCTTACATATTCAGTCAGTGATATCCTCAGCTTCCGTTTGTAGAACTGCATTTATATAGCATCGTCTCCGATTGATCTCTAACGAGGCGGTCTCGTGTTCATTACCGTAATGGAAAATTAGATATTAATATCAGTTTAGCACTACTTTCTTTATTTTAAATTCTTTTTTCTTATTTCATAACACGCTGCTTATATTCTGGATAATATATATCACTATTCGCAGGCGTTTACAGATTTTCGAGTCAGACATTCCGTCCTTTTTCACTATACTCCAAAGATGTTTACATTACTTGACCCACTTGATGCTTCCATCCGTAATACATAGCACACACCTGGCACGTAGATGAAGAAGAAGAATTAGCGATAAATTACAGGAAATAACAAACAGGTGCAAATGATTAATTATTGTTACATAGAAAGAATTTTGGAAACTGCATTTTCGAAATATATTAATTTTTTTTTTAAAGAATTTCACCCCAAGAAAGTGGGGATGCCATTAGTACACAATAGGTTATAGAGTGGGAGCGAGAGTAAAGAGGCGTGATAGAGGAAAGGAAAAACAGGGAATAGTTCAGGGCATCTGGAAATGTCGATTGACATTATATTTGAATAGTTGTAGATTATAGCTATCAGGGAAACATGTAATAGGAAATGAATTCCACAGACGGAAGGTGCGAGATATGAAGCTGTTGGAGTAGAAGAGACGGCCACATTTAACTGTTTCGACAGTGAAAGGGTGGGACCGTGATGCCAGCCTAGTAGCACGCTTAAATTCATGCAGTCTCGGAACTAGCGAAAGTAGCTCGTCGGAGCAGTTACCGTGAATGTATTTGTAGAAAAGACGGCGCGTCCGTGAGAGAGCGACTGAAGACGAGATGCCAGATCAGGACCAACCACATTGCTTATCCCTCTCTGGATCTTGTCGAGAACCTTTAGGCGAAGAGCGTGGACATCATACCATATATGGCAGCAATATTCCATGCAAGGGCGAATGGTTGATTTGTAGTTTTGAAGGATGGACTCGGGCGAGAAAAACATTTTGGCGCGACACAAGGAACAAGCTTTCCTTGTGGGGGGTGAAGCTATTAATCCAATGTAAATATTTCATCTCAGGTCAGCGGACAGTGTGATGGCAAGCAGTCGCAAAGAGATGTTCTCATGGAGTTGAGCATTAAACATTCTAATGGGTACCATGTCGTGGATAATAGAGAGCAGTTTTGTTTTAGAGGCATTAAAGTTAACCAACCAATCCCTTTCCCAGTCTACAATCAATTGGAGGTCCTTTTCGAGACTCAGGTTAGTTTTGTAAGCGATGCCAGATTTGCTATTGAGGCAGGAGTAAATAGTAGTGTCGTCAGCAGAGATGCATATTTGGGAACGGATGACATCTTACAAATTCAATACAGTCGTTGGCTATTTGGGTGACCTAAATTACAAAAATCTAGCAAGTAGAAAATTCATCTGAGATGTTTTTTAAACACTAGGTTTAAAGAAAGATCTGTAATGTTATCGATCTTTATCATGCATCGCGATTTCAGTCACCTCCTCACTGACGTAACGTGGCTTCCATTTGTCTTTTTTATAGTTACCCGATTGTACTTAAAATTTGTACATTCTTCATTTCATATGCAAAGTTCAATATTTCCGAACTTATTTCAGTGAAATTTTAACAGATATTCACCAGAGAATTAAAAATATATCTTCCTTCTTTCCGGAATAGTTAGCCTATTTTACTTAAAATTTGTATTTTCTTCATTTCACATGCAAAGTTCAATATTTCCGAACTTATTTCAGTGAAATTTTCAAATTCCAAAATTATTGTTACAGATCACGTCGTGACTCCCTCAAACCGTCAGTGTCATAGGAGAACCACATGTACTGCATTCATAGAAAGAGTTGTGTATCTAGAACAAGATATCCTGAGGAAGACCATCCCACATTAGAATGGCTTTGAATTCAGAGTTTTCCTTCTCTTTTTACCACCTCAAATTAAGAGAGCACATTCTAGCCTGCTATTTAATCAATAACTGGAGGGAGTGATGGATTCATGCCTTTCCCAAGAGTATTTGCGGGAAAATGAACGTAAAGAAAAACTCGACAGGAATTCGGTTTCTTTTTGCCGATATGTTAAGAGTTGATATGTTAACTGTCACGATACTGACGAATCCCATTCATATAGAACAAAGAAAGTGTCACTGTAAACTGATACTAGTAGGATATGTGTTAGAACACAAATGTTTTTTTTTTTTTTTTTTTTTGCAAAGAGCAAACATTCAAAGTATGCTTAATATTATATTTTTTTTATTTAAAGCAGCAAATTTAATGCCACTTAACTTTTTTTTTTTGTATTCTTTGAATATCTTTCACAACAATCACGTGGAATGTTGAAGGATGCAGTTTTTTTGGACAAATCCATGAAGACATCTGCAATACTTTCCTCTTTTATGGCTCGTAGACATCTGCTATTTTTGTTAAATTTCCTGAACACAATCCACATTTTCCAAACATTCCGATGCTCCAAATAAGGTAGACGTCGTCAGAATCTTAATATCACATCCAGGTTGGTTTTCGTGAGGAGAAACATCATGAATAGCTAGCGTCAGTAAAATCAGTTGCATTCTTCTCAGTCGTGTTATATTGTATCAAAAGTAGGCAGCATGAACTAATTGAACATCCAGCTACTATCAGTCTCTTGTGAAAAAAAATGTATATTTTAAACAAATTTCTTCGTGGCATAAGTTTAAACTGATAGGTTCATTCATTATCAAATATATGACTGTAACATTTTTTAAGCGTAGATTATATGTGGCCCAAGGCCGAAATTATGGAACACCCAGTAAGGATCGAACCCAACATTTAGTCTTATTTTATCTAGCGAGAGAAGCTTGCTAACGATTACACCACATCGAAGGATGATTTACACTATTTATATTCGAACATGTGTCCATATCTTTGCTTTTGATATCACAACGTCTCGGTCGTTGCGCCCTACGACCTACCTCAGGTCAAAATCGCTGTTGTTAAACTTTATTTAATCTACGTGGGCAAACTGGTCTCGTTCTACTGCGCATGTCTATGGATATCGTCTACTTGTTATTTTTATTTAGTACTGTCTAGCCTCTCACCTTTTTCCACTGAGTGCAAATAGTCAGTGTAAATAATGATACATTCTCATCCCAGAAAATCAAACATAAATTATGATTATAAGCTATCATTTTAAAGCGAAAATATCACGGAAATGTATTGGAAAATCTTCAACCTTTTTTATTAAAATCATTGTCTAAGTCATTTCTACAGGAATTTTAGATGACTGTTTTGTAATATAAATCTTAGTGATTAAAAACGTATGTTTGTGTGGGTTATTATAGAAAACATTAAAACAGAAAAGACATGATTTCCTTACCGTAATTTGCTAAATCAACAAAAAAAAAATAAAATAAAAAAACAATAATCAAAAACAAAACTAACCTCTTCAGTTGTTTGGTTACATTTTTATTTACCATTTTCCGGGAGAAAAAATATTCTTCCTATTTTTTTTTTCCTGGTTTAATATGTTTTTTACCTAATATGCTAATATATAAGTATATCTTTTTTTAAATTATCTTTTTTTTAAATCTATAATATTTGTTCCCTCATAAATTTACACAGACAAATATATATAAGGGCCAATCTAATGATGATAAGGGATGTTTTCTGAATGCATGGCTATTGATATTCCGGATAATAAAGATATTGAACACAAAATAAACACAATCTCTCATGTATTCCAAGTAATTGGATTAAAGATAGGATTTCCCAACGTTGAAACTGTGATCTACATTTCGAATAAAAGCTGAGATGGTAAATCTTCATAGACTGAGAACGTGGAACATTTAATCACTCCAAAGATTTCCCTGTATTGATCAGTTATATCAAATTTAACAGAAGAGATAAACAAAGGGACATAGAATAGGTTTTGCTAGAGTACTTTCGCCAAATACAGTAACATGATAAATTAAACAAATAACCTAAAATTACATTTATCTGAAGTATTATGTACACTATTTACATTATTCGGACTATTGTCTTCGCCATTGTCGCTCAAGGAGACATGGCACAGTGAATAAATGCTTTGGTTAGATATAGTGACAGGACCCAAAGAGTGTGAGTTCAATACCCGGTTAAGGCAGTGGAGAAATTTGAGTGGGGAATTAACAGGAGGTAACTGACATTCATTAAACGTGGAACTAGAGCAGTTTACCCCAGTGAGCAAAATAAAGGGTTCAGGTCGACATTCCAACCGCCTGAAGAAGGCGGCAAAGATGAAGACAATAGTCCAAATAATGTCTTTTCTTTTTTTTAAGCATTACGCCCCGAGCAAGGCGGGAAGCCACTAGGATGTAGGGGATTGCAGAAGATTTGGAGCGAGAGCAGATAGGAGTGATAGAGGAAAGGATGAGGAGAAGTATAGTGGATAGATCAAAGTAACTGGAGATGTCGATTGACATTACATTTGAATAGTTGGAGATTATAGCTCTCAGGGAAACAGTAATAGGGAAGGGTGCTTCACTGGGGAGAGGTGCGAGATAGGAAGCTATTGAGTAGAAGAGACGGCAAAATTTAAATGTTTCTACAGTGAAAGGGTGAGAGCGGGATGTAAGCCTCGTAGGGCACTTGAATTCATGAAGTCTGGAAACCAGTGAAAGCTGGTCATAGGAGCAATTACCATGACAGTATTTGTAAAAAAAATCAGAGAGAGGCGACGGCGCGATGTGAGAGAGCAACTGTAGACGAGATGCCAGATCAGGGCCAATTATATTACATATGCGTCTCTGGATCTTGTCAAGAACTCCGAGGTAAACAGACGGTGCACCAGACCATATATGGCAGCAAATAGTTGATTTGTCTATTTGAAGTATCGATTACGGGGAGAAAAATTTCCTGGTGCCGCACAGAGAGACAACTTTCCTTGCGGTGGACGAAGCAATTGACTCAATGTATTTGTTCCATCTCAGGTCAGCAGTCAGCGTGAGACCAAACAGACGCAGAGAGTTGCTCTCAAGAAGTTGAGAATCAGACATTCTAATGGGGGGGTAGGGAAGGATCTCTATGGTGATTAATAGAGAGCAGTTTAGTTTTTGAGGCGTTAAAGATGACCAGCGAATTGTTGCCCCAATATAGCGAACTACATTTATGTTCTTCACTATCGTCGTCAAACCAAGACATTCATATCGATGCATGGAAGGATATTCGTTCAGAACTATTAAAAAAAATTAGCTTCATGCAAAGGCTTTTCCCAGACCAACTGTTTAAAACGGCCCCGAGTAAAGAAAACTTGTGGTTGTTAGCTAGGACCATTTGCCTTCGAACATTGTGAAATGGCGGTGCATAATGACAAACAAAGAAGAGTAAGACATACCAAAAATAACAGCAACAACAACAACTAAAAGTGTTGCAGATGTAACTCGAAGAGAAAAAAAGAATATAACCAAGATGTTAACGTTCCACACTATTTCAAACAAAAGGTTAAGGAAACTACCATCAATACTGAAAAAAAAATCATGTAAAAATTGTTTTAAGAGAAAAATTTTATTAATTTCAAACTGATGGCTCAATGAATACCAAATATTTCCTCATACGAAAATAGCAAATATTACCATCATATTAACCATTAACATTACCGAGGCATTGGAAAGTATTCAAGAGAACAGAAAAAATATAAACTTTAGAATGTTTATTAAAAATGTTGATTTTGACATAAATCTTATTCGAAAATTAGAAAAATACAACGCATAATTAAATAAACAAAACTTTAAAAACAGATTCGAATCATCTCTTGCATTTATACGAGGGTCATTCAATAAATAAGGTGAATTCTTCGGTAATAAGACTTCTAATACAGATAGAAGCAACATTTTTTTTTATTTTTCAACGTAGTCTCCCAGCACATACTTTTCCCATCTGTGCACAAGCTTCCGTATTCCCTCAGCGTAAAAATCTTTGGACTGATGTCTCAGCCAGTCGCTCACAACACTTTTGACTTCATCGTCACTTTTAAACGTCGTGCCTCACGTGAACGCTTTCAAGGGACCAAACAGGTGAAAGTCTGAAGGGGCAAGGTCTGGGCTGTAAGGGGGATGAGGGAGCAGTTTCCAGCCCAGCTCGTTGATGGTCTGCACCGTTTGGGCTGCTGTGTGAGTCCTTGCGTTGTCATGATGCAAGATGACTCCTTCTGACTGATAACCCCTGCGTTTGTTCTTTATGTCTTTCTTGACCTACCTCTGCAGTTCACAGTAGTTCTTCTGTCAGACTGACTGAGGTCATTGACTGATTCGATCACCTCAGGAGACCTGTAGGCCACCCAGACCTGTCTTCATCCTCAAAAATGCTCCGTCCTTCTTTAAACACTTTAGCCCAATTGTAGACATTTGTTTGGCTGAAACATGCAGCACCATACAGAGTGGACATTTTCCTATAAATTTCAACTGGTTTAGACCCTTCAGCAACCGAAAACCTGATAACTGACCGCTGTTCAATCTGGAGCATGCTCCTTGGTCGGTCATCTTTGTTAATCGCCAAAACTCTGAACGTTTTTTTTTTTTAATCTGCAAAAGAAATTAAATCCATGTGAAAAACAAGTAAAAGAAAAAGAAAAAGAAAATAAAAATCTATATTAGAAGTCCTTATGCCGAAAGATTCACCTTATCTATTGAATGACCCTCATATATATCTATTTACAGAACGTCTCCCAGCACTTCCTTGTGGTTAAACGACCGATCACCTCAAGCCGGGATCGAAACCCAACCTACTTGATATTCATCGGATATCCTACAACTAAGACCAACGTCGTACGGTAGGAAGGAAAGGAAATTCTAAAGTTTTTTCAATAAAAAAAAAAAAAAAACGCCAGCGTCCCGGAGAACACAATTCGTACTTGCAGAGCAATGACATAATAGCAGTAGAAACCGCTGTTTTTAAAATCACCTTTCTCTCGAGAGCTCAACCAGATTTCCGGAGCATATAGTGCCAGACTGAGTATATATATATATATATATATATATATATATATATATATATATATATATATATATGTATATATATCCGCACATAAACTGATGGTGCTAATAAAGCAGTGCTCAATGTTTAATGTATTCATTTTGTTAATTATCAATAGATTTTTTATTCAGCACTTGACAGTTGCATCTTGCATGAAATATATATTTATTATTATTATTATTATTATATATGTATCTATGTGTCATATATATATATATATATATATATATATATATATATATATATATAGAGAGAGAGAGAGAGAAAGAGAATGGGAAATAGAGAGAGAAAGAGAGAGAGAAATGGGGAGAAGGAGAGAGAGATTAATGCATTGAGATACGAGTTTAATTCGTTCGTAGACCGACCCTTTCACTCAAAAGTCTCGTATCACATATAAACTCTCCGCATTGAAATTAATGGGAATATTTCCGATCCGTTCCAGTCCCCTAAAAATTCACCACTGCTCACTACATTTACGTTGTTTGGACTCATGGTGTCACTAAAGAATTATTCTTTTCAAAATAACGGCAAAAAGGACAGAGCACAGCACAACAAAGATCCTTCCAGAGTAGAGGTGAACAATTGTACAGCGGATTCTTAACTGAAACTCGCTCGCATCTCAAAATTCAGCTCGTATCACAAGGCAAAATCGTCCAAACTCCGATTCGTATCTCAAAAGATATCATTAATGGATTTGTGGGTATATATATATATATATATATATATATATATATATATATATATATATATTGCAGCCAATTCAAGGATATTCAAGTCATACTGAAAAAGAAAATGTTTTCATTCTGCTGTAAATCACTAAGGAACGAAATAGTTACTTAATGACATTTATGATGACCTGTTACGTGCAAGATGAATTAGAAAGCTAGTTTGAATAATTACTAGAGAAATATCAACGATTTATCCCGAAATAAATTGGCTATTATTCGTTGGTAGTATTGAAGAAATTAAGTACATTCTACGCTGTCATGACAGCATACTGTATTAGATATAACAATCGCGAGTTATAAATTCACTTAGTGCGTGCAGAGGAAATTATATCTTCGTAGAACATTTGAAAATCCTCAGGAATATCATTAATGGATTCGAACTTCATTCAATTGTTATTGATTGATTGATTGATTTTGTTTATTGAGCTGAACAAATAACGCTGCGTAAAATAGTCAGGAGAATTGATTGGATGGAATAATAATAATAATAATAATAATAATAATAATAATAATAATAATAATATGCACAAATAAATGTCGTCGCTTGATAGAAAACAGATCGATATTTTCTGTATATGTCTACGAAATAATTTTCACATTTGCCTTTTTTTTCTTCTTGTCTTCTATTCTGTCTCTTTAGAAATCCCCTTCGATTTACTGAAGTGTTTCGAATCGACGTCGTTCTCTGTGAATTTTTTAGATATTTTATTTTTTTACATTTTCTAACACTTTCTTCAAATGACTTTTTTTTTTTTTTTTTATCGATATCTCTTTCTTTCTATATTTATTTATGCTGGTGTTTTTTTTCCATGTGTAGATTTTTTTTCCTTTTCTCTATTACTGGGAAATATTACATTTTTTTTTTATTTCTCTTTCGATTTTTAATCGAAACTTTAGTATTTTCTTTATGTTTTCTGCTTTCCTACTTCAAGAAACCACGTTACTTTCAATCAATAAACAGTTAACTTTCCCATGTTTCCAATTCGCCTTAGTTGCTTTCACAAACATCATTCCAATTCCCCTTCACTTCACAAATTCTCGACGAAAACTTATTTTTGCGTTCTGTTTTTTTTATTTATTTATCTTTTCTATCTATCTATCTATCTATCTATCTATCTATCTATCTATCTATCTATCTATGTGTCTTTTCGTATCTATCTTTCCGTATCTCTCTATATATAACTATCCAAGTTTTTTTCGTATTAGTCTCTTTCTATATACCTATCTCTATATCACAGTCTTTTCGTATCTATCTATCTTTTCGTATCTCTGTATATATCTATCCAAGTCATTTCGTATTAGTATGTTTCTATCTATCTATCACAGTCTTTTCGTACCTATCTATCTTTTCGTATCTCTGTATATATCTATCCAAGTAATTTCGTATTAGTCTGTTTCTGTCTATCTTCACAGTTTTTTTCGTATCTATCTATCTATCTATCTATCTATCTATCTATCTATCTTTTCGTATCTCTCTCTATATCTATCCAAGTCTTTTCGTATTATTCTTTTTCTATCTATTCTTCTATCTATCTATCTATCTATCTATCTATCTATCTATCTATCTATCTATCTATCTTTCCGTATCTCTCTATATATAACTATCCAAGTTTTTTTTCGTATTAGTCTCTTTCTATATACCTATCTCTCTATCACAGTCTTTTCGTATCTATCTATCTTTTCGTATCTCTGCATATATCTATCCAAGTCATTTCGTATTAGTCTGTTTCTATCTATCTATCACAGTTTTTTCGTATCTATCTATCTATCTATCTATCTATCTATCTATCTATCTATCTATCTATCTTTTCGTATCTCTCTCTATATGTATCCAAGTCTTTTCGTATTATATTATTCTTTTTCTATCTATCTATCTATCTATCTATCTATCTATCTATCTATCGTAAACCTGATTTTATTATGCAAACGACCTAAATCTAAATGACTCGAATTTGCTTTGACATTTTTCTGCCAAATTTTAAATGATTAATTTAGTCGTCAAATCAAAGCTAGAGTAAAATATTTTCAGGTATGTCGAATATATTTCATTAAAGTTATTAGATTTCTTATTATAAAAATTACAGTCTGAATTTATTATGAAGATTAAACTAATATTTTTTAACGCCCTCTGAAATCTAATCTTTAAATATTATTTTTTCCATATATTACGTTGAAACATATGTAATGGAAAAGACTTACGCAGGCTGAAAAACTGAAAAATAGCAATGTTATTGGAAATATCAAAGGAACTTTGCGGAAATCAACGAACGATAAAGAACGCTGTTGAAAATATAACTAATTTGAGACCTAGAAGCAAAGGAAAAGACTTTAAGAATTTGTTTCCACAAGAGGAACGGAGACTAAAGAGAAACAACCACTTTTGGCTAGTGCTCAGGTCATTGAACAGGCTGCAATTGAAAACGCCAGGGATTGATAAAGAATACTTTGCCAGTTGGGATCTGTCAAGAAATCTCTTAAGAAACCTCCTCTCAGTAAGTAAATATTTTAAAGCATCAAAATTGTGCAACGAAATACACGAAAATTAACTTTGCTAAAATAATTTTAACGGAAGATCCTCGGGTGATAGTCGATAGACATGATTGATGCGCCAACGGTTAGATTTTTTCGATGCAGATGTGCCTGTGGCTAAAAGATGGCTGCAAAGAGGAAGCAGAATGATGATATGATTTAGAATTTTCGACCGAAACATTATTGGATCATTCAAAGTTGATGAATGAGTTAAACTAAAGAGTGCTAATTATTGTGATTTTAGGAACCTCGCAGTTACAAAGGGAAGTGTGTATTTCTGCAAAACTGTGCCCTTTCTTATGTATCTAAGATTACACGTTGATTGTTTTAGGGGAAATGTATACAGGAAATAAGAAAAATCTATGGTCGGTTATAAAGATGAAATTGCATAAAGATAGCTCACCATATGACAAAAAAAGAATATAAAATCATTGGATAATAGATCCCTGGCAATTATTGTGAAGAAGGCACAATGTATTTAGATGTAAATGCTTCAAAGACTTATCATATATGTTTCATATTTACTCTATTATAGGTAGTGATCATTTTTGATTAAGTTATTACATTGTTATTGAAACACGAAGTGATTTCTGGTTTTGCACAATAATTGAAGTTTCTTATCAGGTCATCCCATAAGTTCTGTCCGAATTTTGAATAAAGAAAACAAGTGACCAAATGTTACATTTAATTACAGATTCAATCAACGATGTATTTTCCATGATTATCTATGACTTCCGTCCATCTATTAACAAGCTTACTAACTCAATTACTGTAAAATTATTTTGGCTTTGATTCGAAGAATTCACAAATGTTAGTTTTAACCTCTTTCTGTGTTACAAAAGCTGTTTCTTCCAAATGATTCTGTAAGCTACGAAACAAATGGTAGTCTGAAAAAGCAAGATCGGGAGAATAAGGTGGATGAGGAATTTTCTCCCAACCAAGTTCTTCGATATTTTGTGACGTGATTCTTGCTGTGTGGAGTCACGCATTGTTCTGATGAAGCATCACCCCTTTTCGATTCACTAGAGCAGGTCTTTTTTCCCTCAAAGCTTGGTTCAAACGCTCTAATTGCTGACAGTATATTTGAGCATTAATTGTTGCATTAGGTGGTAAGAATTAAAAGTGGATTATTCCTTGGCGATCCCACCAGATTGAAAGAAGAACGTTTTGCCCATGAAGTTACCTTCTCGGCTGTGGTTGGGGTCCTTCCCCTTTACCAAGCCACTGTCTACGACGCTTAACATTTCGATAAAAGATCCATTTTTGTCGCCAGTTACATGTCTATCCCAAAAAGGTGAAACAAGTTGGCGAGAATGGAGAGAAGAGCAGATGTCAACTCGGCATTTGAGGTTGTTTTCAGACAATTCAGGAGGCACACATTTTCCAAGTTTAGGAACTTTTCCAAGTTGTTGAAGATGACGATAGACAGTTGTATGGTTTGAACCGAGAACCACTGCCAATTCCTCAACTGATAAAGCAGGGTTTTTTTTCAAGGGCTGCTTCAAACTCAACTGGACGTCCGGTTCGATTTTCATCTTCAAGGGTGAAATCTCCACCTCTGAATTTTGCAAACCATCTTCTGCAAGTTCTTTCATTCACACATTCCTCTCCATAAACTGAGTAAATGTTTCTAGCCGCTTCGGCTGCTGAGTTTCCTTTCTTGAAATCATAAAACATGATGTGCCTCAAATGATTCTTGGGTACTTCCATGTTAGCAGGGTTTTAATCAAACAAAATTTCATTTTATTGTTCTCTGAAATAAAATTTGATCAGTTTAAATGCATCTAAACATAAAAATAATGTTAAGCTCCATTAGACATTATAAAATACTCTTTAAATTACGTCTATTTTAAAAAAAGGTAAAATTCGGACAGAACTTATGGGATGACCTGATAATTAAAATCAGCTATTAATCAGCCCATTATAGATATACAGGGTGTAGAAAAAATATTTATACAAACTCGGGTGGGAGTTCCTCATACCAAAACAAGGAAAAATGTCCATGTAAACAAATGTTCTCTAATTTTTCGTTTTTGAGTTATCATTTTTTAACAAAGTTTACGGTAGATTGTGTCGTGTTGTCATGTAGACTAGGTTTTATTTAACATTCCTGTACACCCGTGGCAAGTTTGTCTTCAAAATTTAATTCTTGAAGTAGAGAGTTATATGGCAGGACGAATGGTAATGGAGCTGAGGCTGCACGGCTATATCAGACTGCGTTTGCAGACCTAACATAGCCGAGTCATCCAACTCTTGCTACTGTTTATCGTGGCGTCGCGTGCGGGGTCTTTTGCCTTCTGATTACCCACCACAGGAGAACTTTTGCCGATGGATTATTTCAAAAACTACCGATCCGCTGTTTGTTTAATCAGGTTTGTTTACAGATGAGGCAATATATAGAAGAAATGGAATAACAAATTTACGCAACCAGCATTTATAGGTGAATCGGCATCCCCATGCTAAAATACAAGAAATGTTCACGGGAATTTTACATCACACAATCTTTCAGCCCTGCTAGAGGATGTACCTTTATAATACACCTATATATATATATATATATATATATATATATATATATATATATATATATATATATAATAGTAATAATCTTATAAATATAAAAAATTATACTCGTTCGGAAAACCTTAGACACTTTGATATGTAAATAAACAGACCAATACCCAAGGGAAAAAAAGTACAAAAAAAGAAACAGAGAACATCTACGTCAGCCAAAGACAACCTTCTGTAATCCAAGTTCATAGTCCAAAGAAAAAGAAAACTCTATGCGACTAAGTAAAATAAGAAAATTGCTCAGTACACTAAGTACCTAAATAAACCTAAAGTGACAGATAAACTTATCAAGGATTCACCTACGCGGATCGTCAGGGAGTACTGGCTAAACAGGTAATGTAAGAACGGAATACATAATACATATATATATATATATATATATATATATATATGTGTGTGTGTGTGTGTGTGTGTGTGTGTGTGTTTGTGTGTGTTTGTTTTATATGATATTATTTGTATTAATCCTATACACGCACACACGCACAAGATCCGCTCATACGCCTGACCATGAAGAACACATTCTACAGGCTGTCGAGGATGATCAAGGTATCATTACACATCAAGTGGCCCTAGCATGACGTACATCTCATAGCACCACACAGGGTTTACCTCAAGAGCAGCTCCTGTATCCGTATCATATGCAAAGAATTCTCAATCATTTGCCCTGTGATCACTCACCAAACGAGAACTTTTGCCGATGGATTATTGCACAAACTGCCGATCCGCTGTTTGTTCCTTCAGTCTTGTTTATGGACGAGGCAACATTTGGAAGAAATGGAATAACAAATTTACACAACGAACATTTTTGGCAGATCGGAATATCCATGGTACAATATAGGCTAGATACCAGTATCAGTTTACGATTAATATGGGGGATGGAATTGTAGACGAATGCTTGAGAGGTCCATATGTTCTGCCAGCACGTCTTACATTAGCTGTCTACAGGAACTTTATTTCGAACACGCTTCAAGACATGCTCGTGGTTTTAACCATGTTAATATGAAAACGTGTGTGGTTTATGCATGATGGGGATCCAGTACATTTTTAGAAACATTTTGGCACCTCGAAGCGGTGTAATGGTTAGTAAGCTTAGCTCGCAAGAAAACTTACGACTGAGTAGTGAGTTCGATCCTCACTGGGTGCCCCCTAATTTCGGTCTTGTGCCACATCTAAGCTACTCTTGGAAAAATCACTACATTTTAGAAACATTGCTTCGGATGCACTTGCTTACATATTCCATGAAAGGTGGAAGGGTAGGTGAGACCTGTTCCATGGCCTGGATGTTCCCACAACCTTAATCCGTTCGATTTTTATCTGTGGGGCCACCAAAAACAGTTGGATTACGCAGCAGTTTTAATAATGCTCAGGCGTTTCATCAGGTGATCTTTACTTTTCCTTTTACTTTTAACTGAATGTGTAGAATTTTATATATGCTTCTAGATTAGTGAGAGATTTTTATTTTATTTTCCAAACAGGGTCAGCCCATTGTGTCTGTGTTCACAGTTGATGTTATTGAGTATTATTTTTTTAATTATATATATATGTTTATATATATATATATATATATATATATATATATATATATATATATATATAATTAGCAGTAGAGCCCGGCGTTGCTAGTAAGAGATATATCAAGTATCGACCTTCATAAAGACTGAAAAATGAAATTGACAAAGATTATTGTTTAAGGTTGACGGACACGCATGTCTTAATTAGTTTTTTTTTTTTTTTTTGGAGTGGGGGGTTACGAATTGGTCGAACCCAAACTCAAACAAAAACATTGTTTTCAATCCTTATGAGTCTACCGATTGAATAGAATTTTATTATAAACAATTGTCTTGTAAATTTTTAAAGCATTCTGAATGTAAAAATAAAGAAAAAAGTGTGCCAGACAATAAGAAACACTACCTGCCAAAAAAAAAGTGAAGTTTTGTTGAAGCGTCAATAATAACACATACTCAAAAAAAAAAAAAAAAAAAAAAAAACATCTTTCGGTCTACAAACAATTATTTCGTCTCCAAGTTTTAATTTTAAAAGCAAAAAAAATATGCCTGAGGATGAATAAAGGATTATTCGAAAGTACTTGCATTTTAAAAAAATATAAACTGGAAACAACAGCCAACAGTTTTATAGATGAGGATCACATCATTCTATGGATTAACAGTATTTTAATGCATATATTATACATTACTAGCGATGGATGTCGCCAATAATATAATAATATTGCTGATTGATTCTATGCGTGATTATTTCTTTGTATATAAATTATATGCTGCTCAATGTTTTATGTTTTATATATATATATATATATATATATATATATATATATATATATATATATATATATTATATTTCATTTATTTATATGTATTAGTAATGTCTTATAAATTACAGTAACAGAACTACAATACAGTGTAAACATTTTCCGTTTCGTCAAACTTTTGTAAGATTCAAATAATTACCAGTTTATAAATAAATATTTCGCATGGTTTTAAACATATCGGACATTGGATTCTTTTCCGTTATTTCCATATATTTCTTTTACTAAATAAGCAATACAAAATCCAGTAGTCCCTCAAAAATGAGTGTTGCTGCATGACCTTTTTTGAATGAATAGAATAGGAGTAAGTGCAGATTATGAACATATGTAGGATAGAAAACTATTGGCCATCGACTTGAAGAAGTCACACTTACAATGATCCTGGTAGAATCATCTAGGGAATCTGTTCTACAATGTAGTTTTTTTCAGGAAAATGCTTGCTGAAGCTCACATCTTTCTTACGAATGGAGGACGAAGAGAAATATTACAATTCATTTCTGTCTATGTGGTATGTTGTATCCTTGCTGTGAAATTTTCAACTCGTGGAATCAAGATCTGCATGTCATTAAGACAATAGATTCACATTCCTCATTACTTACATGGAATCACTGCAAAATATTTCCACTGCCCAACTTATCGGCAGAAGTACGAAAATACATCTTGAAATTTCTTACTCGCCAATAAAATAGATCGGTTCTCCGTTTCATATGACGCAGCCCCGGTCTGTTTGGCATTGAAGTCAGAAAGCTACGTCCGTTTATCTGAATTTGCCGCTATGCATCAACCCCAATGTTTAGTTTGCGAACATTTTTGTCGTATTTTTGTTGGTTTGCTTTATTTCTACGAAATTGATTTGCATATATTGTTTGCTTGCTTTATATTATTTTTCCCTGTTCTTTTCAATTTTTTTCTTGTTATTGCTTATTAAAGAGTTTGTCAATTCTGTTTCTTTTAGCAGTTCTGCCATTTATTTGCATTCAAACATGGCCACTTACTCGACAATTTCAACAGCGGGATCGAACAAAAAATAGATGGCAGAAAATAAATTTATTTCCAAATTCAATTTCGCCAAAGTCTGGTCCATCAACTTTCTTTATTTCTAAAAGATATATATATATATATATATATATATATATATATATATATATATAAGAAGACAGATAAGTAAACCGGGCATTAAATAGCGTAAGCGAAAATACTGTGAACGGAGTATGCAAGTAACGAGGAAGTTTTAAGTAAGGGGTAAACAAAAATGCCACTTATATTTAGAAGAAGAAAGGGAAAGTTGAAAATACATGCACACATAATGAGGAAAGACGGCTTGGCGAAATTGTTCCTCACTTGATATATTTACTACAAGGGTTACATTGGGAAACAGCGAGTAACCTACCTAACAAGCTTGTGTAATTGTTTTGGAAGAATAGGATATGTGAAGAATAGTATGTAAACAAGCATTGCTAAGCGCTACGAAGTATAGGAAGGTGTGAAGAGCGGTGATCAACCACGCTGAAAAATTTAAGCGAAATCGTTAAAATCAAATAAATGACCTTTGAACTGTTATAAATTATCAGCCTTCGTATATAGCATTGAATACTTCTTTGTCTCTGCACAGATAAATATGATACTTGGGTCAACAAAAATGTGATTCTACATTTGAATAACGACAGTACCGTTGATAAACATGTGAATAAGAAGGAACTTTTAAGGACAATAGAAACAAACATGAATTTATATTGTAGTTAGTGCGAAATAATGATAACTCCATTCACCTACCCTCTTCAAATTCGGAAATCTGATGAAGAAAGAAAGGATTTCGCGAGCCTTTCACAGAAATTAACCGGTGAGTCGAGAAGAATGAAAGAGATTCGAGAGGCTATTTGAAATTGGTTTTAGCCCAATGAAAAACTTGCCTTTGTAAAAACTATCCAGAGAGCTGAAGAAAATGTAACCAGCCTAACTTAAAAAAATTTGAGCTGCTCCTTTCTATCCTCCGATAACACAAGTTCGTCGACAGAACACAGTCGATTCCCCCATCCACCTAGAATTCTTCTGCCATTGTAATGACACCTTTTTCGCCATTTGCTATTTATCAAAATAACATTATCAATCATCTCTCGTCGCGGGTCTTTTTTCTATCATACACGATTGGGTCTCGCCTCTCTTTTCCTTTCTTTCTTTTCTTTTTCCCCCGATAACACAAGTTCGTTGACAGTACACAGTCGATTCCCCCATCCACCTAGAATTCTTCTGCCATTGTAATGACACCTTTTTCGCCATTTGCTATTTATCAAAATAACATTATCAATCGTCTCTGGTCGTGGGTGTTTTTTCTATCATCCACGATTGGGTCTCGCCTCTCTTTTCCTTTATTTCCTTTCTCTTTTACCTTTCTTTTCTTTTTGCCCGGGTAAATGGTGTCACAGCTATGCGAAATTGGTTTTGGCCCAATGAAAAACTTGCCTTTGTAAAATCTATCCAGAGAGCTGAGGAAAATGTAACCAGCCTAAGTAAAAAAAATTTTGATAAAAAATGAGGAGAAAAATTATATTAATAAGGATAGTACCTGTAAAAGGTTTCGTTTCAGTTCCTCGCCACCAGTGTTGACGTGTTGCTTGTAAGAAATTACTCACCAATTATATTGTCGGCCTCTAACAAGCACGCAGCACGTCAAATAATTTTCACATAACAATCCAAGAAAGCTAGGTATTTCAAATTATCTATCTTCGTCTATTTTTAAATGTATTCAAACCTTATATTCCTTCGGTGAGCAACGAACTCTCTTACCTTTCTTCTAATTTTTTTAAAAATATTATTTTGTGTCCGATCATTTAATCAGGTGTATGAAAATTTCCTCTTCATGAGAATACGCTAAAACTGCAAACTTTAAGAATTCTGATCTATTTTCCCGAAACGAGCTAGTGACACTACTTCAAGCGCGTAAATTCATTAATAAATTCCTTATCTTGTTTTGTTAAAATTATCAGTGTGTTTCCTCGTAATTATCAACCTTTATTATTCTTTTTGGTGTGAGTAAATCAACTTTTAACCCCCACGCCACCATAATACTTCCGAATACGAAGAGAGAGTTGAAATTTCTGGTAATGAGGAATGAAGAATTTGATACCCGTAGGACATACTAAACACAAGAGAGACATGGGGAAACAGTGAGTAAGCTAATTAAGAAGCATGGTTCGCAGAACTAGGAAGGTGGGTGATAAGTAGAAAATTTTACTTACAGCTTAGTATAGGAAGTGGTCGATTCGATGATCACCCAAGTGCTGAAGGGAAGTTGTATATAACAGAACAAGAAGCAAAACATTTTTTTAAATAAAATAAATTAAAATTTGCAAAAATCCAAACCAGGAAAATTTAAATTTTAAAACAAAATAAGTTCGATATTTGTCTATATGTTTAAATTAAATGCTTTCAGTCTCAATCAAGCGTCCTTCCCGAATAAGACACGACTGATAGCCTGAAAAAGTAGATTAGGACATTGTCTTCCATTTGTTTATTGTTATTTATTTTAACAATTCTTTCTTTGGTTTCTGATTTACTTCTTCTTTTTTTTTCGCGAATATTTTGATATTCTAGCGCACGATCTATGGAAGAAACCAATTTCCTTTACCGGAACCAATTTCCGAAATAAAAATCGATAAATATTGGCCGAAAGTTCCCAAGACTTTCCAAATCAAAGAGAAAGCTAGCGAGAGAAAGAAAGAGATGAAGAAATATAGAAAATTATATAACTTGCCATTATTAACTTACTTTTTCCTCGAAATGAGAATCAAACATTTTTTTTATGCGTTTTTTTTTTCTTTTTTTTTGGACATTTTTAATTAAAACTAACACAAAAATATAAATGATTACTTCATTGTCTTGGAAGAGTAGACGGCGAAATAAAGAATAAACACATATTGAAAAAAAAAACGAATGGAGATCTGGGATATGCGGAAAGGCAGTCTAATTTGAATAAATGAGAAACATCGTTATAAATTTTAAATAAAATTTTAAAAAACGTGGGAAAGTAAAGGAACAAAATAAATGTAATGACGGAAACGAAAGAAAAAAAATAAATGAAGGAAGGAAAGAAAAAGAGAAAGAAATGGGAAAAACACGAAGTTGAAGGAAGAAACTAAAGGAGAATAGAAAGACAAATACCAAAAACAATGGGGAATAACAAAACAAAATAGAAAGAAGGAAAGAATAAAAAGAAAAAAAAAGAAAACGAAAGAATAAAATGATAGATGGAGACTGAAAGAAAAACGAAAGAGGGAAAAAAAGAAAAAAGTGACGAAAGAGTCTTGGAAAAGTAGAAAAGAAAGGGGAAAACAAAAGAAGATAAAAGAATTTGAGAACGATATAAAAAGTAGAAACGTAAATTGTGGGCACGAAACCAAATATTTCCAATAAATCTGGATGCAAAGATGAGGAAGAAATAAAGATTGAAAGAAAAATGTAAAGAAAATAAAGGATACAGAAAGAAAAGTAGAATAAAAGAAAATGGAAGTAAAACCATAAATAAAAGCAAGGGAAAAAAGAGAGAACAATTAAAAAAAATTATTAAGAAAAGAGGAAAAAGAAAAAAATGGAAAAGGAAAGAAAAAGAAAAGGAAAATATCGTGGAAAAAAGAACAGAGAAAAATGAAAAAGGATGACAAAAGAACAAAGAAAAGAAAAACACTATAAGTGCAAAAAGAGTAGGAAATACATTAGAAAATGAAGATAGAAAGAAAGAAAGAAAGAATGTAATTCACTACGTAAGAATGAATGAATGAATGAATGAATGAAAGATAGAAAGAAAGAACAATAAATGCAAAACGAAAATTAAATAAAAGAAAATAAAAATATCGAAAGAAAAGAAGTGAAAACTGTAAAGAAAGTGAAGACACACATATCAATTAAATTAAGAAAGATAAGAACAATGGAAAATTAGTTGGAAAAGGACCATGTCCCAAAATATCTGGATGGAAATATAAATAAAAGAATCAAAGAAATCAAAAAGAAATAGAATAAAAGAGGAAGGAAGGAAGGAAGGAAGGAAGGAAGGAAGGAAGGAAGAAAAGTGAAAGTAGTAAGGTAAATAGTAATGAAAGAAAGAAAAGATGAAGAAAAAGAAAAGAAGGACAAAATGAAATCAAAGTAAACGAAAAGGACAAGAAAAATTATGGGAAATATATATTAGAAAATAAAGAAAATAATAAAAAAAATGTAAAAAGAAAAGAAGAAAAATGAACTACAAAGAAAGATCGAAAGCAAAGAAAGGAAAAATGATGAAGGAAAAGAAAATAAGGAAAAAAAAAATGAAGAAAGTCAAATGAAAAGATAACGAAACTAAAGGAAAGCGTTAAAATAAATGGGAAAATTACTGGTTATAAAAGCAAGCATTCAAAAATCTCGACACTAACGACATAAATGAAAAAAAGAAAACATTTCAGAAACAAGAGATAGCGGTATCAATCTGCCAAAGAGTAGCTAGATAATCAAAATTGAAATTTGATCATTAAATGAGTATAAACATATATTCATGAATATAAGCTATTTTTTTTTTTTGTTTTAGGGTACCTAAAATCATAAGATTGTAATAAGATTGTAATAAGATAAGGATTGAGCCATGGTGAAGTAATGCATTGGGAAATCGGAGAAGCAAGTTCGAATTCCATCTAGAGCAGGTTCTTTGGAAGAATTCATATTCTGAATTCAAAAACCATGGAGGTAAACCATTGTCTCGATGATGATTACGGTCGAATGATGCCGATGAAGATTTGACTTCTCGAATATTCAGGCCGGTAAACGAGAATAAATAAATATAAAGTTTAATAAAAAAAAAACAAAAAAAAAAACAGGGCATCTAAAAAATAAGAATTAAAATGATAAAATCTGTCGTATTAATCAAAAATAAAAAATAAAAACCTTCTTCAGCAAAAGGAATGCACTTTCAAATTCTGAATTATCTGAATTATTCATTATTAATAATTCTGAATTATTATTTACTAATATTTAGCCCGGGTGATGAAAATAAATAAAGGATCGCCTATTAAGTATGGGCATTCACGCTTATATATATATATATATATATTAAGACATTTTTATGTGTATACATTCTTTTCATGGATAAAAATATTTAAGTAAATGCTCTGTTTATTATAAACAGAGCATTTATCTTAGTATCTATAACAAAAAATATATAAACATAAAAATGACTAAAAATAATTGTCGGACTTTGTCAATTTCATTATATATATATATATATATATATATCAACTATTTACACTATTTACATTGTTCGGACTTTTGCCTTCACCTTCATTGTCATTCTCACGATTCTGATATGCCAAATGGCAAGACACGTGTAACTAGAAAAATCTAATCACGTGGACGAAATAAATGTTCATTTCGAAAACCCAATGTATCTGATTGGAGGAAGACCAAATGCAGAAACGTCGTAAGTATGGCGATAAAGATACGAGCAACAGCCCGAATAAAGTAAATAGCTGTTTTATCTCTTTTCCATTCAATGCATTCTTATAACGTTTTACAATATTTCGTGATTGCACACACATACACATACACATACACGCACACATAAATACATAGTATATCTGACCAATCGTATTCGCGAATAAACGTCTACTCGGGAGGCTAGCCAAACTTCAGGCGTATTTGCGTTTATTCAAGAGTGGTTTATACTGCGACTATGCTGAGCAGACCTTACTGACAGTTTCCGGGAAAAAGCGTGTTATCTAGCGTGATCACCAATTTGAAGCAAACAATTGCAAGTCCTCTGCTACGATGACTTGTGCTAGCGATGCTTTCCCCCCACAGTGGTTCCGTTACAAGATTTGGATCAACCCGTGGTATAGTTTTCAGTCACTCTCCAAAGGTGCCGCATGCTGGGATCGACCACTCCAGTCCGATGACAAATCGACCATAGTGAGATTCAAAACTGGGTCACATGATAGGAATTCAAACTTTCTAACCCCGTGCCCATAACACATATATATATATATATTCGATTCTCACGTCGAGTTTGACGTGTGAGGGTCAAGCAGATCTTTTCCTAGGAATAGGCAACCCTACACCAGCACATGAGATTTGATTATAGTGGTGAAGGTTTCCTGCATGACCATCCACACTTATTGAAGGTCTCAATGCAGAGACCTTATGCAAATTTTATGAATTCAGGGTTGTCCTTCTTCTAGACCAGTTACCATCGAAGGATTAAGAACCCAGTCTGCCCTGCTATATGGTGAGGGGGAAGGAGGATTCATACCTTTGTAAAGGTTATTAGCACATAAGTCAATGTAACAGATTGGACTGGAATTCGAAGTCGGCTCTTCGATTCCTCAGTCCAAACCGTTATGTATTACTGTCACCGTGCCTCCGATATATATATATATATATATATATATATATATATATATATATATATATATATATATATATATATATATATATAGTTTTACGAGCAGGAATAACGAAGGAATGGCCTATTGTCTTAGTTTTCAAGTAAAATGATTTATTGTTAACTTTATGAGGTTTCTGTTTTTCTTTAGTCTAAGAAAAGCAGACGATTTTTGACATGTTTCAGCTTGAAACGTTTATGTTTATTTAATGACAAAATGTCACAAAACTTTTACTCGTGACAAATAAGGACTTATCTTTTACTTCATATATACGGTAATATTTAATTCTTAGTTTGCTTAACAAACCAATGAAAAAAAAAATTGAAAAAAATAAAATCAGACTATGCTTTAAAATATTTAAAACATTCCTAATTCTTGTAAAGTGTATAGTAACAAGATTTCGTAGACCATTGGTAGTCTATAAAAATATCTTCTCGCAATAACAGAACATCTTGCTTTGTTTACGATTAAGCTAAGCCCGGGTAATGAAGTCTTGCACAAAAAAAGATATGAATTTAGAAAGCCCAGAAACCGTTTGGACAGAACATACGATTGGAACAAAATGAGAGTGCTGATTAAATGATAAAATGAAACTTAAATTTTAGTTACTTAACATTATATACATTTCATTAGTTCCTCAGTTATTCTAGGCGATTCTATATATGTCCGTTGTAGCACCACCAACCGAACCCCGTCTTCACGTTCACTAACTGCAATAGAGTGTTTTTTTTCATAACCGCTTGTAATACAAAATGTTTTTTTTTTGTGATGTCAACGAACACTCGTTGCCATTTTTTAATCTCAACAAATACTCGTTGTCATTTTTTCAATGCTCATTGTAGTAGAGACTTTGTAATCGCAGATATACCTATAGTAACCCCGTTGAACCAGACTGGCGTCAGACGCATTCGAATAACACTCGCACTAACAATAACTGCTCGATAATACTTGCTTGGAAAGTGACGAGCGAATAGTGAGCCTAATAGTAATCCGTATAGAGAAATAGTATAGAGATTAACGATCTGTATAGTAATACAGAATAGTGTAGAAATAGTAGTTAATTAGATTGCATGCTAATTCCAATATATACATTTTCTTTGTCATCACGCGATCTACATGTTCACAATGGGATAGTCTGTGTTTTATCTCCGGCGAACCGTGTTCAAACCCAAGTGTCGGAAGCGACATTTTATTCCTATGTCAAAGTTTTTCACGCCTACAAACGCGAGCTAGGTTTCTTCACTTGGTGGTCAGGAGTGAACCCAGGTCAACCCTTTTATGTATCCGTCTTTCTTGATGAATTTGAATTGTAAGCATTGTTTTTTCCCAAATCCTACTACCCCAGATTTAAGGAAGACCTAAATATTTTTTTTTTTTGGTGGCAATCAGAAAGATATACCTGAAAAATTTAATTACTGACATGTCAGTTTTGTGCAATTGGAACATCGAAATATGGAACCAGAATACCGAAATCACAGATGTGTACAGATGGCGTAATATTTAAAGCAGGCATGTTTATAGCCCGACACGGAGGCCAAGTATGGTCCGCAGTCAGATTTCATATGGTCCCCATCCTCTCTCATAGAAAGTATCGCTTACAGTCCGCCAGTATTTTCAATCAGATTATGTAAGATACACACCTAAGAAATGCAATTTCATGTTTAACTCAAAGATGGTATTAACACTGTGTGACAACCCTCGGGTGATGTGACCCTGACGTTGGATTTTCAAGCCAATTTCTAAAATCACTGCCTTTGAACCATACAGCTGCTTTTGAACCAGACCTGGCCTACATACTGCACTTCAGATCTCAGTATAAACTTTCACATTAGTGTAGGAAAATTATTTGTTTTGGTCATCTGGGATAAATAAATTCTACAGTCATAATGAATTAAATTTGTTTTGTTTTGGTTAAAATCAATTATAAATATATTTGGACAATTAGACATTTGTCAGTTTATGCTTTCTGCTTTTTAATAAGATGCATGATTGGTGCAATGTTTCTATTCATATATTTTTCCACTTAAATGTTGGCAGATGACATTAATTACCAATAATATGTAACGTTTAAGATTAAACCGAGATATATCATAGCTTCCTGGAAGTATTTTTTTTCAAACATATTTTATTTCATCTTATATGGGCTTCAGATTTAAAAAAAAAAAATTTTTAAGCGTTTCACCCCAAGCAAGGCGAGAAGCCACTAGGACGCAAGGGGTTACAGAAGATTTGGAGCAAGTTCAGATAGGAGTGATAGAGGAAAGGATGATGAAAAGGATAGTGGATAGATCAAGGCAACTGGAGATGTTATTGACATTACATTTGAATAGTTGGAGATTATAGCTCTCAGGGAAACAGGAATAGGGAATGTAGTTCCACAGGCGAGAGGTGCGAGACATGAAGCTATTGGAGTAGAAGAGACGGCTACATTTAGTAGTTTCGACAGTGAAAGGGTGAGAGAGGGATGCCAGCCTCGTAGGGCGCTTGAACTCATGAAATTTGGGAACCAGCGAATGCAGCTCCTCGGAGCAACTGCTATAAAATATTTGTAAAAAAGACAGAGAGATGCGACGGCGCGTCTGTGAGAAAGAGACTGTAGACGAGATGCCAGAACAAGACCTATTATATTGCATATCCGCCTCTGGACCCTATCAAGAGCTCTGAGGGTTATCAGAAGGTGAGTGATTTTGGTAAGTCCTGTTTAAATTTATTGGTCCTCCATGTGATGAAATTAAAGTATGCCATTTCATTAAAATTTCCAACAAAATTTTCATGAACATTTAATTTGCATTCAATTTTAAAGGGTTCAAAGAATATCAATCAAAATGCTTGGCCTTCATTTTAAATATGAATGTCATCTGGAAGTTCAAAAAATATATATATATATATGAAAATTCCACTTGGGCGAGCCAAATACTTTTAT